>JAZDUA010000478.1:0-600000 GCA_038098605.1 Gryllus longicercus | reverse complement strand
GAATGGCTCTTGTTGGTATAGAAAATTAATTAAAGCTATATTTTAATAAGTATTATTGGCTTCGTGAGGATGGGGTGCTGAATCACCGTGTGGCCATTTTAAACACATTTGGCTAGCCTGGAACTAAAGTGGTCTATGGTAGGGATCACAATGTGATTTTGGACCACTTAAGAATTGACTAACATTAAAGCCAACTGCCAATACTAAAGTGATATTTTTGTTATCCAGTACCTGCAACGACAAATGACACTTAGACCACTTTAGAATGTACAGATGCTCACCTGTTCAGATCAAAATTATCATACCATAGATTTTAGCCAAATGTTTTATATACTACTTTAGTTGAAGGCCAGCGATTTTCACATTTGCTCCAATAATTTAATTTCCATTTCTTAAATTACTTACAATAAATTGCATCCTCTGCGATAAAAACACAGAAATTATAAAATTACACTTCTACAAAATGTATACATAATAAATAAATTTTATAGTGTTCTTAGAATTTCTTTTAGTAGATCAATAATTGAGATTTTTCTTACTTTAAAACTAAAAGTTCAATATACCTTTCACAAAAAGGAACATTCTATTTATTATTTAGAATAATTATTTTTTCACTGAATTAGTAAATACAAACACATATAAAAAGGATGTTCATAGCTTTATCAATTCTGTACATTGTGACTTATTAAATACATTTAAATTTTCTTCTTTTAACCGTTTAAGCATTTTCTAAGCTTGAAAACATAAACGAGTGCTCTTTCGACGGTAATTTTTGTTTCGAATAGTGATAATTCATAATACTTGAATGACGAAAAGACAAAAATGAAATGACAAAAAAGTACGGAATAATATCCTTCAGTGCCTCGCGGTACTTAAAAGAAACTAAAATTTAAAATATCGTGAGCTAAGAAACGTGTAGCTCAGCAACTCTCCCCCTCACAGAGTCGAAGTAATTACCAATCAATTCAACACGTCCATCAAATCTGTTTCGACAATCACAGTAATCGCACAACATCATATCGTACTTCATTTGGAACATGAATTTTTAACAAAATTTCCCTCCCTGGAAAGCAATAACTACGCGAGTAACACCGCACAATTTCGTCCCAAGAGGGCAGCACGAGCGAGAGCATTTGATACGCCGCCTCGGGCTAGCGGTATCTATTTGCCCGGATCATTATCTCCAGTCAACGCGAGCCGCTTTCGGCCGTTATCACGTAGGCGGTGGTTTATCAGGCAGCGGCAACTTCATTAACGCTGCCTCCCCCACCCCTGCCCCGCACAGGAGGCCGAGCGACCAGAGACTCTTTGGAAGCGTGTGTTTGCTTTCTATCGCTGCTTTCTGATCGTTCACACAGAGAATGATAACGTGAAATTTTCGAATCGAGGCGGAGCTATTGTGCTAGGAGTTCAGGTATAAATATCTACTCAGTGTTGAATAGAGGGATTGTGGATGCTATCTGACAAATTTCATTTTGCTTTTAGAGTGTGTGAGCGTGAATATTCACAAATTGAAAGGCTGACACACCCTACTTATGATTGCTGCATTATTTTGAAAGTTCATTTTTTCTGTAACCTATTTGTGAACCGAAATGCCACTAAAGAATCGCATTTACTGCTAATATATTCATTTGTTCAGCAATCACTGCTCGTCAGCGATAGCTTTTACCTACTATATATGTTAATTGAATTGTAACTCAGTTACGTATGTATTCATATTTTCAATTAAAACTGAAATTGAATGATTTTGAATAGTATTTCTGTGTGAACGTCAAAATATATAATTCACCATTATGCATCAATTTCAATAAATCATTTACAAAACATCAAAGGGATGAAGGGACATTACAAGTTGTCTTTGTTGTCCAAGTAAGCACAAAAAGTGTAATCAGTCACCTTCATTTATCTTTATTAAACCATCACACGTGTGTGTTGTCAAAATTAATCTTTTAAGTTCGAAGGAAATTGGGAGTGCCCTAATATTTATTTTAATATTCTTGTAATTTATTTGAAAAGACTAACCATTCGTAAATAAATAAATTATTGAAGTGATTTAAAATATAAGTCGAACAATATAATTAACATTTATTTACAAATGCTAAAATTATCTTTTGTCTGAAAATCAAGTTTGTAAAACAAAAAATAGATAATATACATACATATAATATATTTCTATGAAATGCAATCGATACTGATTGAGTATGCATATAAAATATATGCACTACAAGTAGAAAAGAAAGTGCCACAGGTTAACGCTCTTATCGCCTCGAAACTTACGGATTCCCAAAACGAAGAATACTGAATGCTGAAAACTCATACATACTCCAATATTTTTTAGTATTTGTTGTAGATATATTTACATAATTTATAAATTCGTTTTACTCATTCACACAGTTTAGGTTAATATGAATAATTAAATCGAAAATATGAAACTCACTCTCTTTAATTTTTAATATAAATTATCTACTTACCACAGGTATTTTGATATAATAAACTTGTAATACTAAAGTGAACTTGGGAATATTCTCAATTGACTTTGTTACCGTCACGGAGTTACAATATTAAAATATTCATTCTGAAACAATATTACTTTAGCTCTACAGGATTAAAGCTTATTTTTTAAAAGCATATTTAATTCGTTTATTTTAAAAGTACAATTTGTGCATCAAAGTTCTAAATATTTTGAATGTTTTACTTTTTGCTTTGTCACCTTACTACGCACGTAGTAAAGACAAAGTAGTATAATCTTGCGACGGATATCCGCGATTTTTCGACATAAAAACACTCTCTGGGTCTGATAACATATGTAAAGTTAATATGTAAAGTTAATTTCGTCCTATATTGTGTTTTGTAGTCAGAACTTAAAGTTTTGAGAATCTTTGATTCCTAATAATTGATTAACGTCTCAATCGATAGGGGAAACACTTACGACGGGAAATCAAAACGTCTGCCCGTCATTCCGTCCATCTATGGTCAACGCTAGGACCTAAACCGTTCAAAAATGTTCTCGAAAATCGATATTCTCCGCTTGCGGGTACGTTTTCCGAAGCCTCAATGACATTTTCAAATTTTTCTCAAAAAAATACTTCACATTTGTTTATTACACTGTGCTTTTCGATAGCGTAGAGACCTCTTTAAAGACTGTGCAGGACTTATTTTCGTTAAAAATATGAATATTTGATATTTGCAAACGTTAAAAACTTTTTGGAGTCTTCCTACACCTTCAATATATAAGATATATGTTTTCTTTTATGCAATCGGTTGTTTAAAGACAAATATGTAAAAAATAATCATTTACAACTTTTCGAAAATGCGGGTAGTTTTGTCATGAAATATCCGCAATTTTCAAACAATTATTTTATCAGAAATGGCTCTAGGTTTATTCTTTCAATTCATTTTCTCATATTATGAATTATCACTATGCAATGAACGGTACAAAATATCAGTGCTGGACCCGTTTTCAGCGTACTCTGCTTTTTCGAAAATGGCAAAATCTGTGAAATTGCTCCCTGAAATATCTAAAATGTCAAAAGTTAGAAATAATCCTAGAAAGTCTGTGCTGTTCTAGAGCGTACTTTAACGTTATGTTCTTACAGTATCTTTCATTGGCTTACCAATGAATTCTAGTAGCTGTTTATGTTACACTACGATTCAAAAATTCCCAACACCCGAAAACTCTGTCGCAAAATCTTCTACAACTACTCCTGGTTCTCCCAAGTTGCTTAACAGTACCAGATTTTTATTCCCTAATACTTTGAGATTTTAAAACACCACAAGATTAGTGTGATTTATGTTCTGAATGCGAATATATAAGCATTAAAAAGTTACTACTGTGTGTGTTTATGTGAATAAGACGAACGAGTGAAATTAAATTGAAAATCGATCTTTGATACTTAAGATACGTGTTCTCTAGTATTCCGCACAGTTTCTGTTTTCTTCGTATTTACTTGATTTTATTCCAATTTTATAATACAAGGTAATTTTTAAATTTATTATAAAAATACGCAATAAATACGAATATTACGTTTCCAAAACAAATTCTGCCGCACGATTATCATTTAAAATTGCTCGTTTGTCTACAATTAATGTTGCCGTACTCATGGGAGGAAATTATGATGTTGTGGACTTAAGATAATCGCGGAGTACTAGGGTTTAATCAACCCTACCTACATAGATCTATTTAGGTGGTAGTGTTTTAATTATTCGTCTACCCACTAAAAACGCAGCGATAAAACACCCAAGAGAACATTTTTGGAAATCTATTAGAATTTTCGGTCCGGATTCGAAAACAAATTATCAGTTCCCTATCAGGAGGCCGAGACGCATTGAATGACACGTCACACTTCTAGATTGGTGGACGGGAAGTGGTCTATCCGAGAGTGACGGAACTGCGCATTCGAACAAAGGCACAATTGGGAGTTACTCAAATACTGTATAGATAATAATAATAATTTTATTGAGGTGTATTACAGTTATATTACAGATACAATGTTTCACATGCACAATGTTATATGTATCATAATTGTAAAAATGTGAAGCACAAATTGGCAATTGTTGTTCATCTCTCCAAATTCTATTTTTTTATTGCAAAGCGAGAACATGCAAACAGCTCACTGGTGGATACAGGGGGCAAGGGGGCCATGGGGCCCGTGGGGGGCTTGCTCCCCCAAAAGCACAAGAGTCTTCGTTTACTTTCCTTTACTTGGAAAATTTGATTCAAATATTTATTTATGTTCGAATTATGTAATTATTTAAACAATAATATTGCAATGTCATGTCTACAGCACTTAAATATACAATATAATAACAAATATGTTTATTATTTAACAAAAATCAACGATGGTCCCCTCCAAAAAGAACGGCTCTATCCGCCCCTAAAACTACTACTCTTAAGTGAATACAAAATGTACTTAACTGAAACACTTATATAAAAGTAAATATATATTAAAATGTTATGCCCGTTTCCAATTCATCCCTAAAAAGAACACAAATATGTAGGTCGTAATTCTCAACAAACATTGATATCCCTGGCAACTACAAACCGCCGTGAACAGTGGCCGAGAGGTTAAGGCTACAACTGAAGGGTCTATGCCAAATGCACAGAATATATTACAATGATCCTGAATTTTCCTGTATGTAATAGGTTTAAACCAACTGTAGAAAAAATGTGTTTAATTTAGACAAAAATAAAAAAAGACATTAGTTCGCTAAAATCTGTGTATTAATAAAACTACTTCAGTTTTATGAATTCAATTTTAAGTTTTTATTTATTTGCTCACGCTCGAATATGTACTCACAAATTGTGAATTTCAATTGATGATGTAAATTTTCATTCTTTCCTTTTATTAAAGTAGTTTGTTGTGCGATAGCAAGCGGTGCGCTTTAAATTTAGGCAGCCACATTACTGAATGTTTTCAAATATAAATATTCTGTGATAATATTGGAAATTTTGAATATGCAACATACATTACTTTCATTGCTTGCAGAGTTACCGTTGTATTGCTGAGTTGCGAAAATAATATTGCTTTTGAAGTAAAATTTGTTTGCTTGTCACAGGGAGAACATACATAAATTTAAATGAATAATGTGAAGTAATCAAACGACAAATGAAAGCAAATGTTTGGAACCTGAATTATTTTTCCATTTTTAGCGAGTCTAAAAACAAGAAAGATTGTTCAGTTTTTGACAACAAAGTACAAAAAATAAATCTTTAGCAATAACGTCTTATGAAACCAAATGAACAAAATAAAACTGTCTGAAAATATAGTTAAATACTTATTACGGATTATTTTACTTATATATTGTTTTTATGATGTATATCTTGTGATCTTAAGACTCCCAACATCTGTCAGCATATCACTAGTCTACCTAGAGTATTCAGGATTTTTACTATTGTATTTCTCAGTATGCTGAACCTCCATCGAGAGGCCAACGATCTTCCGTCACCAGAGCAAACAGGCTGCAAAAAGGGCGCTCAAGGCCGCAAAGAACTATTGATAACGCAGCGATGTAGTTAATCAAGAAAAAAATGCATCGAGCACTTTTAGAGGACTGACCGACTATGCTAAGACCCTCGACTCGGTTCCCCATTTATGGCTTCTGTATGATCTTCGTGTCTGCGCGAACAAATTGATTAGAGATTACAGGCATGTTGACGGCTAATTATTGTCGTAAGTGTGGTGCATGTTTTATCACAGGAGGTGTCAATGATTATCTCTCATTGGATGGTGAAATTAAACGCTACCCTCCCCTTCGGCTTGTGGGGTTTTCTCCAGTGAGCCTCCACGCAACGCGAACCGCCATCTTGGAACTGTGCAAAGGACCTACAACAGTTCAGCTCAAACGCCACTTTCTCCAAAACTGCTCCAATTTTTTTTTCTAACTTCTCCAAAGGGAAGTCATAATTGCACTTTTTATTATGACATACAATTCATTTTGGGGTATTTGTTTTTTGTTTTTGTTTTTTTAATTACGCTAATGTAAGCTTTTTGAAATACCTCTCATACCGTTAATACGCATGTTTCCAGGAATTGGTAAAAATTATTACATTTATGAGTTTAAGTGTTTTAAATGACTTTAAAAAAGTGTCCAAAAACTCAAAAGTGTTCTGAGAAAAAGAGCTGCAATTTCGCATTTCAGTATCGAATAAAAATTATATTTTCTTAAAAATGACTCGAAATTTTTTAATGACAATTGTCATTTAGGACGAGGTTTCACTCTTATTTAATATTCGTTAAGTAATATTTCGGTCCTACCATTAGGAAAGCGAAGAATTGAGATTTTTTAATGTACTTTGGGTGGCAGCTGACTCAATATTTCGCAGGGCCGATTAACTAGTCCAGACCGAAGAAAGTAGAAACCTAATACGAGAGAGTATGTGCCATTTTGTAACGCTACTAGTTATGTATTCTTTACTTTTTGATCTGTATTTGTTATTAATATTTACCTATACTAAGCAAAAGTCTCCTCGAGTAACGTATGTTTTGGCTAGTAATATACATACTCATCAAATATAACGAGTAACACGGAAATATGACACCTTTATCACCGTGCACCACACAGCCAATACCGGGTCGAACAGCAGTTTACACAGTTTCAATATGGCGACCATGCGCATCATATCGGCACACGTATTGTGGGTAGCTTTCCTTTCCGTGTAGTATTTATTCTGTGACGTTATCGCTGGACACGATCGGAACGAAAATGAAATTGGATACTTTGTTTAGCCACATTTCTATCATTTGTATCCCACATTTCCCCACTGAAAGGTGCAATTTATAAATTGTAAATAAGTATTAATAAAACAAGTTTATTTGTGTATCTCTTGGATTTCCGAAACATCATTTTATTTTGTGTAATCGTAGCATGGTCGGATATTTATACAGCATGAAGATAACTATGTAATGCTCCAAATAAATGTAGAGATATTAACTTCCATACACGTATTGGGAAAGCTCAGATACCGAAGAAAGTATCGTTTTTTAAAATGTTGTCCCGCTTTCGAACAACTCGAGAAAACATTGGATTACCCAAACAATATCATTCCGTAATTGATCTGGCTCCACAAAATCCTACAATTTCGAAACTAATAACCAGGGAATTTTAACAAAATGGTTTAAAACAACCCAAATGTTTTTTTTGTAAAATGCTTCATACAATAAATTACACCCGGAAAAAATGGCGGAGGTTCGGGTATTCATTCCGAATTTTCGACAACTACAAATGCTAAAAACCTTTCTAACGTTCTCCTGCAACATGATAAATTAAAGAAAATCAGTTTATTTTCAATGACATTTGTTTTTGAAAATTAAATTTAATTTAATTAAATTAACAGATTTTAAGGACATGTGTATTTTTCTACTAAGTTTCACTGATATCGGGCGCTTAAAGTATACCTAAACAATATTTTATCGAGAAGCTTACATTTTTCAATTTCGGGTATAGATTAGTATATACGAAGTAATATACATAGTAGAAGAGACAGATTAATCACTTGTTCTGACAGGAAACTGTGTAATTGAGAAATTAGACCTCTACACCGAGGACTAGGTACGTCATGAGGCCAAGAGATATTATGGTACGTACGTATGTAAGGTGTAATGCCAAGATAGACCTACGATATATTCTGGGAGAGAATGGGGAGAATCCATAAAGCTAGCACTAAATAGAACAAGAAATTAACTATACGGGAAAGTCTGTAACATTTTGGAAACCACTATTTCATTTTTATTATGGTCTCCCACAATTATTATTTTGATGCAAGTTTGGCGAGTTGCTGATTCAATACTCTTAGCTTTCGCTAACACAAAAGATTCAATGAGCAAGTGTATCTTTCGGGAACGTGTATGTGTGTGCTATGACAGCTCCGTGGCGAGTCCACATCACAATTACAGAACGAAAACATCTCTGTCTTCTCGGTATTCGAAACCACACCCTGAAGCCATCGTAGCGGCTTTCGCGTTTTTGTTGGCTGACGTTTGATACATGATAATTATGGAATAGTTTACGTGATTATTATAAAAAGTGAACAGAAGTAAATAATTTGCTTGAATCGGCTTCTAACGATCTTAGTTGAGCGTCAACGTCCAACATTTCGGTCCAAGATAACGATCGACGGTGTCGGATGGAGTCGTCGCTCCTTTTCTCCGACGCGGAGAAAACCACAGCAGGCTAATTAACATTCCTCTTCCAAATTAACTCTCTTTGATTCTAACGGGATATCGTCTTACGAAACGTTGAAGTAAGCCTGAGGGTGTCGGATTTTATTTCAGTTACAAAGGAAACCGAATTTAGGAAGTGAATTTGAGATGCTGTAGGTTTCTGAGAAAACTGTAATTAACTTTACAGCAGGTTTAAGTATTTGGGCAATTAAACATTTAATATGTGTGGGTAAGAGGCTACACGAGTAGACAATAGATGAATGGATTGTTTCGCAGGTTTTTTTCATGCTGTTTATCTAAACATGCTGGAGAGTTGTAATGGTAATTAGTTTCTAAGGTCGAGCAAATGAGACGAAGATGTTGCTAAAACCATCTGTTGTGAAGTATGTGAATCGATGGAACGGTTGCATATCTGCGAGATAGGAATCATTGTTGTTTATTATTTGCAATAATCAACATACTATTTCAATCATCAACATGTTCTCGAACGTGTTGCTGTTCAGCAAATATCAACATGTTCATTAATCAGCAAATATCAACATGGTCATCAATTAGCAAATATCAACATGTTCTCGAACTTTCATTCTGACCTATTTTTCCCAACTTTTCGGCGTAAAGGGAACAGGGCATTACAGAAGCTGTCATGCACATACATCGTATCATTTTGCAATTCCCAGAAACGCTTATATATTCTTATAGTATAAAGTATAGTGTATTCCACTGCTGTACATTCGAGTGTAAATTCCTCTGCTGCTCATTTGAGTGTAAATTTCACTGCTATACATTCGAGGCATTACTGAGCGTATGCTTGCTTAATGTGACACTACAACAGGGCGGGGTGCGTCTGCCATCGAGGCGTTAAAACTTGTGCTCCGTACGCAAAGATAACGCGTCAGGTGACGCGGACGCCCCTGCGTGTCAGCTCACGAAGCGCCTGGGGGGGGGGAGGAGGGGGTGACCGAGAGCGGGGAGGCTCCCTTTGCCGAGGTCCTCGACGGGGAGGTGAGGACGAAATACTCTTCCTCAGATCAAAGTAGAATAATTTATCATAGCTTTGAAAGCTGTGAGTAGCGCCTGAGTCGCGCTGGCGTGGCTGGCGTTGGGGGGTTGTGAGGGGAAGGAGAAGGCGGGAGGGGGAGGAAAAATGTGGATGTGAAGAGGGGAAGGGGGGCGTGGGGTTGGTGAAGCACGCAGAGTGGGAGGGGAGGACTCACCCTGTGTGGGGGTGGGACGATCCTGGTTGTCGCCCTGGAGGTCGTCGAGGCAGAAGCTCAGGGAGCGTGCGTGGAAAGGGGGGAGGCGATCGGGGATGTGGGTGGGGCGGGGCTCGGAAGGGCGTGGCGGGGCGTGGCGTGGCGGGGCAGGGCGGGGCGGGGCGGGGCGGGGCGAGGCGGGGCGTGGTGGGGAGTGGTGGGGAGTGGTGGGGAGTGGCGGGGCGTGGCGGGGCGTGGCGAGGCGTGGCGGGGAGGGGCGGGGTTGGGCGGGACAGGCGACGGGCAGGGTGGAAGGACTACGCGGGGCGCGGCGCACCCTACGGCAACGTGTAGAGGCGGATGTGTTAGTCTGAAGGGACTCCTCTGGCAGAGGTTGCTGGGACTCAAGCTCTACGCGCGTCACAAACTTTTGTGCGAATGCGGGTTTCAGTACATTTTGTATGCCGTGTGTCGTAATGATATGCACGGAATGCATAAATAACGCGATAACAGTGTTATTGAGAATGTGAAGAGCTGCTTATTTTCGAACTGTTATTTACAATAAACTACTCTTATTGGAGCAAACGTCTCTCAGATTGATAAAAAAATAAAGATATTGTCTGGTATCAATACTTTTTATTCAGCTTATGATCGTTTCGATCGCTTAGCGATTCTGCAGAACTTTGTTTTTGGCCCAGAAGCTGCAAGCTCTGAGGATGATCGCTACGCGATCGAAACGATCATAAGCTGAATAAAAAGTATTAATACCAGACAATATCTTTATTTATTTATCATAATAAAAAGGTATCTACCTCACCAGCGATCCAATTAATTCTCTCAGATTTTAAACACTCAGAGAAAGGAATGATGGTATTTAACTTGAATTAATGTTATTGCTTGTTCAATATGCGGTAATTTACCTCTTCAGTATTCGCACTGGTAATCATAAAGTGAATGGTCGCATCGATTACAATAGTAGCCGATTTAAATTTTTTATTAATATTCTGTTATTAATACAATCGCTTTTTAGTTAAAATATAGAGATAATGGTTTATAATGGGGCATCAGTTGCAAATATTATATAGCCTATATGATTTATAAAATATACTCTATTTACAAATGGTACAAAATGCAGGTATAAATTTGCTCATTTGCTAAATTTGCTCAGGTATAGATTTGCTCATAAATAAATGTCCACAAAATATGGGGGTAGACATGTCTTTTTGACTTTTTATACGCTGTTTCTGCACTTAATAAATGTTATCTTGTGTGAAATAAATAAATCAGATTTCCAAAATTGTTGACTTATTTTGTGACTACATTCTGCATGAGTTTTAGATTCTCCGCATCAGATGAACATCTTACATATTGTCTATGTGAGTTGTGGTCCACATCACACAATTTACGCAGTTTTGTTAAGTGCAACCGGCTTAGGTAACTCAGGGCATCAAATGATGTCACTGCAGTGCTTCTGATAGACCAGAAGCCAACATAAAATCCACGTATGATAAACTTAAAGCTAAAACATTTTGAGAAGTTAGCCAGTGTTATGAAAAACAGGGAAAAAGAATGGTGGCCTGTAAGTGTCGGCTTTGCGCTGCACAAGAGTTTTGTATGTGTCGAGAAAACCTTTGCCACTATGAAATGAGTACACTGATAATTCTTGTTGTATATTTTTCGTTAGATATCCAAAGTTTGAAGGGGTTGTGTGCCATACCGAAGTGTTGATTCAAACTGTACGCCATATTGAAACCAAATTGTCATTTTTATGTCCTCTCCTATTTCGAGCTCAAAGCTAATGTTTATTACTATAATGATAGAATATTCTTTTTTTATTTTCGATTATGATCACGCCATACATCTTCGGCGTCTCTAAATAGCCGTCACACTAATTTAAAGATTTCTAATTTCTCCCAAGTTTATGGATCATAGGTACACACTCGAGAGAAATATTTTTTTTTAATTTTTCAGGTAGCCATGTAACAGGTACTTGGACCACTCTTGAGATTTTAGTGATGTTTAATGTCTGAAATACCGATATATATATATATATATATATATATATATATATATATATATATATATATATATATGTACCATACCAATGTTATATGCATTTAGGCGCGATACGAATGAACAGTTTGAGACCCAACATCGGTATGGCATACAACTTCCATCACACTTTGGTTATCTAACAACAATATAGTTTGAAATTGTAAGGATTAGAACTCTTGTTAATTTGACGTGGAATGATTCAACGCCGAATAGCAGAGATATACAGGTCCAGAGATTGGTAAATATTAAAGATTTCAAGTAAATGCTTAGAACAGTGAACAATGATTTGGAATTTATAACCATCATTCTCTAGTCTTGGAGAATAAGCACTGATTAACATAAAATCAGGCAGTGCGTGGCTGGGCGGAGATGGACTGTATTACAATTCTTTGCTTTTCCTTTAAAAACAATTTTCTGCCTATTCCACTGTACACATTGTCAGGAGTTTTAAAAATTAAAATTAACAGGCTTGTTAAATTTGATCACTCGCATATTAATTGTCCCTACTTGTTAGAGAATAATAAGTATTATTAGTGAAGATTTTTGACAGAAAGTGTTTTTATAAAATATGATGAAAGTGTGGAAAAGAAAGGAAGTAGTGTGTTGGTTGTGTGTTGTAGTGTACGGGAAAGGAATAAATCTATGGAGGTCTGAATATGCCTTCAGGGAATCGGGATTATTTTCTGTGTGGAAATGTGTATGAATGGCCAATATTAAACGTAGTTTTATGTGGGAAATAGTTAAGTAATTTGAAAAAAAATTCGTTCTGTAATGTTCTGTTCAAATCTGTAATATTATCTAAAATTAGTTCCTGATGTGGTAAAAGCCACGGGACTTGTAGTGCTTTAGAGATAAATTTATTTTGTACAATTTGTAATTTATTAATGTGAGATTTTACAGCAGTAAACCATAAGGGAGAATCATACATACATGTGGATCTGATTATTGATTTTTTAAAGTAGTGAACATTCATAATGCAATTGTGATTTAGAAGAGATAAGTGATTTAATTTTTAAAAAATGATGTTATTTTTAATAGTGGAATTTTTTATGTGTTTATTCCATGTCAAAGTGGTGTCTAATTCAATGCTTAAATATTTTATAGTTCCAGTTTTCGATCGCCATGGAATTGGTGTATTAAATATTTTTAAATGGAAGGAGAAAAAGATTTATGAAGTGTAAAAATATTGGCTTGTCATTTGTTTAAATTTAATTTTATTTTCCATTTTTCTTACCATTCAACATTTGTATTTGTCGAAATCATCTTGTCAATTGTCATAAGCATATACGATGAAGTGAAGAGAGAAGTGTCATCAGTGTATAGTACAATTTCTGGAGAAGATAATGCTGGAATGTCTGAAAGATAGATATTGAAAAGTACAGGAAGGAGGCAGGATCCCTGAGGCACTCCTGCATTAATAGGAAATTTTTGGGAGAAAGTTTTATTAATTTTAATCATAGAGTATCTGCTATTTAAAAAACGATTTATAATGTTGTAAAGATAAATGGGGAGACGTATTTTATGTAATTTATATAGTAGGCCCAGATGACAAACGTTGTCGAAAGCTTTTTCGATTTCAAGAAAAATTGATAGTGTTCTGTTTGTGATGAAAGGCGTTTCATTTGTGTTCAGTGATTCGAAGTAATTGATGTGTGGTGGCATGGTTAGGTTGGAAACCGAACTGAGTGTTGGGGAGAATGTTATTAACAGAAATAAATTTATTTAATCTAGTTATTATTAATTTTTCAATAATTTTTGAAAGGGAAGAAAGTAGACTAATCAGTCTGTAGTTTGAGGGGAGAGGAGGCATTTTGTGGAGTGTTAAAAACCAAAACTGTTATTTTCGATTCATTTGGAAAATATCCAAGTCTGAGTGAAGAGTTATAAATAGATGTGATGGCCGCAATAGTATTATTACCAAACATTTTAATTGCCTTGTTGGTAATGTTATCTAATCCAGGAGATTTTCGAGGTTTTAGTTGTTTAATTATTGATTTAATTTATGACGGGTGAAATAAACATTGTTCTTTGAGAAACATGATTAAGGGTACATAGTAAATACATTTCTGTCGATATAGTTGAATTAAATTCAATATTTGTTGGAGGGTTTGGTGTAAAAGAGTTTTGCAAGGTTTTTGCAAGTAGGTCTGTAGGGCGGATATAGGCGGGGATGCAGTATTGTAATACTTTGCTTTTCCTGACCCATAAATAAATACATGAGCAACTCTGGGTAAGTTAGCTACTATTTAATACAAACAGACATATGTCTTTTCTTTTCAGTCAGATTATTGTTCTTCTTTAGTGGTTGCATTGCAATGAAATATTAAAAATATGAGAAGATACGCCGCATTTTCTAAATTGAAGAGATTGTATAATAAAAAACCGTTGTAATGGATTGTTCCCAAAAGAGAAAGAAAATTTTACAATTATTTGATGTCATTTACAGTGCTAACCTTTGATCCTCTAGAAACCAATAAATTGTAATATGTTGGGACTATAGATTTTCTTTTTTGTAGAACACATTTTCAAGAGTAATTTGTAAATAATGGTATAAAAACGGTACCCAAGAGATATATCAAAACAACTCATTTATGAATATCGTCTACCATATTTGGAAATCGGGTCTTACATAAGGAATCCCATTTCCCAATTACTCTTCAACTATAACACGCTATCTGAAAGAAATTTTCAAGCGATAGAAGAACACTGTCGGCGTAGACACAGTGAGTTTGCAATAGGAGAGAGACAGAGAGACAGAGAGAGACAGAGAGAGACAGAGAGAGACAGACAGAGAGAGACAAAGACAGAGAGAGAGACAGAGAGAGACAGACAGAGAGAGACAGACAGAGAGAGACAGACAGAGAGAGACAGACAGAGAGAGACAGAGAGAGATAGAGAGACAGAGAGACGGCGAGAGACAGCGAGAGAGACAGAGAGAGACAGAGAGAGACAGAGAGAGAGAGATAAATCATTGAAGAAAAAAAATTGACACATTACTTGTTCCTTTGAGTTGTAGCACAAGCGACATAATTAAATTTTCCTGCTCGCCGCAGACGGCAGCGTTCCCAAACGGCGCCCTGCGTCGGCGCGCGGCGGTGCGGTCTCCGCGCCCTTATTACGTATTTATAAAGCCCGCCTCCTCGTTAGGCGCCGCTGTTCCCGCTCCGCGCTCCTCAAATTACGCTGATCGAAGGGGAGATCTCCCTCCACGGTGACATCTCACCGCCTCCGCCGCGGCGCAGTGGGGCGAAACCAAGCAGACATGGAACAAACGCTAACTTTTTTTAAATATTTTTTTATTCCAACATTGTGAATGACCTTTCTCGTCACAAGAAATAGTTCATAAAATGACATCTTATGGCAATTATTATGACTTATCAACTATCTGTCATTTATGGCACGACTAATTGCGTCGTCACACATTCATCCAAACGCAGCTAGAGAATCATGGGACGGTTGCTATAAACGGAACAATCGTTTTTTCACATATGTCTAATATCCGGCGCAAAGTTGTTTCCCCAAATTAACTTTGATTCTCTTATAAATTTAAAATGCGCTTATACAAAAAGTAGCGTACGCAACACGCTTAAAATGTTGCTTTATTGCATTAGAACATTTACTCTTAACGTCGTTCGTTTTCAGAGGATGTACTCATGAAATAAAGCTAAACATTACAAAGCAGCTGCGTAAACTACAGAAAATATATCCGTATTTCATTTGGTTATACAGTCATTTCGTTTATTTTAAATCTCACTTAAGTGAGAAAGTTTTAAAGAACATCACGGCATGTATAGTGGCGGACAAACTGTTTTTGAAAGGGACTTAATACACATAATTATCGCCAATATTTTAAACATTTTTGTTAATAATAAGACAGCAAGAAAATGGTAAATGCGGCGCAAATGCCTGAGTTCAACACAATGTTATTATTTAATTGTTTAATACAGAATGAATGTGTAATATTTCCTAGTAATGATTTTGAGGTGTATAGAACAAAACAAGTTTTACACTAAAGTGATCAAAATTGCTAATTAAATTTATATTTAAATGTAAATGAAAACTTACAGACTTGTTGATTATAGGATGTTTTAATTGAACATTTAGTAGCAACTAAAATAATTGGTATTTAAACTGTAATATCTACAGTCTAATGACTATTTTTGATTATTTATATATTTAATTATTTATTTACTGATTTAATACCATCACTTGTACTAACAATTAGGCCAATTTACAAATTCATAACTCAATTAATGAAAGATTGTAAAACTTATAAAGCAATAACATACGTAATGTAAACTAAAATACTAACTCTAATAATAGTAGTAATTACAATGAAATGCATATATTTTCTTAAGTTAATCGCCACATATTTTGACAGTATATAATTACCTGATATTTTGACAGTATATAATTGAGCTATTCAGATATTTATATACAAATTTCAGCCTTGAAGGAAATCAATAGTTAGAAAGATTTGCAGGATAACATCGAACTTATATAAAGCTGTTAGATTTCACATGCTAGTGAGAGAATTATTTTCTGAAATAAAAAGAGGAGTTTGTTTATTTCTAATGGGAATCTCCGTTCACCTTCTAAACAAGGGCTGGAGTTTGTGAATAAGTGTTATATCCTTCAATTCTGTCTGATATTTTAACGAAGAAATATTCTGTGCAATCAATATCAATTTTGCCATATAAACTATAATATGGCGAGAACATTATCAAAATATTATGTACTGTTTGTAATCGTTTACTTTATCGTACATAAAAATAATTTTCACACAGAAGATAGATATAAAAGTAAAGGACTCACGAGAGATTAATACAGTGTTCGAACTCACACAGAATTTAATTCGTTGCATGTTCTTTTTATAACTTCTAGTATTTTAATACATTTATGTTATTGAATACAAAATGTTTATTAAATATCAATTACAAATATCATTTCAAGATATTTTGTATATTAAACGACAGTTCGGTCTGTATAACGTTTTGCATTATGTAACACTAGATGTTTGCTTTATGTGGTCAAAAACGGCTAAAGTTGACCGTGTTACGATTTTTTTAAAATATTCTAGAATTTCAAATTGTTACGTTTCGCCAGCTATAAGAATTTTATATTACACTGAAAGGAAAATCAAATTACTAGAAACTATTCAAGTAATCTAAATTCAACAATTTATTTTTTAATATTTTTTAAAATTCATTTTATTATTGCCGACGAATTTCACTTTTTTTTAAATATAACATCCTTGCAAGAGAATTTAGGAATAAAGACAAGTATCTAGGAACGCATTTTAACTGCAGCGATGATACGTACAATGTGCACAGCCATTTTAAATCTCTTTTGCCCCTTTCCTTCCGTTGGGGCCCACTGCGCGCAGTCGCGCCCGTCCTCGCGCTCCTCGCCCGTGCTTCGCTCGAGTCGTTAGCCGCGCATGCGCAGGCGAGCGACGCCAGATGGATGGCACAAGGCGATCGTTCTCATTAGTGCCTTTTCCGGAGAGTTCGGGCGGTTAATCACTGACGATCTTTATTGGGAAATTGTGCCTCTAGGATTTTTTAGCTTCTCTTCTTATCTGAAGCATCGAAAGGAAAATTTCTCAATTAGGGACGAATATTTGGTCACGTTGGGAGAACCATTGGCATCTTCGAAATTCTCGTAAGAACCGTGTATTTTAGTAGTAGAAGTAGTAACTGTAGCAATATCAGTAGAAGAGGTAGTGGTGATGGAAATGGTAGTAGTGGAAATGGTGGCGGTAGTGGTGGTGAAGGTGGTAATGGTGATAGTTGGTGATGGGTGTTGTGGTGTTAGTCGGTAGTGATAGTGATGGTGGTGGCGTTGCGGTGGGAGTGATGGTAAGGGTGATAGTGGTGATAGGAGTGATAGTGGTAGTAGTAGAGGTAGGGGTGGTAGTACTAGTATTGGAGGAAGTTGCAATAGTGATAGCGGGAGTAATAATAGTTGTGGTGGGAATAGTAGTAGTGGTAGTAGTAGTAGTAGTAGTAGTAGTAGTAGTAGTAGTAGTAGTAGTAGTAGTAGTAGTAGTAGTAGTAGTGGTAGTAGTAGTAGTGGTAGTGGTAGTGGTAGTGGTAGTGGTAGTGGTAGTGGTAGTGGTAGTGGTAGTGGTAGTGGTAGTGGTAGCGGTAGAGATAGTGATAGTGGTGGTAGTAGTAGTAGTGGTAGTAGTAGTAGTGCTAGTGGCGTTGGTAGGGGTATTGGCCATAGTAGCAGTAATAGTGATACTAATAGTAATGCGTTTCGATGTCAATTCGGGATATTCAATCTATTATCAATGCTTTAAGTGGACTAATTTCACGTATTTATCCATATTATATTGGGGCGTCACTGGATTTTTATAATGAAATAATTATTAAACTTCCTACTTATTTCTTACAAAATACGACGAAGGACCGACGGACGCGCTGGTCTGGTCACGTTCAGCGTAAAGAGGCCTCGATTTGTCACACCCTCCACTGAACCATTTCTTTGTTCACGACTGCAGCTGGAAGGAACGTCATTTGATATAGTACATTTAGAACTTCCTTACTAAAACTGTAAAGAAATCAAGTGGTGCTAAAGCAGGACGAGCTATCTTACTCGTATTTGCACGCAAAATTACGGAAGAAGTATTCAAATTTTTAAAAAAAATTGTACATGACTTAATTTCAAAATCTATCTTTGAGGAACAGATTTCATCCAGGAAAAAATCTCTATCTTCATAACTGTAGTTGTAGGAAGATGCCGAAAAACTTTTGGACTTTTTTTAATTTTGGAAAAATTAGGGTTTTCAACTAAATGAGACCTGCACCATCCTTCTAAATGTCTTTTACACTATCCAACAATAAAATTTAATTAAAAAAACAACAACGCTAGAATCTTTTTTTTTTTTAATTGGGAAAATGTCCCAAAGTCTTCATGGAAAGTATCCCACGAAATTAAAGTATCAGTTTCAAATTCAAGGAGACGCGTCATGGATTGGTGAATATCAATTTTGGAGAAAATTGGTTGGCCGGTTTAGCGCCTAGCGTTGTTCATAGATGGACGGACAGATGGACGGACAGGCGTTTTGCCGTCAATACATTTTTCGGTATCAAGGACTCACAAAACATAGTTTCTGGCTACACCACATGTTAGAGGATTTCCCCTCTAATTTAGCAACTGAATTTATCCATTGTTTTGTTACCAGGGCCGTGGTTTTCAATACTTTTGTTGAGTAATAAGAGTTTTTCTGCCTAAAATTCTCCGTTTTTTCGCGCAGTATTACATAACTTCCCCTCTACTCCGTAGCGATTGGAGTGGTTTTGAAGAAATTCTCGTTCTCAACATTTTTTAATATAATCCACATTTCCCTCAAAATTGCGTAAAAACTACTAAAATGTCCTAAGAAATATTCAAGTAATGAAAGGAGTAATTGTGGTCATATATGAACGCCTTCGTACGTAACCTTTTTAACAGAAAACTCATATTTTCCGTCCCTAGGATCGAAAATGTGGATAAATTCGACACTGCCTAATCTTCCTAATATTAAAGTACATCTTCTATTACGTTGTGTACTTAGATTTAAGAGATCGAATATAGCAACGGATGTTAAAACTAGTGCAAGTCTCATGCACACTGAATTTTTGAAAATATCATAAGTTGGAAATAATGCTCAGAAGGCTCTTGTAATTCCACTGCATTGATTATTCAAATAATGTTAATATGTGACTGTGTACATTGCATTTTTGTGTAAAAAGTCTAACACTCAAAGTACTAAACTAATATGAAATACAGGGGTGACACTTCACTTGCAGAAATAAAAGACAGACGATTAAATAAGCAATTCAATGCCAAAAAATAGTAACAAAACAGCAAGGTAAGTACTTTGAAACAGTTTCAGCAATTATAGAATTTCAGAAATTTAAAAAGAGAAAGAAGAAGAGAGAAAAGAAGAGGAAGATGTAGAAAAGAAAAAAAGATGAGAAAAATGAGAAGAAGAAGAAGAAGAAGAAGAAGAAGAAGAAGAAGAAGAAGAAGAAGGAAAGGAACAGGTGCAAAGAAGTGGAAAAATAAAGAATAAAAATAAGAAAAAAATATTCCATGCGTAATTAGGAAGCAAAGAACATCTCTCATTGCTTTCAACATTTTACATTCGAGAGAGCATTTTACAACCGTTACTGCCGCACGCACTGCAGGAGGCCGAGCGCAGTGAATCCCGCTGAGCGAAGCCGCGAGCTGTCCCGGGGGCGGGGGTGGGAGGGGGGGGCGAGGACTTCCACCCCGCGCCCGTCGCCTCTGGTTACGGGCTCAAGGGCACGTCGCTGCGAAGAGCCTGGGGCAGACGGCGGCGGCGAGAAAGGAGGCATGACTGCCTCTTCTCGTTACGGCGTTCCGGAAATAATAAGATTTTCTTGGAAAGCCTCCGGCTGTTCGGGTGAAGACTCCTCGTACAACTCATAAGCGCGTTGAGTGCGTTCCGAAAAACCGTCCCTGCGTGGCTACGCGTCTTCCTTCATCCCTACGTTCGCTCTCACTCTGTACAGGTATAAGGCGTGTGCCACACGAGCGTTGCGTTGACGCGCGGTTAATTAACATTGTTTCTTACGCGGAACTGCGAAAGTGCTCAGTGTGCCGTTTTGCAGAAGATACAATGATATTCTACGACGCGCGTTACTATCGCGCGTCCACGCAACGGTCGTATGCGGGGGCCCTGAAAATAGTGCTTGACAACAGTTGCAGATAGACTCCTTCAGCACATATTAAGATGGTTAATTTTCACGTAGTTGCTGGTGTTTATACTATAAAATAAATCACGCAGAACAATTCGAAGTACATTTTTAATTCTTTTACCTTTCTGTCTTAAGCATATTTGCAGTTAATAAAATGTTTTATTAAAATGTTTGCTATTAAATAATAGCATATTTAATACTAATATTTAATAACTTTATTACTAAAAAAATTCAGATCGAATGCAAACAGATCCGCACAAAAAGAAGAATATTTACGAAGTAATTGATGATATTTCTGTAATTTCATAGTAAGTGAACACATACGCATTCATAGCACAACAAACTTCCTTGCATTCTTTTTCAACTTATTTACCATACTCAGCAGCAATATTAACCACATAATGTCCTAGTAAATTATATTTCATGAGATTAAAAACTTTTTTGCAAAGCTAAACATTTGGCCTAGCTGCTGCAATCTGCGAAAAGATACTTTTCTTCCCATGCTACATTGAAAATTGTCGGTGTAGACGCTTGGGTTTGTGCTCGCGTCGACTTCCGTCTTTCCGCGATTGGAGTTACCGGGGCCCTGTGACGGGTATTCGCATGCCGCTTAACCTGGACGGTCGTGATGTCGGAAGCCAACACCGCTCCGGCCTCCAGAATCACACTGCTTGAGCAGCCCTGCTCAATCACGTTGTGGGGTCAAAATGCATATTTTGTGGATCCTTGATGCCAAAAAATTGGTCGATGGCAAAACGTCAGTCTGTCCCTTCTGTGCTAGCGCCAAAATCGATCGGAAGATTTTTTCCAAAATTGATATTCCTCGATTGACATAAAGGAACTCTAGATCCTTTGAGTTGACTTTTGGGGTTTTGACTGCTGAAAATCGACTTCCATTTTTTATTATTTTTGTTTTCGGAAAATGCGAAGTCTGGTTTAAAAATGGCGCAAGTTCGATTTGCATTGAACTCTCTCAACTTTCGAAAATTGCAGAAGTTGCAAATAATATGAGAAAGTGTGTGCTTGTCCAGCACCGCTAGTTTTATTTTAAGATGCAACTATTTTATTTTAGGAAGAGACTCGTAAGAGAAGGATATTGATGTGCACTGATTAGTCCTGAAGTTCGATTGAACTCCAGGGGGAAATTGAAGTTCAATTTGTTACACGATGATACTAAAATGTTATATAATCGTAAATATACATAATTTTTGGACATCTGTCCGTAAATTTCAGGTACGATTGCAGTCATTGCCTCAGCTATTTCAAGCGATGGAATGTATCAAGTGCCTCAATAGTAAGTTAAAAAAAAACAATAATTAAAAACCAAAATTAAATAAATTATAATAATGACTATTATTAAAATAAATGTAAAATACTCAATTGAACTTTTGAATATTTAAGGAATCAACAGTAATTCACTGAAAAAATGGAAATAGTACTTCATGTACCGTTGAATGGCAAATTTAACGTATGAGCACTGTTTCAATACAACTCATAAAATGTCAGTGCTCCCTCGAAACATCGCAGATACATTATAATGTTGCAAAATACCATCAAATAACATCACGCCGTATATTAAGGTTTATTTGTCCGTCCTGGTGCCAGTGCTCATATGGAAAACTCATTTATTATTAACAGACCAGGCAACGTGACGAGTGTGTTTTGGCAGCTCTCCTGGGTAATACAGCGATATCCGAATGGCGTTCGTTTATACGAAGCGCGCCATCGATTTTCTCGGTTAAAAAAAAAAGAGCCATCACTTGACGCACGAGTTACATAAAAGTGCCCTCCGCACGGCGCCATCTTCGTGATATGTGACAATAATTCACGTCGCACGCGTGTCGTTCTGCTTTGAAGATAAGCGTTCGCGTGGAGATTGGATAGGCGAACGAGATCAGTGGTACATGTGGATGTATTGAGAGTCGGCGCTCGATGAGGAAGTCGCTGTGAGACGCGATCTCCCATACACGACGTGCCTCAAACGTCGCTCCCTGTGAAATATTACTTCGCAAGATAATGTGTGTAACATGCGTGCTCACGATCTGGCGATTCGGGATTTGGGATTTTACCAATGTGCATGCCTTTCGTCAACGGAAATGTGTCTGTGGGTTTGTTTGGAATTTCAACCGCTGCTAAAAGTGTAGATAAGAATTCAAAAGCAATTTTGCTTGAATGCATTAATCGATACTGAAACATACTTGTCTGAAAGACACGTAACCGGATTTTTTAAAATATTTTTTCAAGTCGACTTATTTGTGACTCAGAGACGATTAGCAATGTAAATATATTTTTATAAAAATATTTAGGAACAAGTATGCTTAATGCGTACAATACTTTGCATTAGCCTGATTGTAAGTTTTTACAATAAAATACATTTTATAGGTGCGTTTCATTGAATTTTAATTAGAGAATTTTATGTAACTATTCGAATTACCATTGAATTTAAATTTGAAGAAGGAAAAGGAAAATCACGGAAGTTCAGTTTGGAACAGCTCGATTTGAATGCTAAGGAAAGGGAAGGGAAGGGAAGGGAAGGGAAGAAACGTCCCATGGCGATCATGTTAATATGATCCATGATCATTCAATGGTGCTAAATTTCAATATTTCACCATGTGCTGATTTGCAATACATCACGGGGTATTTAGAATTCTAAAAATTTTATTTAGAATAACATATAGGCGGTTTATTTTCATCACGGCTGCATAATATCATATTTGACAAGCGTTTATGTTAACGAGGGCCGAATAATCGATTCAAATTTAATAATTCTCAAGTAGCACTCAGGTGTAATTTGAAATTGATTAGACGATAAAATTTAGGAATTTTTAGGTACGCTTAGTTTGCAATGGATTTTATAAGTGTTTTTTGTGGCAGTTTGGCACATAAAAATGTCCTACATATTTATCAGGCATTATATGTTTTAGAGAGCAAGGAATAATGTTCTCATTGATTTTCAACGGGAGAGGAAAGTTGATGCGCCATAGACTAACTGGTACATACAAAAGCACATACATACTCGCATTTTTAGCATTGACAGAAATTGACGTCAGTCGGATGACATATATTATAGATTTGGTTCTCAAAAGATTTTTCAACCTACCTTAAAGAGAGTAATATTGACCACCGGCGGTTGAATTGAACTTAGTGTGTAAAGAGTCCGTTCCAATTCGAAATTATGGGAGTAAATGATGGATCAGACTCAATTTCAATTTTTGCACCGTCGAGTTACTCGGCGATGTGGTCATAATTACTGTATTACTTACAGACTTCGAGGAATGTTCTGATTCATTCTTCTGTTATTATTATATTTTTATATTATCTCAGTGAAGAATAAGTATTAATAATGTGGGAGTATCCATGGTGGAATACCGTCTTCCATCCATCCGTTCGTTTGTCCGACCGTCTGCTTGTGAACCACGCTAGCAGCTAAACCTTAGGCAGGGTTATATTAAAATTCTTCGCGCCGATCGGTCTGTTTGATGTCACGTCCTACTGAATTTGAAACGGGCATTTCGAATTTGGGGTGTACTTTATTTACAAAGCCTCAACTACAATTTCAAAATTTATTAAAATGGATTCAATATTTTTCATTGTTTATATCTCCAATAGAGCGAATTACGCTCACAAAAATGGCACAGATTCAATTTTCGTTGACATATCTAAATTTTCGAAAATTGCAAAAATTCTAATTTTTTGCATCTTTTTTAAACTACAAGTTGAAGATAAAAGTTTTTTTGGAATAAATCTGCTCTTTAAGAATAGATCTGAATCATGACCACGATCAATTCCTTTTTAAAACAGCACTTTCCGCGTAATTTTACGTGTAATAAATCTTATTTTTACAGGAGGTTTAATAAAAAACGGCTTCAATTTCATTTGTATTTTTCTCTGATACTTGCGATGTACGCTTTGAAAACGGCGCTGATACAACTTTTGTTGAACGCTCTGAATTTTCGAAAATTGCAAGTGTTAAAAATAATGTGAGAAATAATGTGCTGTTGTTTTACCTATAGTTTCAAAAGAAACTCTCTGTTGTTCCATGATAATGTCAGTTAGCAAACAACTTACTGTTACAGAAATAAATAACGCCAGTAAAATCCAATGAGAAAAAGTACATAATATCTTAAATTCGGGGGGAAATTATAATCAATAAATGGCAGCATGAACACGTACACTCTCACGCAGTCCACATTGCACGTGTAGTCGAAAACACATTAAAAAGGCTTTAAAAATCATCTTTCAATTAAGCGTTTAAAGTACAACAAAGCGTGGAAGGAAGGGCCGCGGGAAGACACCGTGCATGGGGATGAGAGCGGCGGCCGCTGTTTGTTATTGCAAGCGCTGAAACTGGATTTTAATTACGCGAAACTCCCCGCGACAGGGGACGCCATTACTTTGTCATCATTTTATTCCCACATTGCTTCTTTTTTTTTTACAATTTTTCAGTGTCGCTGCTGCGGAGAGAATATGATGGATATAATGCAGGAGTGCGATGGAATGAATTTCAATTAGCCACTACGATACGTGAATATGATCCAAGTTAGTTCCGCTACGCTTTTGCTTTGTAGTAGCAGTTGAGGTATCGCTCAATAGGGAAGATAGAAGTTTTCAATGTGATTAATGTTGTGAACACCATCCAAAGTTTTAACACATATTATTTAGTACCGAATGTACTACATATTAAAGAATAATAAGACTACAAAGAACAGTAAAAACTTCTTTATCCGTTGCAAAGACAGGGAATCGCAAACTCGAATAATTACATTTTTTGAATGTTAAAATTTGTTATTCAAATGGTTCGTTAAGATAAAAATGAAACTAGTGTTACCACCACAACACATACTTTCTCACTTTATTTGTAACTTTTTCGATTTTAAAAATTAAGCGAGTTCAACAAAAGTCCGACATAAATATTTTTGTAAGCGTACTACGCACAATTAGGGAAGAAAATAAAGTAAAAATGGATATTTTTTGAAAAGTGATGTTTTTAAAATTAAATTTATTTATGTAAAGTTTCGTGACAACGCATGTCATTGTGTCGTAAACATTTTTTTTAGGAAAATAGTAAACGCGGATTTTGACTACTCAGCGTGTTATTATAAGTAATTTACTTAATATACGGAAATTATTTATCCACTTTTTCGATACCAACGCCCCACAACACGCGTTTTTTAATGAAAAATCGTCAGTATGTGCAGAAAATATAAATCATCAATTTCAAAGTTTACAATGGACTTTAGTTTACAAAAATATTCTCTAAATGTGTTGACAAGGCTAGAAAGTATAAACGATTACATTCAAAAAGGAAAATTATTACAAGTAGAAGCGTTTTTAAAAGTAATCATTTTAAGTGCATTTTTCTTGTATTGAAACTATACTTTGCAAACAGGTCTCATTCTCTTAATGGCAGATTCCGTTACCACTCACTCCTAATATACAGGATAGGTACCTGGACACCAGAAATCCCACTGTATTTCAACACATTTAACTTTTTCTCTAACATTTATTACCAAATAGTAGAAATTTTGCATCTAAAATATTCGTTTGAATTTTAAAAGAGAATGCCAGTTTACTGTGTTTACTATAATTTTATAATATTGATTATTTCGTCTCTGAATATTGAATTTATTGTGTTTGAGATTATTAGGAAACTTTAATAATTAAGAGGGTTTAGTTTATTGAAGCCTAATGAAACGATATTTCTTCTTTAAATGTTCTTCACATGTAAATTAGGTTATCATAGTGCAGCGATAGCAGGAACTTAAAAGTTATGGCTTTCAAACCTAGACACTTAAAGGTTTCCAAATGTTATTGCGACGTGGAAAGAAAGGAAAAACACCTTTCCCGCAGTTTTGTTCACATAGTTATTCAATAATTCACAACAGTGTATTTGGTAAAGTTTATTTTAATTCTACAATACAAATACTGACACGTAATCATGATCATGCAATGCTAAGAAAACGAAAAACCTTTATGATCTTAATTATACAGAATTCACGTAATAACATGCACATTGAATCAGTTATATTTTTATTTATTAAATAATCAAAAAATAATTGAACGTAAAGCTATCGAATCATTAATTCATTTTGAGACTCTTGTCGTTGATAGGTATATCTTGTCAAAATATCGAACACTGGGACCCACTGACAAATCTATAGCTCGCTGTGTCCTTTTCCCGCTCTCCACAATGACCGCTATAACCGATCCTCGCGTCTAATACATTGTCCTTACGATAACCCGCTCCGTTATTGGCTCCCGTCTCAGCGCCGGCTACCTCGCGCGGCAGGGGCGCCTTCGTGAAGCTGTGAGGCGGGCCGAAGGGTGAGGACGCAGGGCGCAGGGGCGGAGGGACGGAGGGAGTCGCGGGCGAACGCTGGAGGTCCGGGAACCCCTCGCCGTTGGTCGTCAATCCTGCGTTTCTAAGTGAATTTGGCTCGTGTCCACCCGGCTTTTTAGGGCCGCTCCCCGACCCTCTCCGCCGCACCCTCCCCGCCGACGACCGGCGTCAACTTGGTTCGGGCTGTCCGCAGTCACAAGACGAGGCGGAATTTTTGCTGAAAGAAATGAAAACGAAAAAGAAGAGCTCCGAAAGGCGGAAGGGAGGAAATTGAATTATTGCATCAAAGCATTACTCGATAGGAAATACTTTTACCGTCGCAAAAGACGTTATGTGGACATCGTGGACCTGGCTGGCGAAGAACACTTGTCACTGGACGTTATTTTCAGCTATGATACAAGTCCCGGAGTTTGGTGTTAACAAATATTTTTTTGGAATGAAAATAAATCTTTCATCTTCCACGTCTGGAATTGGTACAGTATATAAAACTTTTATGTTGCAAATTGACACCTTTTACTGCATTGAATTAAAGCTGATTACATTACGATAGAGTTCAAAACTCATAAACAACATACGAGTATTATTTAGGTATTGAAGATCAAACATACATGTTTTTGTGATCATCCTACATCTCAATTGTACTACTTCAGGTCAAGAGAAATTGGACAAAAAATATCGTCACAGACTTTTATCTTTTTGAAAATGTATGTACATTTACATATTGTTACACGCCTTTAATATTATACAATGCAATGGACAACGAGTTTTAAGTCTTTCGGTTCGTTCGAAGCTTCACGTCAGCAAACAACTACCAGTTCATGAGTCCATGAAAGGAAAACTTTGAACGATGCCTCACCCAAAAGCCAAAAATGTCCCTTCCGAATGCGCCATTTGTGCCCACAACCTCCTTTGCGCAGAGCAATTGCCACAGTATCTGAACTGCCGTGACCAGTAGATTTATGAGTCTTACATTACAATATAATTAGAAAATTAATTTCTGAAAATTAGGAATATTTCCTTTATTGACAAAAAATATAGTTTGTAATTTGTATAAACCATGCTTTATATCATATTTAAGCTCTTATTTTGGCTTCTCCATGAAGATCTTAGAGGAAAACTAAATTAAGCAGTGAAGCAAAAGAGTAGGATTAAAACATGGAAATGCGTATCTTGTGGATAAACTACAAATGGATTCTCAGAGCCAGGGCATGGAACCCCACGATCAAGGGGTTGCAGCTTGTATACAAAAATAGCGAAATGCAGATATCAATGAAAATCACAATCCAACGCAGCAAAGTTGAGTTAATGCATGCTTCAGACACTGCGTTAAAGTACAGAGTAGTGAAGTGCCTCAAATGTTCTCATACGAAGTGGATGATTAGTTACGGGAAGCGTGCCGTGGAGTCTTAGTACTGTAGTTATTGATAAAATTGAGGCGCTCAGTATAATAACTGTAGATTCCAACCAACGTTCGTTTTGAGAAAAAATGACTTTTTCTGACTTCGTTCACGTTCACTTTCACTCCAGAAAACGTTTGAACGTGGAATTTGTCAGTTTTGTCGTACCCCAATTCATTTGGTATTTCAGCACATGATAAGTATTTGGCCAGAGTTTACCGTCATACTTCTAACTGAAAATGCGATATCGGTTGGGCTGTGCTTTTATTATCCTGAGCGTCACAACTGTATTAAAAATGCTCTTTAGGGCTACATAAACGGGAAGTGGTAATCTACGACCTCACCCGTTCTATGAACATACAAGCGCGCGCGCTCCCCCCCAAACACACAAACACACAAATACACATACATATACACATACACGTACACACCACGAACACAAGACGCAATCACAAACACACACACTCATATGCACTCACAGATCTTTCAAGTGTGAGGCATTATACCACAATGAGACTGTCTGCAATACAGCTGACTCTTCGAATGATGGCAAATTTGGTGAAGTGGTATTCAAATGATGCATGGAGATTGACTTTCTTCCATACCAACGCCGTACCGAGCCGGCACCCGAATATTCGAGAGGATATGACTCCAGTTGGGGGAAGTTCGAACTTCCCATGAATGCACTTTCAATATTTAACTAAATAAATAACACCTACAAATTAATAACTTTGTGTCAGAAAATTCAACAATATTTCTTCCCGCAGAAAACATTTTATTACTTTAAACAGTTAGAAACCAATTCAATGGCCAAGTACTCATTCACCGATACCTTATCTAGTCATAGAGATCTGCGTATATAGGGTTAAATTATTTATTTTTTTACTTTCTCTCTTACGTAGTAAAGAGAAAGTTAAGTAATGCTGCACCAAACAAACCGCGCTCTTTTAAAGAAATCGTCTAATTGTAGAGTTCTGGTAACGAAAGAGTGGATATATTCAGTTGCTAAATTTAGAAGAAAATACTCTAACACGTGGTGTAACCAGAATCCATGTTTTGTGGTTCTTTGATACTGAAAAATTGACCGTGATTGACTGCAAAACGTCTGTCTGTCCGTCCGTCTGGATGTAAACCACGCTAGCTGCTGAACCGTTCAGACGATTTCTCAATCGATCTGGCTGATGTGTCGACACTTTGAATTTGAAACCGATTATTTAAAATGGTTTCATCATTTTAATTCAATTTAGTTGTTGGATAGGACGATTAAGAGAATGGTGAAGGTCTCATTTTCGTTGAATACTAATTTTTCCAAAATTGAAAAAAAAATTAATTCTTTTCGGCGTTTTCAGCGACTGCAACTACAATGATTAAGATAGGAAATTTTTTTCCTTTATGAAATCTGTTCCTTAAATATAGAATTTGAAATAAGGTCATGTCCAATTTTTCGAAGCTTTGAGTACTTTTCGTGTAATTTTGCGTGAAAGTACGGGAGAGAAAGTACGTTCTGTTGTAAAGCAACTTATAAACTCGCGTCGTCTGTTGGTACTAACAGTGTACGTCCTCGTGTGGTAGCTGTTGAGGCGAAGCTCTTCAGAGATTCCTGAATACGTGAGACGCTCGTGACGACGTTAGCGTGATCTCTTCCACTTTTGAAACAAACAAAAGGTAGCTTCCCCTTAGGTAGTCATTGACTTCCAAATCACTGTGGACTATTTGTTATTGATTCGGCGTAACAAACACTGAAAACAAACTGATTGCATGTTGACCTGTTTTCCAAGAACAGTTGCAGGTTTTCACAGAATGTTCTAACAAGGAAAATGAGTCCAAATATACACCTTGAGTCCTGGCCTTTTTGCTATATTTTAATATACTAAACTAAACGTTGACGTAACTGACGTAATTTTTGAAACTCAAGAAAATATCCAATAGTGTAAGATATCACCGAAATGTAAGAAGTATAAGTCTCCCGAGCTAAGAAGTTCTCAAGCCCAATTCTTACTTTCTCGTCCACTATCTTTGTACGTACGTAGTAATGGGAAAGTATTTTAATGCTGCAGTTTAAAGTCATAATTTTTAGAAAAAATCATTATTGTGGATCCACAATAACGAAAAAGTGGGTATTTATTGTAATGAGTCATAAGTGTGACTCGTCAAAAGTCTACGTGACATGTAATTTTTCTTAATGTCATGACTGATTTGGAAGGAAGGTAAACTAGTGGTGCTCAAACAGACCGTACTTTTTTGCCCGTTTTTAACGCGCAATTACGCGAAAAGTACTCACATTTTCGAAAAATTATACCTGACCTTATTTCAAAATCTATTTTTAACGTACAGATTTCATGAGGGGGAAAATATCCCTCTTTAATAGTTTAGTTGCAGGAAGACGCCGAAAATATTTTGAACTTTTACAATTTTCGAAAAATAAGTGTTTTCAACGAACGTGAGACGTGCACCATTTTCTTAATCTTTAATCATCCTCTTTACCATCCAACAACAAAATTTAATAAAAAAGGAGGCATTTAAAAGAAAAGTAAATGTCCCAAAAGATTCATGTAAAGTACACTTCAAATAAAAAAATAATTTCTTACAAATTAAAGGTTTAAAACTTTTTTTTCATTTTTCGAAAAACTGGGGATGTCAATGAAAATAAGACCTGCGCAATTCTCTAAAACGTCCTTTTCAATATTCAACAATAAAATTTAATCTACACATCGAGATTATTTTTGGAAATTTTGAAAATGTCTCAGGGGCTTCATGTAAATAATCCTCCGAAATTAAAATTTCGGTTTCAAATTCCAGGGACCGCGAAATCAGCTAGAACAATTGGGGAATGTCAATTTTGGAGAAAATCTGCTGAATTGCTTATGCGGTAGAGTTGTGCACATGCGGATGGACAGACTGACACGTTTTGCCTTCAATCGATTTTTCGGTATCAACGACTCACAAATCATGGATTGTGGCTACACCACGTGTTGGAGGAACACTTTTTCTAGGTTTAGCAACTAAATGTATCCTTTTTTTCCTTACCAGGGCCGGCAATAAGAGTTTTTGTGGAAAATTCGCCGTTTTCCGACGAAGGATTGAAATACTTTCTCTTCTTACGCTAGTTAGTGCGAGGAAGTAAAAAGTATATCCAAGTAAGGGTTAGGCTTCGTACTGTGAAGGTAATGAATGGATGCCGTGGTCACTGCCAAGCTAAGAAAAATAAAACTAATGGTGTTACAAAATGGTACAGAATTTCCTGTACTACTTATTTTCCTATTCTCTTTTGTCTGGCACTTTTTTTCGGTTTCGTTCCACCCTCTCCCCAGCAGCTAGCCATCAGCGCCTACATGATATTGTTTAAGACTTTATACATTTTTTGACTCCTTAAAGTATTATAGAATTATGAACTTAAGAATATTTTAGAAGACATAAAGTTGATCTCGTATGCAAGTTTTTATTAATGAATTTGAAACGGATTTTTCAGAAAATGTCGTTTGTCCTATTCAGCAGTTTTGATCTCATATTAACAGAAACCTTTTGAGTTTTCGAGAAACACCCTTAGAAAAAATTTAAAGCATTTTCACTCCAAATGCACTAACTTATGAAGAATGCTGATGTCAATATTAACGAACGAAAGATATTAAAAATACAGTTGTTTATTTTTTGTAGAATCAAAATAATATGTAAAAAGGTGCACTTTTTTAACGTCTTCAGTACCACCCGAACAAAAAATTTAATGTTTTGAGAAAATATTGTTTTTATTATTGCCCATTTTTTACTCAAAATTATGCAAAAATTCACATCTTTACTAATCGTGTGAGTGACTTTATTTTTTTTTAATTTAAACAGATTATACAAAACAAATTGTACTTAAAGAAAAAATCTCTACTTTCAAAAATGTAGTTGTACGACGGGGTCCAAAACTTTTCCAAGTTTTGAAAATTCACAGTTCGTAGTAATATAATCTTTGTAGGTATATTTCATTCTATTATTACAAGAAATGTAAAGAAAAAATGTGAAAGTACTAGGCGCATCCAGAAAATAAGTTTCCCTACTTTTTTGCTTTGAAAGTACACTAGTTTAGGCAGGGAAATTGCACAAGCATAACAGATCTTCGACGTATTAAGTATTTGCCGATCCGAGAGGTCCTGCCGAGTGCCTGCAGCGTCTCAGCAGTGGTTTGAATTGGCGGCGCTTATTCGTTCTGCTGCGAGGTTCGGTGCGTGATAAAGATCCTTTGCGCATAACGCATCGATCCGATCGACAAAATAAATGCATCGTCAGCTCTTACTGGCATGCGTACTGCAGGTGTTGGCACGCTCTTGCTGGCATGCTTACTGCAGGTGTTGGCACGCTCTTACTGGCATGCTTACTGCAGGTGTTGGCACGCTCTTGCTGGCATGCTTACTGCAGGTGTTGGCACGCTCTTGCTGGCATGCTTACTGCAGGTGTTGGCACGCTCTTGCTGGCATGCTTACTGCAGGTGTTGGCACGCTCTTGCTGGCATGCTTACTGCAGGTGTTGGCACGCTCTTACTGGCGTGCTTACTGCAGGTGTTGGCATGCTGCTCCATGACAACGCTCGTTCACATACGGAACCGTTCTGCGTCAGTTCGCCTGGGAACTGTTTGATCATCCCCCATACAGTCCTGATCTCGCGCCCAGCGATTTGCATCTTCTCCTGCACCTGAAAACATTCCTGTCCTCCCGTCAGCGTGTTCACAACGACGAGGAACTGAAGACGACTGCGTCACGCTGGTTTCAGCCGCAGAAGGCACACTTCTACGTGACGGGTATACAACAGTTGATTAGTGATTTGAGAACTGAGAGCTGAACTTGAGAAAGAACTAGTAATTTTCGTTATTTTGCAATGGAAGAATGTGTTCACACTTAAGTTTGAAAACAAGCAGTCTTGAGTTTAAATGGAATACAACATATTCAAGTACAAGCGATTGACAGAAATTCTTTTGTCAAGCATGTCTCCAAATGAAAGTAGGATATCAGACCTCTTGGTATCAAGTACAAAAATCTTGATAAGATAGAAGAATACACACAATAATTTCCAATGAAAATTGCGCCCTACTCATCGGATTCTATGAAGTTTATTAAATTGTACGTCAAAACACTTGAGAAGAATTGTAAGAAGTAAAGGCTTGAAAAAGGCAACATTTTAAAACTTCTTAGGTAACACAATTTACAGATAGAATCCCATAAATTATTCAATCAATTTATTTGAATTCACAGGGTTTCATATAAATGGAAAACATAAATGTAATTATATGTATATTTAATTGAAACCAGTTTTTTTTAAATAAAGCAATTTTAAATATTTGTATTTCAATATTCACGGATGCAAGCTCAATTTAGAAGTTACTCGAACTAATCTAGTCACTTTACCCAAAAGTAACAAACAAATATTGGCCCATACAAAACGTATCTAGGTAACGAATCAATAAGGGGGAAATAACACGCGGTTAAAAATACATTTTATGTATTTATTTTTATAAATAGACTTTTATATTTCAAAAAGCTCACAATGTCTAGAAATCAGAGTCAATCGGAATCCTTGGGTTACCTTGTGACTCAAAGAGTAGTCAATGTGAAGGCCTATTTGTCCGGGAGCGAGTCTCCGTCAGATGATGGCTCCGATCCCGGAATTAAGAAAATCATCGGGGCGCGCGCAGTTCGGCTGTCGGAGGTGCCACACGACTGCTTCTCCGTGATAAAGACAGTGAAGTTCTTGAGAATAGGACGACCAGACGCCTGCGTCACGGCTTTAGCCACCTTGCTCAAGTTCAATCTCTTAAACAAATATATGCTCAACGCAGTTTGCGAAGATGAAGGTTTGGATATGCTAGTAAACCTGTGCGAAGCCAACCACATGCTGTGCCATCTGGGCGCATTGAAGGTAAGATCTTACACTTTTCAATTTGAAAATGTTTTTTAAGGTATGTAGAAAAAAGTCCTCAACAATAGGTTGAGCATTCCTTGTGTAAAATTAGAACATTAGGTCATTTGCTTCGAGAACTTGCGTATTAACGTTTTGCTTGTTTAAGGTGCTGCGGATGATCACGACCAACACTACGGTGGCAGCGAGAGTAGTTGACCTCGGAATAATTCCTACTCTTTTACGTGATATATCCCAACCGGCTTTGGACATTGTGGAGAACGCCGTTGTAATTATCACCCACATCGGACATTTGAGAAGGGCGTCTAAAGCTCTCCGAAGGCTCGGGGGAATTCCAATTTTGGTATCGTTACTGAAGGTCAGGAAGGTCCTTCTGGTTTCTCCGACAGAAGCCTTGACTGCAGATGAACAAACCAAACTGACAATCGCCAAGAGTGCTGCTGAGGCTCTGTGGAGGTTTTCACGTTTCACCAAAAACAAAATTATGATGTTTCGGACTGGAGTCACAACGTTCCTCACGGCGATTCTGGTGTCGGGGAATCGGGCGATTTCTATTCCTGTCTCTGGAATTCTCAGCGAATGCTCCAATTTAGTGTTGTATCAAGTATACATCGAGACAGAGGGTCTCGTAGGAGTGTTGGTTCAAAACCTGACTGTGAGTTATTCTTCAATATTTCACTCCTGAAACTAAAACCAATAGTGTTTAACTACATATACAAAATACTCCGCTTTTTCTATCCAATGTTTCTTACCACTTCTCCCTAATGGCCAAAAGTAAGCTGCGACTCATGTATCTTAGAATGTGGTTTGCGTCAGGACTCTGTTGGACGTAATTTCACACCTGGAATAGACCTATTAAATACCACTCGGACTTTGAAAATTCTCAGATAAATCCCCTCCTCGTTTCGTGAGTCGGGGATTTATCGACAATTTCCAAACCACCCGTGGTATTACCGTGGTATACATGATAACATTATTTTTGGTACCCTAAGTGTCAGATATTCTAAGGAAAAATAAAAGTAAAAAGAAATCATACTGATGATGATGGCTAAGCCATCGAAAACAGCTATTTTAATAAATAATATTGTTGGCAATGATGAATCATATAATTATTTCATTGTAAATGCCAACGAAAACTCACGACAATACCGACATTGGCAGAAAGTTATCATCAACCGCTCTATAAGCACTACCAGTGTGTAGCATTTATTCTGAAACCTCTGCATAGGAATGTTCATTTGCTCTACGTCATCTTCAGAAAAACGACATTCGCCTGCAGTGGTCCTCGGCATTTGCCTTGATGCGAGCAGCTGGCGAAAACGAAATAGTGCGCGAGATGATTCGGTTCCACGGAGGCCTACCCATAATTTTGGATTTGGTACGACAAGGAAAGGAAAGCGACGTGAAGTTAATGGCGGCTGCCATTGGCGCTCTGTGGAAAAGTGCTATTCTGGAGAAGAACGTGGAGGAATTCGATTCTCTTGGGGCTGTCGAATGTCTAGTACGGTGAGTAGTACTTTATCCAGTCGGTTTGATTATTACATTGCCTTTTATTCGAATCTGATTTGAAGATAAAGTATTTGTTAAAAGAGACACACAAATATGTTCTCTCGTATACCAACGCTCATTTTTTCGCAGTTTTATCGACAACACAGACCTGCAAATAAGGATAAACGCAGTCGGGGGCTTGGCGGAAATGGCGAAGATTGAATCGGCCAGGAAGAAGATCATTGCGTCCAAGGTCACCCACGTGATAGTGGGCATGCTCATGTCACACACGCCAGAACTGCTCGCCAACGCTGCTCATTTCGTCGGACAAGTATCACTCTCCCCAGAGGTACGAGCAACATGATTAGCGTTTGATGGTTAAGATGGTAAAAAGGTGTCGTTTTTCAAATTGAGAATGAGAATCTTTTCAAATTTTCATATTAATAAATTTTACGATTGATCTTAATAGTGAAGTTAAAGGAACGGAATTAATTAATGCAATTGGAGGTCGCTACCAACAAAACTACAAATTGCTGCGAAAAATAGAAAATATCCTTATTATCCATTATACAATTATATTAATGGATCGTTTGTGAATGTTAATGAGAGGTTGATGTTTATTTCATTTGTTAATTAAAATTCATAATTGCCGAAAAATATATATACGATTTAAATTGTTTGTATAACTATTTGTATTATATTGTTTACTTTAAAGCCATTAAAATCAGCTCTTTCAACTTAGTATTACAATAATATAGCATATACATTCACATAATGTCAATTTTGATGCTCAGTTGTAAATAAATAGCTATAATGCATACCAAACATTTATTCGTATGAATTTTGCGAATTCATTTCCTTATCGATAAACACAACATTTCTGGTTTCCTGTAGTATTGGGTGTGGTCAACGACGCATGTTTACATCTTAATATTGTTAAAGTCGAATTGGTCAAGTTCACGTGGAATCTGAACCACAGCTTGCGTGTTATTTCATGCTAAGCTTTCATGCGTGGTCGTTTGTGTCATACGACACAAACAACTAGTTCTTATTACTGTACTGATATGTCGACTTAACCCAGAGGAACGAAGATCCATTCTCAATACGAGTAGTTCGATCTTTGCTTCTCACTTCCTAGTCCTGTCCTACACCTCACACACACTTGCACATACATGCACTCACTAGCACCTTGCCCTTACTGGGAGATACCTTGTTAGAGAAACCTGTTAGTCGGCGCCGGTTCTCCCCGTCCATCTGGGCGAGATAACCGCCAACCCGCGTGTCTGAAACACGCCCTACACCTAGGGGACGAATGAGCGGCATCGGTAACGAAGGCGTGGGTGCGGGCTGCGCGCAGGGCATGGAGCAGGTGGAGGCGGACGACGGCGTGCGCCTGCTGTGGTCGCTGCTGCGCAGCCGCCACCGCGACGTGCGCCTCAAGAGCCTGGGCGCCGTCAAGAACACGGTGACCCGCGCCAGCGACCCCGGCGAGACTATTCGGCAGCTGACGGGCGCCATGGAGCTGCTCGTCACGCTGCTCAAGGACAAGGACACCGAGATCCTCACCGCCGTGGCCGGCGTGGTCGGGGAGGTGCGGGCGCAAACGCTCAGTAGCTTCGGAGAAACTGTCGCCGACACTGACAACGAGAGAGCGGATTTTTATGACCTAAAGGCAACGGACAATGACGCAAACAATTTGATCAAATTCGGTTCTCACGAACAACTCAAGCTGATGTTGTTGTAATCGCGGCTTCTTCTATTCGTTCAAGTATACTCAATTGTCAAACTTTTGGTTTGGACTGTTCTTTACCAATAATACTCTGTCTTAAGTTATCCAGAACCAGCTGAACCAACAACAGCACTGATAGGCGTCACAGGAACCTTAGGTTACATACAACGGCTGACATTACAATTTGTGAGCGAAGAAATCGAATAGGCTACTCAGGAATTCTGTGGAGGAAATTTTTTGCATCACTTAAATATTATTTCAAGCAAGTACCATTAAATATTAAAATCGATTAAATTAGCGGAAAATGCTTTAAATGTTACGGAAAAGGGGGGAATTACTTATTAATCGAAATAGATGAAAAATGAAAAACGAAATTACCTATAAAAAGGATCGTTTTCTTATGTCGTAACATAAAATTAATGTCTATACTAAACAACATTTTTCTAAAGTGAATATAAAAAAAGACATTTACTTAAAGTTTGCCCTCTAGTGATAACCAAACAATCATAATTACATTTTGATACAATGATACTATATAGGGTGGCTGGAGTAAAAATACGCACGACACAAAATAAAGAAAGCTGTTAAATTTGCCGCTATTTGTACGCGTTCTCCTATTGATACTGCGTAGTACCTACCACAAACCTTGAAACCGTGCGGCTACGCTTACGACGCCGGAACTATGGAGATAGGGTATTTTCAAGTTTTTTAACGTGACTATTTAAATTACTTCAGACAGTTTTGGGATGGAAATATTACGTAAATGTTTGCACGGTTTGATTTCCATCCGTAAAAACATCCGTCATGTCGCCATTGCCACACAGCAATGAAGTTCACCTCTACCCTCCCACAATAAAAATATGCACTACACTAAAGGGAATAATTACCTTAGCAGTTGACGTGTCTGGTAACATTAACCAAACAGTCTATCCAACAATCAATAGAACATTATGACCTTCCCGTCAGAGTTGCTGCAAAAACTGTGACAATGAACTAAGGGAAAGATTAATAATACAAGTCTAATTTGTGGTAAATATTTTTTAATTTTTTACTGAAATGTTATAACTAATTATTGCCTTTGATACGAAGTTTGATATAAGTTGCATAACTTATCTGGATCGAGAGTATTGTGGTTACGAGAGACATAGATAACAGTTGAATGATGCTACATGTTCCCGGAGGTAAATATTAGAGGGAATTATGGAAAGGAATTGTGAGAGGAAAATATGAAAAGACAATCTGAGATAAGGTAAAATATAGTTAATAATAGTAATAATAATAGTAATAATAGTAAATAAGTCAATTTTAATCAATAACATTAGGTAAAATGAAAATTATGAATGTACCACGGATGTTAAGTGGTTCTAAGGTTTCGGGCGTCAAAACGCTCTCGATTCAAAAGCACTCGTGCGTATTGTCGCTGCTCGATCATTAGAAGTTTTATGAAGCCCTTGGTTCATAAATTACTATAAGCTCTCACTGACTCGCGCACATGTTAGACTCCTTGGTCCCTGGTGCTTCAAGACGGGTGGGAAGGTAGACGGAGAATCCTAGGCAAGTGGTACACTCTTCGGTAAGTCTCCAAGCGCCAGCTATCCTGAGTGAAACTTCGGAAGGAACCACCTTAGTCCCATCTCAGACGATCGATTTGCACGTCAGACTCGCTACGGATATCCCCACCACGGTTTTTGCCCTCAGCTGTACCTTATGGCTTCTTTTCCTTGGCTTTGATGTGATAGAGAGATCATTAGGGGTGAATACCAGAATCTGAAACTACGCGGTAGGATGTAGGTATTGTAATGGCTTAAAGGCCTTCAGCCTATCCAAACAGTATCAAGTTATTTACTTTATTTTTTTATTTAAGTTCGCATCAACTACTAGGTCATTAGTAACCACTACTGCGTGTAACGGTACGGTAACTACGAGTATGACACGATATGATGATGATGATAGGGGTGTGAAAGGACGAACACTATACAATCATGCCCGAGACGGGACTCGAACCCGCGCTCCTTCGGTCCGAGCGGCACCACTGACTTAGCAGCACCACTGACTTAGCGGCACCACTGACTTAGCGGCACCACTGACTTAGCGGCACCACTGACTTAGCGGCACCACTGACTTAGCGGCACCACTGACTTAGCGGCACCACTGACTTAGCGGCACCACTGACTTAGCGGCACCACTGACTTAGCGGCACCACTGACTTAGCGGCACCACTGACTTAGCGGCACCACTGACTTAGCGGCACCACTGACTTAGCGGCACCACTGACTTAGCGGCACCACTGACTTAGCGGCACCACTGACTAAGCGGCACCACTGACTTAGCAGCACCACTGACTTAGCGGCACCACTGACTAAGCGGCACCACTGACTTAGCGGCACCACTGACTTAGCGGCACCACTGACTTAGCGGCACCACTGACTTAGCGGCACCACTGACTTAGCGGCACCACCGACTTAGCGGCACCACTGACTTAGAGGCACCACTGACTTAGCGGCACCACTGACTTAGCGGCACCACTGACTTAGCGGCACCACTGACTTAGCGGCACCACTGACTTAGCGGCACCACTGACTTAGCGGCACCACTGACTTAGCGGCACCACTGACTTAGCGGCACCACTGACTTAGCGATCTCGGCCGTCCGGAGCGGCAAGTTATGCACTTTCTGTGTGTGTGTGTGTATTAATTACCTCTTACATAAAAAAGTGATTAACTCGGGGCGCTTGTGTGTGGCGTGCGGCGCAGGTGGCGCTGGACCAAGAGAACCTGGCGGTGATGACGGAGCAGGGCGTGGTGCGGCGCCTGTGCGCGCTCGTGCGCTACAAGGGCCACCGCGACCTCGCGCGCGAGCTCTGCTCGGCCATCGCGCACTGCGGCGGCAACCACGAGAACCTCAAGGTCTTCCGCCGCTACCGCATCATCCCGGAGCTCACCTGCTACCTGGGCTCCAAAGACAGCGCCCTCAAGCGACAGGTGGGGCCCTACCTTCGAAAAAATCCTTTGTACGCCTTCCTTCGGAGGGGAAGTAAAGCCGGCTGTCCCATGTTAGTAGATTTACTTGCATGTAAAAGATCATCAAGCCTAAATGACGCCTCTGAGCTAAATTCAAATCGCCTGTTTCTCGCCCAAGAAATACCTCCTTTCTCTGCTAGATGAAAGGAGCGTAGCGAAATTTGCGTGGTCAGACGGAAGAGCAGGCCTCATGGCCTGAGTCTCGCCACGTAAAATAAGGCATTAATTCAATTCAATTCAATTCATACCTGCGCTCGACTTCTACAACGTTGCGCACTTGTTAAAATTAACATAGGAGGTGGGCATTTAATACCCGTTTGCATAGGATTTGATTTCTCTTGGGATCCTGCTGGGGAAGGACTAAAGCAAGAGAGAAAGTGGACAAACACATAGAAAGTTGAGTGTAGGAAATAGGGTTTTGTCTTCGAAAAACATTTTGTACTGGAATAATATTGCGGCCTCTGACGTTCGATATACGCGTTTACTTCTTTCCACACTATACGTAGTATATAGGAAAGTACGTCACTCTACATCGGAAAACAATGACTTCCCTACATAAAAATGTTTTGTGGGTCTTTCGTACCGACTACAACAAAGATTTTTGCACCTATCTCTAGTAAATTATTTGTATAACAGGTTGTAAACTTGGAATCCACGTTTTATGGACCAATGATATCAAAAAATTAATTTATCTGTCAGCCTATAAATAATGATAACAGGTATTGTGCAGACAGGCTTTTTTCCAAAATTGGTATTTCACGATCGATTTCGCTTATGTCGTGATCTTTTGAACTTGAAAATAATATATTAATGTTTAGAGGCAATTAACATGTAGCCAGAAAGAATTTTGCAAAATGCTGTCAGAAAATTACTCAATTTGACGCAATTACTCGCCCTTACAAAGCTACTTCGTTAGAATAGAAAATTATGTATTGTTGCGGGGAATGCGAATTTTTGGCAGAAAAAACACTTATTGTCCTGCAAACAAAAAATTGGATAATTCCAGTTGCTAAATTTAGGGGGGGGGGAAATCCCATACATTGTGTAACCAGAATCCCTGTTTTGTCGCTCCATGATACCAAAATATCGATAGACTCCATAACGTGTCTGTCTGTTCATCTGTAGTCTAACACCTAAACTATTGAGACAATTTTTTTCAAAACTGGTATTACCCCATCAATCTGAATGAAATTGAGGCTTTGTAAGTTTCAAACGGATATTTTCATTTTGAGCGTACATTTCATTTAGCCTCAAACACATTTTCAAAATTGCGAAAAGAAGGTCGCAGAATGGCGGCTGAAACCTTGTCCCCTGTGCTTAGGACGCGGCCCCTGTCGGACAGCCAAGTAATTATCCTCCAACGTTAAAATATCGAAATCGGAGTCTCATAGTATTATATAACTTTCTCTATACTACCTATCGGGAGAGGATGTTCAGTACATCCACTGATATCACTGCAGCGTCCCAGGTTCGAGTCCCGACGGTGGCAGGATTTTCGACCCTAGCTAGGTATCTAGGTCGAGCTCAATCACTTGTTTGAAGATAATTCTTGCGGCCGTCTGTTCTGATCAGTAGTTCTGGGTGGTTTCTTCGATCAACCCCAGGCGAATGCCAAAGCAGTACCCTAACAAACTAGTGTCACGGACCGCGCGCGATCTTTCCTTCCTCTTCCTTGCCCAATTATCACCCCCTTACTTACAAACACACGTACCTGCACACATCCGCATCCATCCTCTACCACCACCCATGCCGAGAGGCCAGTCAGGAGGTTAGAGCTTGTGCAGACGGGGTGGTATCCCGATGGTGCTCCCACCAATACCACACCACTTAGTGCGAAAACTCCACTAGATGACGGGCAGATCGGAGCCGGGTCTAACCATCCAGCTGGAGAAGGTATCCGCCACCTCCCCAGGAAAACAACACGCACTTTACTTGCGGAACCTTAGCAGTTAACGCACCCCAGTCAATGAATCTAAACTACGTATACGAAAAGTAGTTGTGTTATTGGTGTCAGGTCTGCCTCTTCCGCCAGGCATGCCGCTGTTTCTGCACGCTGTCGAAAGACCCCCTCAACTGCGTGGCCATGCACGCGTACGGCGCCATGCCCTTCCTGCTCGAGGCCGTGGAGTCCCGGGACGCGGTAAGCGCGACGTTGCCGTCACAGGAGGCTGATTTGGACTTATTTCTCATATAAGGCTTTATATTTAAAACTCTACGGTTTTCGTTTAGAAAGTAGTCAATATTCTACTAAACCAAATTTCGTGATTTTGGCTTTAAATGAAAGTGGTTTTTAAATTAGCTATTTACTGTGAACACCGAGATAAATTTCTGGACATTGCGTTTATATACATGCACAAATTATGGATTTCAAAGCACTCTTCACCCTAAGACAATTTAATAATTTCGTTTCGCTAACAATAACCTCCTGGAAACTTGTTTTTCAGAAGAGGAGACATCGATGCTTTAAAAACATCGATTTCAACTAACACAAAGTAATGATATTGCGTATTGAATTAAGATTGCAGCCAAAATAAGTTTGTGGGCTTTAATGAAATGAACTTTTTCTGTAAATATAATGATACAAATATTTACGTACATAATTACTTCTTTTTGATAGCTCTCCTTTTTTCAATTTATATATATATATATATATATATATATATATATATATATATATATATATATATATATTACTTAAGTGCTTTTAATATATTTATTAAAGTAATACACTGCCATTAACTGCGTTCATTCTATTAATTTTATGATTTTATTTAAATTTACTGTTTTTACTATAAAACCGGATAATACAGTGCGATAAAACGTCTGGGGCCCACTACCTTTCATATCAAGTTAAAATCACAAAATTTAGTTGAGTAAAAAACTCAAACTTTATTATAAACGAAAACCCTGAATGTTTTAAATAAAAAGATTTTTGCAATTTTTTAAACGTCCAAGGTTTGAACGAAAATCGGAAATATAACTATAAATGCACTTGTTGAAGCAAACAACCACAAAATAAATTTAAGCCATTTTCTAGAATATTTTTATCATCTCAGAGACATTATGAAAATTATCCCTCCCCCAAAACAAAAATTAAAATATTAAATGATTGGCTGAACGGTACAACTATGCCTTACTCCTGACGTATTTAACAGATTTCATTTCTAACGCTTCTAACTGGCGCTCAGAGTTGCAGCTCACGATAATTGTGAATGGATTTTGCGACCAAACATTGGAGATTGTATTTTTGATTTTCCAATTATTTTCCTCCCTATATTATAACAAATGGGGGAAAGATAACAATTGCGCGTTTGTGTTGCCGTTCGTCACTCAGGGAGAGGCTCCTGGTCTCTCGCCTGGAGCACGCGGGGCAACCGAACGGTCTTGATCCGCTGGTGGGGAACTGGCGATTATTATGAATCCGAATCTAATGAATTTCTTTAAAATAATAATTAAGTTAATACTTTTAAAGGGAGCTGGATGGCCGAGGTGGCTAAGAGCGCATACTGACCCAGCGCTTAGGGGCCGAAAGGTCGCGAGTTCGAGTCTTGCCTTGGGCGCGATTGTTTGTCTCTCGTGTATGTGTTGTCGCGGAGCGCCTCGCGTTGTGCTGGCCCCAGACCTGACGAGCCCGCAAGTGTGTTAGTGTCTAGTGTATGGGCGAATTTGCACTTTAAGGGTAACCAGCTATCGGCGGGATAAAATCCGTAAAAACTCTAAGCGCTAAACGTTAAAGCGTCAGTGTCGGCAAACTTTTTAAGTTATTTTCCATAATTCGATTTTCCTTTGATACAGTACTTTGGTTTACATTTGCGCAATATATAATAGATATTATTTTTGACAAATATCTATGTTTGTCGCGTTTCCTATCAGGTAACTCAACTTGCTGCAGCTGGGTGTATAGCCAACATACGACGCACCTTATTCAAGGCTGGCAGCAGGTTCAGCGAAGGACAATGCAAGAGACGCGCAGTCACACGATGATTCGAGGTTTTCCGAAATATCGCTGTTACCAGTGAACTCTACAAAAGTGGGACAACACATCTCTTTATTTTCTAAGTATTTATTCATGCTCCTTTGATATATGTATTTTACTCATTTTTATAATTATTTATATGCTTTTTATATGAAATGTTTTTTATACTTTTATTTATTTATTTATTAAAAATATTACAAAACTCAAAGAAAATTCATTACAGAGCAATACAATACAAGCACATACAATTTCTTCAGAAGCTAGCGGTGGAGAATGACTCAGGCTTATCCTATTTAGAATGATTACGTAATATTTGGTATACTTCAGTTTTTATGTTCTACTATCATCAGCCTACTAGTCAATCTTTTGCAAAACGCTTTTACTAAGTTCTAATATGACATGACGTGTTGTTACTTTCTAAAGATCCAAGAAGACGAATTAAAAGGAAAATTTATTTTATTGCTAAATCTTTGAACAAAAATATTTTTTCAATAGTATATTTATCAGTGATACAATTCCCACATTGTCCCAATGATGAAGATATACTGTTCATAATCAAGCAAAACTTCTAATCAAAATAGATGAAACTAAGTTAAGGCTTGATAAGTCCCAGTGTAGTTCAGAGTCCTCTGATCTTTGTGTGGTTTCATCATAATTCGAGGTGTTGAAGATACTTTCATCAACCTTGGGCTTTATTTATTCAGATTATTTTAGTAAAATCTAAATGAGAAAATAGAGTTATGGATGAGAAATGTTCGCCCAGATCGAAGAAACCGGGAACAGTCTGGGAAGGCAGCATGACCTCTGATTGGCCAGCCTCCCAGACACCTATCTCCGGTCCAAGGACCGTGTTGACACATTGGTGGATTTTCCTCTAGATTCGGGGCATTCATTTTAGATTATGTGTATTTAGATGGATGTTTAGGGGATTAAATTATTTTGGGCGAAAGTTTAGGGGTTTCCATTTATATAATAAAAATGTACTTACAAACTATATTCACATCATCTTAACCTAGCGACTTCATTCACAATCTTTTCATAACCGAATCTTAAAAAGTAAGATTTTACATAATATTATATATTTGAATTTGGATTAATGCCTTATTTTACGGGGCGAGTCTATAAGCATTTAAGTCTATTTTAAATTGCATCATTTAATTGCGTTAAATGTTAATGAGTTATTTTCTGTTTTGATAAATGTATAACAAACGTTAATATATTGGACAAATAAAGTAAAATATAAAATTGTTTGTTAAGTGTACTACGTGACTTAAAAAATAAGTAGAAAGAACTTTGGGGAATGATCTCCTATATTATTTAAATAGTATAGACGACTTTTGGGTGTCTCAGATGCAACTAATCTCTATAAATGAGGGCTCTAAAGAAAGGGAATTTCACGTATACGTGATAATTGGCACTTTGACTTTAGAAATACAACCCATTGTTGAAGAAACGCATCTAAGTAGTCATCCCTAATACAACCTGCAAGATTTTGACTTGTTTTATATTTGTCTGTTAATTTATGTAATATATTGTCTCTGACAAATTTTCAAAGACAATCAAATCTTGTCAAATTCAATGAGCTTTCGGATTTGTGTTTGTGTTTGAAGTACTACCACAAAACTGTTAGTAAAATGAACAAACCTCGAGAAAGAAGAATAACTGCAGACATGGCAAACTGTCATTAGACCCTCTGCTTTACCACAATTTCAATAAGTTTAACTATTTACTTGTACATAAAGAACATTAAACATTGATTCAGTTATCATGGGATACTGACTTTTAATTCATTCCAAAGAAAACAATTTTCGGAAACCCGCTCAAATCTTGCTGGCATGCTGCATCTGATACAAGGGTACTTAATATTTGGCTCTAAGAAGTAGTAATTACGCAATGATAACCTTGTAAATGCATTTTACTCGATTTAGAAATGAAAAAATAAAGATAAAATACAAAACATTTTTGAAAACATGTCCTTCAGTTTTAGTGCAAATATTGTCGGCTACAATTACGAATTACGGAGTCTCGTAGCATTTAATGCACCTCGGTATGTATGAGGTGTGTCTGAATAAAAGTCAAGGCCTATATTCCAGTCTCATTTGCACTTTGGGACCGCGGTGATTGGCATACTTTCCACAGAAGAATTCCCCCACACCGGGGTTCTCGGCGTTTTATGTGTGACGTAACGCGAGACCGCCAAGACCTGTAATAAAGGTGGTACTACACCACCTCTTCATACCCGTGCATAATTAGTAACAGTATGTAAAATCAAACTAATTACTTCATATTCCATATGCACGCACATATCGGCCTTCACTAGCTCGACGATTTAGCCAGAGGGCTACTAAAATGAAGGGCTGAAGGACCACCTCGTAAGAGAAAATGGCAACATCGGTCGAAAGATAAATGATGAAGGGGAATTGGCTTAAATATTAATTTAATGACAAAAAGTTAAAGAGTGGTAGTACCTCTTGGAATTAAATATAAAACTTATGATCGAAGCAAGAAGATCAAAACAATTATAGAACTTATTCTACTGTTTACAAATTTCATATCGGTGAATTCCTAGCGGTGAATTATTAATAAAATCTTAATTTTGAAGTTTGATATTATTAGCGTACAAACCAACAAAGCAAAGCGTATAAAAATAACACATACAAAAGTGAACAAAAATGTAATCTAATGATGAAATAAATTGAATTCAACTAATGAGTATATTGTTTCTGATATTCTAAACTCAACTTTCTTGAAATGGTACCCTCGGAGACAGAAGCTGGTACCTGATGTATGGAAGAGGCTGTACACGTATCGATGCTGCCCGAGCTGGAGCCCTGCTACTACGCGGATGGGATGGTACCCCACAGTACATCACCAGCGGAGTATTTGCTCCGAGTTCCGGTCATGGTGACCATCCATGAACGCCGCATTGGTCTAATTACAGAGTCGCGTATCAAACGTGCGAGTTCACGTTAAAGTGTGCCACTATGACGTATTCTGATGACCAGCCTGTAGCTCTAAGTAACTCCTAGATGGGCATGTGGCGTCATGCAGGTTGCAATAATACACAGACGAGAGTGGGTTTAACTTATTGCGAGTTTATTAATAATGAATCCACCACCGAAATAAACCTTATCTACAATAGTTACATAAACGAATTAAATCGACCCCACTACTAGAAGTAATTTTCATTCTACAGCTACTACAGCCTCTACTTAAATATCGAATAAATTTGATCGTGTGAAGCACCGCAGAATTCCTGCAAGACTCGTCCCTTGAGTCTAACTACATCACGGCAAAGTACATTGCCGGCCCTAGCCTACGCGCACGCGGTCTGCACCCCACACGGCGCGCTGTCTCCGATCCGCACAGCTCGGCTCCTCCAACAGTCCAGCGGCTTCTAGCTTGGCTCGCCGCGTCTTCCACCCCTTTCACTGGGTTTATACGCTACGTCACATCCTGACGCCCCACCCTTAACCCAAGTGGTCTGCCTTGCGGCGAGCACATGCTCACCTGTATCTATGTTTGTGCACGACGCTACAGCAGACTGTAACTCTAACCGGTGCCGTTGCAGCGTGAAGTTATCTTACGGCATGCCACTTTGATGACCGTCGCGAATGTGAGCGCCAATCTACGTGATGACCTCTGAGAGTGAATCTCTTACATTACTGACGAGAGAATATCGAGATTTGAATCTGACTCAGATAGAGGCGCAGTGGTTCTCAAAAATATATAGAAACCGCCCCTTCCTGCCGCTGGGGTGGCTTCCGCGAGGCGCAGGGGGCTGGTCTAAAGTGCAGAGGGCTCTCTGGTGCCCGTGGGAAAGAGCTCCCGACACAAGCTTCTAGGTGGCGCGGCAGCTTCCTCGGCAGGGGCGGATTAATATTTTTGCCGCGTGTAGGCACATCAAATTTGCCGCCCCCTGTTTAAAATTAATGTTACATTTTTAATTGTAACGTTTCAGTAACAATTCCTCATTACTTTAAACGTTTTAACTTTAAAAGTAACATATTTGCACATTGTTTTCATAAATTAAATAATTTTTTTGGATTAGCTAATTTTGGATATAAACTGTATCTTTATAGCAAGTAACGTTCAACATTATTAACGTCTCAACACTGAAACGTTAACATTAAAAGGAAACTAAAACATGACAACTAGAATTGCAACATCTTTTCTTTCGTCAACGGGCCTTAGTTTCAGATTCATATACTTCTGAAATCATAAGGTATAGTCTAATGAAGTAGACAAATAAATAGCTTGTATTAAATATTAATATGATATTTTTAAAATAAAAATATGATTTATGCTGTTATAGTTTTTAGAGAACCTAAATTTGTTTTTGAAAATATCAAGAAAATTTTGCGCCTTTGAAAATTTGCCGCCCTTGAAAATTTGCCGCCGTAGGCACGTGCCTACTGTGCCTATGCGTAAATCCACCTCTGATCCTCGGCTGTTGGTGGCGGGTGCTTCTGGGAAGGCAAATGAGGTCATAAACCCGCGCAAGCCAAAACAAGGGGGTTTGAAGTGCGCCGCGCCTAGAGGGATGGGGGTTGGCAGAACTGGATGATGAGGTGCCCGTGGCGGCGGCCGCGCTCTGTGTGAAAGGTCCGTGGCAAAGGAAAGGGCGGATGCCCTCGCGCAGAGGGGTGGGAGCGCCCGGGCGACCGCCAGAGGTCGGCGACGATTATTGTAATGCCACTATCATGCGTAAACACTACATGATTGAGGTGCACGGGTTCAGGTGCAGGGGTCTGTTTGGTTAAAACGTTCTATTCCTGTAGAATCCCCGTAGAACCTAATGTGAAATTTTGTTCTACAAAACGAGTTTCACTGCTTCCAAGGGGCTAGTACAACCCCTGTGATACGCCCTAAACGTTGCCTTTATCCTTATTCGTTCCCAATTCTGGCCGATAGGTAGATATACGTGTTGTGGAGCGTTATCGTTGGCATTTTTCATGAAATAATTATAAAGTTGTCATTGCCAACAATAGTATTTAATATAAGAGCAGCTTTCGATGACTTAGCCATCATCATCATCAGTTATCTGCTGGATGGAAGCCACAAAACGTCTACCGTAGTAGTAGTAGTAGTAGTCTTTTTGTGGCTTCCATCCAGCAGACAACTGATGATGATGACTAAGCCATCATCAAAGCTGCTCTTATATTAAATACTATTGTTGGCAATGACAACGTTTATAATTATTTCACGATAGGTAGATGACAGAGGACGCGTGCAAGACGCGAGCGCGAAGACGCTACTCACCAGCAATTCTTGACTACACTGCGACTGGCGTGACTTGACTACCCAGCGGCCACTAGAGGGCGCTGGGTGCATTATAACGGAGGATCACTCGTACAGAAATTAACGGAGGATTACTCCACGGTGCGCTCTACGCTCCTAGGACCTAGGTGACGCGTTGTGCCTATACAGATGCAACAAAAAAAATATTGCAAAGTGTAGGATTGTACTTGCCCGATTCTGTATTTTAGCATGAAACGCAGCTTTCTCATAATTAAAAGTTTTTCTAATATTTGTGTGACTATCAAGAAAAGCGAAAAGCTAACTGACAAGGAAGATTGTATAATTACTTTAATGTTTAAAGAAGTAGTTGAATTGTTCCAAGATCATCTCTCTAAAATAAGAAATAAACCTTTTTTGAAAATTTATTTGAAACATCATGTTTTGTTTTTTATTTTTATTTGACATTCTGAAAGAACATTGGAAGTTATATGTATATTTTTTAAACAAATAAATACGTGTCATTAACAACTTTCCTCTTGGTATGGAAATGGAAGGGTAGGAAAGGAGTTCTGTTTAACTTACGAGATTTCTTGCACGAGAACGCTTGTCATTTTCCTCCGGAGATTAGCAAGTAACATCTTATTGGTGGAATACTAGCATTACAGTTTGGCATCACAGTTCACGGCAGGTACCCGCTATGTAAACGCTGTAGTGAATTAACCTTCACTTCACGACAGGTTTTATTTGGGTTTTCCACGCCCCGAAAACAGTGTAAAACTACTTTGTGGCACTGAAATTACAATGATTACAAATACATAACTAAATGAAAATTGAAGTAAAATGTACAGAAAAACCTTATTAATGAATATTTCAAGTGATTCTACAACCTGTATTTCCTGCTATTTTTAGTATTAGAACATTTATCACAAACGTGGATCTATTTGCCGTTATTTTTCCCTAAAAATGTTCAACAAAATTTTCACTTCCTTGAATCACACGAGCTACTTTATTTTTATTTTCTACTGAATTACTATGTTTCAGCAATTAAATGTCTGCATCCTCCGCATCTCTTTAAAATCTATAAATGTGCACCTGAGTTAGCTAATAAAATAACTCCCGTTCTACGAAAACAATGCCTTGTGGACATTACAAGAATTGGAAAACCAAGAAATTGAACGATTTTCATTGGGAAGCTTCCAGTAATATTTATTCAAATACTTTGTGTAGCACATTTTTAGAACGAAATTTTATTACTTTTTAATATCCTTAAAATAATATTTCCGTTATACTATTAGGAACACGAAAAATTAAGAAAATTTGAAAAAAAATGTACTTTGGGCGGCGATTCATGGCAGCCGACATCAATATGTGGCAAGTTCGTCTAGTAGCTAGCCAATACCAAAGAAAATAGAGAACTAAAACGAGAAAGTCTATGCCATCTGTAGCACCACTACTTGGATAAGGTACGAATTATTCTCCGCGGGTTAAAACTTACCAAAATTATTCAAAATTAAAATTCTAAATATAAAAACTGCCCCAACTTTCCCTCGCCCCTCTCAAGGGCTGTGGTTAAGCACCCGCCACAGTCAGGGCTCAACCTCGACTCGGGATCTTCCAGAAAATGACGCTGAGCAGGCAATGATGTTGCGCAGGCCGGGCTGAACCGGAAAACAGGCAATGCGTATTTCCCGATAACGTTTTTTGATGCGTCCAATTTATTGGATCCCTCTACATGATATTTCAAAAAAAAATGATCAAGCACATAAAACTTATTGTTATTTCTTGTATATTTACATGATCAAATACACGAAGTACAATTTACAAGTGTCAGAAACTCAATAATAGAAGCTAGGATTTTAAAATAGGATTCTGTCAAAGCAAGCGATATCCCACTCCTATGTACTCGCAGTAGTGGAAGAGGCCAAGACTTAAGAGACTCGGTAAACTCGCGATCAACCAAAATTCTCAAAGCCAACAGGGAAGTACTATCTACTATGACAGCAACGGAGCGGATTCTCTCATATGCTAAATTCGCAACTACTTTTGCACAAATAACTAATTTGAAAACAAAGTAAACTATAAATAAATTGGCCTTTAAGGTATTAAATCTGCAAAAGTCTTCTTTATTTGGGCCTCTCCGTGGAGTAATACCCTTGGAATGCTCATATTTGCTCTGGCAAACAATTTTCAATGGATAACCACATACCATAATGCTTCGCATTAGCATAAGACCGAGTGTTTTTGTGTGAATCATTATTGAAAAATGGATTTAAATCTTCTCAATAGCATTTGTTATGTTTATATAAGGATGCTTTTATTGCGATTTAGTTATCACATTCATGATTCTGACATTTTTACCAGACGCTGTCATGTTTTTTTCTCTAGGAACGTATTAAACAATGCCCCGTTTCTAATAAACAAACTAGAAGAGTTTTGAATTCAACACTTTTTGTAAAACCTGAATGTTTCGTAAGCTTCACAAAACTTGTCATATAATATATATTGACGATGGATCGTATGTCCAGGGTCTCGTTCGCATCCCTCGCTGCTCAAACGGAAAGGCGCAAAGTTATTGTGAAAGACTACGGGTCCGCTGACGAATCAACCACTGGCGACGACTCAGATTCCGACACGCCGTCGGCATTTCATCACGGAAAATGGAGGTTATCACAGATGACAGCGTCAGCCTACGACATTTTGAAATCGATGCGGTATATGAGGGATGGAGATGACAATGCATGTTTTACAGCACTGTCCAGTATTATTGATTTGGACTTCACTAATGAAAACAATGTATCAGCTCTGTTGCAAGATGACGGACTGGAACTTATGGTCAACATGCTGGAAGTCAATAACATAAAATGTCGCTTAAGAACATTACAAGTAATGAAACGCCTAACTGAAAACCAGAAAATTGTCACAATGGTTGTACTCATGGGAATTGCTCCTATTCTGGTCGCTCGTCTTATCGATGACGACAAACATGAAGTTGCATTAACATGCGACGTTATAGCAAATATTGCTCGTAAACGTAGGGCTGCACGAGCAATAAGAAAATTAGGGGGAATTCCGAAAATCGTGTCGTTTTTAGTTGTGAAAAAGGAATTGCTTATATCTCCAGAAGAATCTTTGAATGTCGAGGAAAAGCAAATCATCAATTTGGCGACATCTGCTGGACATGCGTTATGGAAACTTTCTAAATACTCGAAAGTGAAAATTGTGTTGGAAAAGGCTGGGCTCATTCCAATAATGTCCAATATTATCTTAGTCGGCCGCAAATCTCTCTTCATTCCGTTAGTGGGCGTTCTCTGCGAGTGCACGTCGCAGTCCTGGTTCCAGTTGGCAATCGAGACCGAGGGCTTGGTGGGAAGGCTCCTCTGTGAAGCACAGGTATGCAATCGCAGGAGCAATATTTTAGTCTCTAAAACCTTCCACTTAGAGAGGATGAGCATGATAACTTCATAAATATAAAAAAAATTGACTTTCAATAGCACTATTGTTCTTCCTGTTATTTTGTGTCAATCGTTTTATGCCGAAAATAAACATGAGAGTATGGTCAATTCATTTTAAATGGTCCAGAATTTAATAAGTTGGTCGCTGGACCTTCTCCAAAAAGTATCATACTTTGTATATAAACTCCCTTATGTTTCGGCTGTTCAAAAACATCTTTAATTTTTTCTGGTTTTCAAAAGGCGGCCATTTTTGTTTTACTCCGTGCCCCATTTTTCACGTTTGTAGACATTTACTCTTTTCTACATTGCTCGGCTCTGGTTTGTTATAGCATTCTAGAACAAATATCATTGGATTTACAAATCGAAATAATATTTACATAACTTCTATGGTTTTATTTGGAAAATATTTGCAATCAAAACTATGGACCGCTAATGAACCAAGTTCGATTTGTAGAGAGTATTTTCTCAAAGAAGGAATAGAATTACAGCTTTATTTTTCTGCACTTATACACATAAATAATAGTTTCTTTTTGTAAAACATCATTGGTATGTAACGTAACACTTAAAATTAGACCCTCTTAAAAATTGGAATTTTGGATTTTTTTCAAACTTTCAACTTTAATATCTGTTAAGGAACGAGATAAAAATCCGAAAATTGCACTCATACTAGATCGTCATGATATCAAACTTCACAAAACATTTCAACATTAATTAAATTTGCTACAATTCCTATTTAAATTAACCAATGACATAATATACAATTTAACATTCTATTCAAATAACTTCACTACAAAAAACGCGTGAAGACGCGTTTCTATATATCTGTATATCTCTATATGTATCTCTATACCTATCTCTATCTCTATATCTCTATATCTCCATATCTCTCTCTCATATATAATGTCTATATGAGCAACAATGTGTGTGCGCAGGAGAAAGACTCGCTGGTGCAGCGCATGTGCTGCCGCACGCTGATGCAGGCCGCCAACGGCAACGCCAACGTGCGCCACATGCTGCGCTACCACAAGGGGCTGCGGGTGCTCGCCAGGCTGCTGGCGGCCTCCGACCCCAGGGACAAGCCGCTGCTCGCCACCGTCCTCGGCGCCATCTGGAAGAACGCCATCGCGCCCGAAAACGCCAAGATCTTCGACGAACTCGGGGTCGTCAGGATGATTGTACCGTAAGACCGAGCAATGCATTTAAACGAAAAAAATCTGCTGCGCTACAACAGCACGTACTTTCTCGCACGTATTTTGACGCAAAATGACCCAAAGAGTGCTCAAAGTTTCGAAAAAATGTACATGCCCTGTTTTCAAAATCTATCTTTAAGAAGGAGATTTCATTAAGTCAAAAAATCCCTATCTTTAATATTGTAGTTGACTAAAAATATTGGGAACTTTTGAATTTTTTGAAAAATCAGCGTTTTATCGAAAACGAGTCCTGTACCATTATCTAAAATATCCTTCACACTATCCAACAATGAAATTTACTAAAAGAATATGTAGCCATTTTTTGAACATGTGGAATATGACCCAGGAGCTTTATGTAAAGTACCCTCCGAAATTAAAATATCGGTTTCAAATTCAAGGAGCCGCGACATCATTCAGGGCGATAAGGGAATGTCAATTACGGAGCAAACCAGATGAACGGTTTAGCCATTGGAGTTGTTCACGGACAGACGGACAGACAATTTTCCGTCATTCGATTTTGTGCTATCAATCCACAAAACTTGATCGTTCTTCTAAACGTTTGCAGCTGCCGTGTGCCTAGACGTATGCGCTTGCCAAAACATCACATTATGTAGTGTATACACAAGTGCAACGTATACATGTACGTATATAGATAATCACGTTAAACATGGCGACCGCTCGTTGCAGGCACCTGGGCGATTACAATTTGGACGTCGTACAGGCGGCGGCGGGGGCGTTGGCGGAGTTGGGCCAGCGGGCGTCTTGTCGCGAGGAGATGGTGCGGAAGGGGGCGGTGTGGACGTTGGCGACCCTGCTTAACTGCTCCATAACGAAGCTTCTCCCCAACGTGGCGCACGCTTTGCGACAGTGCGCCTTGGACGCAAAGGTGGGTGGAAGCGCGCACCCGGCAGGCAGATTCCGCCGACGGGCGGCTCAGGACATCAGTAGACGTCATTGCAAATCAGCCGCCTCGAGGAAAATTCTAGCGGCCGGCTGCTCTGTAATTTTCCGTGGTTTATTCGTTCAACACTGGGCAAATGCAGGAGCAGTACCCCTACAAATGGGCCACGGACCGTGTGCGATCTTTCCTTCCTGTTCGTTGTCCTAACCCCACTCCTCGCTTACACACACTTACCCGCACTACATTAGCTCACAAAACCCGCAAGTCGATGTATATCGCAGAGGATCTAGCCACCCTGTGGGGGAAGATCACCGCCCCCTCACGCGACTAACTTGCGTAGATCACCAGCCCCAGAGCTCTATATAGTGAACATAGGAAGGGTTGGTGGAGAAGAAAGAAAATAAGTTTTAGTAAGGACAGTAAGACGTGTGACGTGGTGAAATGAGAATAAATTCAAATAAAAATAAAAATAGTATATTGAAAAGTTACAGACTAGTTACAATAAATTGCTAAATTTAAACACTCCGGCAACCTTTTCCTTCCAGTACCCTGCTTTACCGCAGAAAAAAAGCAACGCGTGATGCGAGCTGTCGGACTTCCGTCCCGTGACAATTACCGTCACATGGCCTGATGCCAAAATTTAAACCGGTCGGCGTCTGGCGGACCGCGTGCATGAAGCACCCGAGATCGTCCGGCCCTTACACTCCGGACATTTCGTCCACACTCCTACGCTCCCTGTACCCACTCGTACTAGGCTCTCTGATGTAAACTGAATGAGAACGCGGGCGCAGATGGCGCCGCGTTAAATAGTTGAGGGCTACACCCCCACCTCACAAATTCCCTAGATAGGCTCGCCTGCTGTCGGCAAGCGAGGGCTCGCTAGCCAGCATCTTAGGAGAGGGCTACACCCCCACCACACACGATTCCCAGGTAGGCTCCCCTGCTGTCGGCAAGCGAGGCTCGCTAGCCAGCTTCCTAGGAGTTTCCAGCCTAAGGTTATTTTTGGCTCTGCCACGCTGTCTGCGTCAACTGCCAGAGCGCAAAATCCCGGAAGTTCAGGCTCAACCCCTTCCTCCCCCGCAGCGCACTTTCACCGACGTAACGGTTCTGGCCCTCGTGTTAACGACGCCACACATGGGAGAACGAGAAGACAGGCACCAAGTAGTTGTACCACACTTAATGATCTACCACAATAATGATCTACCGCACGTAACTTGCGTAGTTGTACCACACTTACGGGAAGAATTATGTCGGTAGTCACCTCGCCCGGCATCGCTAATCGATGAACGCGTGGCGACGCCTGTGGCGCTGTGTGGCGGTGCGCGCTGCGCAGGGCGTGAAGGAGATCGAAGCGTGCGACGTGGTGAGGCGCTTGTGGACGCTGCTCACCAACTACCCGGACCTGGCGGTGCGCGTGGAAGCCGCGCGGACGCTCGAGCCCTGCGTCCGCCACGTGACCGACTCCCCGGAGGTCATTCGCAGCATCACCAACTCCCTGCTGCTGCTCGTCAACTTGCTCAAGCACCACGACATCGAGTTCCTGCAGACGGTTTGCGCGTTGGTCGCCGAGGTACGCAGCAAACACGTTCGCTAAATCGACTCCATTCTCTCGTAAATGGAAAAAAACACGCAAGTTAAAAAAAATGAAACTTAACAGAATTCGGATAATATGGAGAGTAATCTCTAAAAAAATCATTGCTCAGCATTAATTACTTTAGATCTTCAGAGTAGTTATATTTGTAGTAAGAAAAATTACACACAACTTTTAGGAACAATTTCCAGAGAAATAATAAATCCTACATTCACTAATTTTTACTTTCCCGTTTACGTACGTATGTTCAGTGTAAAATACGTAGTATATTATGTGTAAACTAGCTCAAAACTCCGCATTTTCAGAAATGCACAAATTCCATTTTTTCAAAAACGGCTCCAAATTTTTCTTCAAACATTTCGAATGGATAGTGGAAATTGCACTCTTTAATATGACATTAAGTAAATTTGGGTATTTTTTTCTTTTTTAAAAAATTACACTAATGTAACTTATTTCAATGATCTCTCACACCTTTCATATTTACATTTCCAGCAATTTGTGAACAAACAAAGTAAGATCGAAACGTGTCATCAGAATACGCAACGTGTCTATGAATTCGTGATATCTACACTAGTTGCTGCATACGTCTCGCTAGAGCAGCTTTGCAAAGTGTCAGCTAAATCGTTTGCAGAACATTCTAGTTTTAATAATTCAAGTGAGCGAATACTTACCAAAAATTACAGGAAATTAAGATATTTTAAGATACTTTCTTCTACAAGGAAAATTCTCGTACCAGATTAGTATTATTTTGGTATATGGAGTTTCAGAAAATTATAGATTAAGAGGATTACATAAATTTGAGACGTTTTGGGAGTTATGTAAATCAATATTCAGTCAAATATATACATTCATTTCATACATTAACTTCATGAATACATTCATTCAAATATATACATTCAAATATATTTAAAATTTTAAACAAGTCTCCATTTGAAAATTACTTCAAATGCAAATTTGATGCATTGACTCCTTGTCTGTCTTCTAATCTAAGTGTTCGAGGGTGTAAAGTGTGTTTTCAATTAATTTTTAAAATTTCAATAATTGTCATCAGGTGGCCCTTGACGACGAAAACTTGGGCGTCATGTCGGAGCAAGGAGTAGCGTCTCTCCTCTCTAATATTCTCGGACGAAAATCATTTGAAGAACCAAAAGAAAATAAAGACGTTGCCGTAAAAAGTGAATCAGGATCCCTAGAAGTCAAATTCGCCCTGGATAACGATGAAAAGCAGATTCCATCTCCAGAAGACAGTCAAGGCTCACAAACAAAACACAAAGTAAAAACGTAAGTAGTATTTCAATTTTTATATTCGAAATTGCCGTGACGATTTGGTCTTTTGTAGGGTTCGGATACTTACGCATTCAAAAATTAAAAATATGTATATAATTATGAGATTTAAAACAAGCAATGACAACGCAGAAAATACCCTGAAGAGCCTTAAAAACTGGTACTCCTGCCTTGTATCGTTTAGGGCCTCCGTGAGCACGGAGAAGTGCCGCAATACGACATGGCAAGGACTCGAATAATGTACGAAGAATAGCTGGAGGTAATAGACATCATGAATTCTGCAGAGCTATCCATAAACTCGTAAGAGTACGAGGATGTGAGGTCTCTTCCGAACAGCACGTTGCAAAGCACCCCAGATGTGATCATGTCAGGGGACTTTGATGGCCAGCTGAAGTGTTGAAATTCAGAAGACTGGAGCCACTCTGTAGCAATTCTGGACGTGTGGGCTGTCGCCGTGCCTGCTGGACTTGCCCAAGTCCGTCGGGATGCACAATGGACATGAAGGGGTGCATGTGATCAGACAAGATACATACGTACGTGTCACTTGTCAGAGCCGTATCTAGTCGTATGAGGGGTCCCATATCACTCAAACTGCAACACGCTCCATACCAGCGCAGAGCCTGCACCCGCTTGAAAAGCTCCCTGTTGACATGCAGGGTCCATGAATTCATTGGGTTGTCTCCATACTCGTACACGCCCATCCGCTCGAAACAATGTGAAACGAGACTAGTCAGACAAAGCAACTTGTTTACAATGATTAACAGTCCAATGTCGGTGTTGAGGGGGCCAGGCGAGGCGTTAAGCTTTGGGTAGTGCAGTCATGAAGGGTAAATGAGAGGGTCTTCGTCTTCGAAACCCCATATCGAATATGTCTCGTTGAATGGTTCGTACGCTGACACTTGTTGATGGCCCAGCATTAAAATCTGCAGCAATTTGCGGAATGGTTGCATTTCTGTTTAGTGTAATGATTCTCCTCAGTCGCTGTCGGTCCCCTTCTTGCACGCTCTTTTCGCGGCCGCGGCGATGCTATAGGTTTGATGTTTTACCGGATTCCCGAAATTCACAATAAACTTGTGAAATGGTCGTACGGGAAAATGCAAATTTCTTCACGAGCTCGGAGATGCTATGCCCCATCTCTCTTGCGCCGACTATAACACCACGTTCAAACTCGCTTAACCTGCCATTGTAGCAGTAGTAACCGGTCAAACAACTGAGCCAGACTCTGGTTGCCTTATATAGTCGTTGTCGACCGGAGCGCCGTATCATAATTGGTTTCAGATCTCTTTATTTCAATACGCATGGCTCTACCAGGTTTTTTGGCTCTTCAGTGTACATTCTATACAAAACCTTGTAAAACTAAGAAATTATCATAATTTCTTCTTTTCATCCGTTATACTTATCACTGGAAAACAAAGTTACATATAATCTACCAAACCAAAGCAAATTATCACAGAACTCACCTGAATTATGAACTGGAACTGTTTCCGAAGATCACTTAATTTTTACCTTCCCGTATACATAAGTATATACGGAGTAATGTACGAAGTACAAGGAAAGATATGTAATACTGCGTAAAGAAATTGCAATCTTTCGGCAGAAAAAAATCATTGCTGAGCCCTGATAAGGAGAAAGGAAATAAATAAAGTTGCTCAATTAAGAAAATGTATTCTCTAACTCGTGGTGTAGCCAGAATCCCCGTTTTGTGGGCCCTTGATACCGAAAAAACAATTGACGGCAAAACGTCCGTCCTGCTGTCAGTCTGAACACCACTAGCGCATAAACCATACGTACGATTTTTTCCAAAATGGATTTTCCCCGTTTGATCTGTCTCCACTAGAGGCTCGGCGATTTTGAAAAAGTTCCTTTAAAATTGGGGTGAACTTTACATGAAGCACCCCGGACATTTTCAAAAATTTCCCAAAAACGACCCCAATTTTTTTTATTTGCAAGAATAAACTAAAATGTACTGATAAAAGTGGCACGGGTCGGATTTTCACGGTTAACTTTAAATTTTTGAAATTTGCAAAAGATTGAAATTTTTAGGTGTCTTCCTACAACAACAAAATTGAAGATAGAAGTTTTTCTTTCAAATTAAATTTGTTGCCCACAGTGAGTTCTTTCATTAAGATTACGTACATTTCTTTAAAACTTTTAGTTTAAGTTCATTTCGGGGTACTTTTTGTTTTTTCAAAGTTACAAAATTGTAATTTTTTGAAACATATCTCACTCCGGTAATCAGTACTTCCAGCAATGTGTAAACACTATTGCATTTGTGAGTTCACGTGCTTCAAATATAGTTTTTCGAAAACTTAAAAAATTTCTGTGAAAACGTGCTTCAAATTTCGAATTTACTGTAGGGCTTAAGCGCCATTTTCTTAAAAGCGGCTTCAAATTTTTTAAAGAAAATTGCCATTTAAGACGATGTTTTACTATTATTTAATATTCTTGAAATAATATTTTCGTTCTACTATTAGGAAACCGAAAAACTACGAAAATTTAAAAATAATGTACTTTTGGCGGCAATAGACGGCAGTAGGCAAGAGTGTATGGCAAGTTCGTATAGCTAGCTGAGGCCAAAGGAAATAAAAAACTAATGTGGGAAAATCTGTGCCATTCTGTGGCACCACTAGTTTCACACACAACACAAAATAACACTATCCAATGAGTAGTTAGCACACCTTCATTTTCAGACACTTACAAACTAAGTGAGTTGATAAGATAATGTTATTTTCACTGGTGGATGTTTTGCGATTAAGCTAGGGCCTTTGCTTAGCGACAATACTACAAACGAATCAAGATTCGTCGTATACATATAGAGACCGAAAAGTAATACCCGAGCACTCCATGTCTACACTCAAAACTGAACTGTAATACAGATGCTACGGTTAGTTTCAAATAGTACTCTGTGTTCGCCCCTACTACCGAGGCTACCGAGGCCCACCGACGCGCGCGAGTGACGATGTATGCCGCGCCATCGAGGCCTCGCCGATCACTCTGTTCCTAGAGCCTTTTCACCCTGACAAAAATTCCAGGACGAAAAATCAATATCTTATTTTATATATCTGATGTAAAGATGTTAAATAATTTAGATGTGCCGTTCCATATCCTAATGGAAACGCGGTAACCTACCATGTGTAATGCATTGAAGAAAATCAAATGTCGAATTAAAATTGTACAAAAATATTTAGCCAAATTAAAAATCAAATCAATCTAATATTAATTAAATAATACAGATCGTAACTCACAATTATAAAGTCAACTCCGCAATGTAATAGCATTGTTCATTTCTGTATACACATTACCTAAAGGAATCAATGCTGTTTCCTAAGCGCCTAACGTCCGAAATACCGGGGCGTCCGAGATATCCGAACGTCTGAGTTACCCGGTCATCCGATATACCCAGACATCTGAGTTACCAGGACGACCGTAATATCCGGGCGTCTGAGAAACCCGGAGTCTGAGTTACCCGGACGTCCGGGTCAACGAGGTTCCAATGTGTAGTAAAGCGTGGCTGTGGTGGCAGAGAGGACCTGTTGGGGCTGTACCGCGTGGCGTCGGCCGCCATCGCCAACTGCTGCACGCGCGCCGACAACCGGCAGCGCTTCGGGTCGCTGGGCGTCATCCCGCGCCTCGTGCAGTTCATGGAGAGCAAGGACGCGCTGCTGCAGGCGCAGGCCTGCCGCGCGCTGCACGCGCTCTCCTTCAGCGCTGCCAACTGCGTCACCATCCACTCGTGCCACGCCGTCCCTCACCTGCTGTGCGCCATCGGCTCGTGCAATCAGGTGACATAAACCTACATGTTGGCGTGCACACCCTTTGGGACTATTAGTAGCAGACACGCACAGGAATCCCCAATAGGACGATTTGAAACGGTCATAGATTTTAATGGTAAATGTCGAAGAATGTATTAACTGAGTCGAAAGCTATTCCATTTTACTGGGAAATTTTAAATAATCGTTAGTATTCTAAAAACACAATCTAAGGGTTTGATGAAAAGTAATGCGAGTGTGAAAAGTAAGTTTCTTTCCTGAAATTACTTTATCGACATATGTATTTACATTACACACCTTTAATATAATCGCCTCGGTTATTACTGACCTTTTGTCAAATGTTAACAAGGTGTCGTACACCATCTGCGTGTCTATATCTGTAGATGTCACATACTGCCTGCATGAAGAATTTCTTCTCTGGTATTGTAGCGGGTTCTTCTCAGTGGTTCTTTCATTTTACTGAAGATATCATAATCACAGGGTCTCATATTGGGTAAGTAAGGCGAACGTACCACAATCTCCCATTGCCAACGGCCTAAGAGTGCTCCACGAAGGGTCGTCCTGAAGGGGGGTTATTCTTCACGTCATCTCTGCTTAACCTGAGCGCTTCGTGTGGCTGTCGGGTATGGCAACATTCTTGCGTACTCCGACCTCGTCCCACTTCAATTTTGAGCCACGAAATTTTGCTCTTCTTTTGTAAACATGGCGTTAGGGTGCTTGCACTACCGCTATGAATGCTATGCAACCATTTACACATTGTAGTAGGCTGACAGAGTACTGTTCACGATCGCTGCGCAGACTATTACTCCTGCCTTTTGTCACCCCAGCCATACTTTTCATCCAAACTATGTACATTAAGAAATGGTAGGAATATTTCTGACAGAATGTAGGTACGTACTGAATAAACAGATTGGGCTCATGTCTGGATGAAAGAGTGCGTCTCAATTCAGTCAGAAATTGCTCATTTGAGCGTGTACGGACACTGAAAACGTGTATTTTCATAATAATTTCGATATCGGTTGTTAGCCACAAACCACGAATACGAGAATGTAAAAATATTGATATACGTGTGCGAGAGATGAATTATTTAATCACATGCTTTTCTTTCAAATTTACAATACAGAATTGATTACTCAAGGAAGTGATACACAATTAATGATATTTTGTAGAAATTGTTTAATACTTCCTAAAAGAATATTGATGAATTCACGTACAATTTCTTACAAGTTTTGTTTCTTTGAAATTGCATATTCTACTTTTTAATAGATATTTACTTTTTCGCCCTTCCGAAAGTACTTTTTTAGAAGGGAAAGTTATGGAATCGGCGCCGGAAATCGGCGAATTTTCGGCCGTTAACATTAAATGTGGAGCCGTTATTCAAGGCAAGCGCCAACATGGCTAACGGCGAGTTACCTTGAGGGACCTGAGTTCGAGTATCGGTGCGAAACATCATTTTGTGATGGTTGAAAACACTTTTGCATGTTTATGTGGTAGTATGGCGGAGCACTTAAAAATAACGCGGAACGTATGTGCAATAGTTTATGTAACTCTTTTAGTACCTTCTTAATTTTGATTATTTTTTTTTCGTTAATCGGCCGACTAGGACCACGCATGCAAGCATCCTGCATTTACCGTGGCTCAGTTTTTATTTATTATCACGGTGGCAGGTGCTTGCGACAATTTTTGGGGGGGAACAACAATTTTAGCTGGATCCGATTTTTATCCCCCACGGTTGTTAGCCCTGGGGGTATGGAAGGTGAAATGATGATATGATGATAATGGGGGTGAAAGGACAACACATACAAACACACAGAAATACACCCATGCCCGAGGCGGGACTCGAACCCGCGATCTTCTGGTCCGAAACCACTCCGGCACTACTGCCTTAGCGATCTCGGCCATCTGATCGGCTAATTTTGATTATTGTGTTTTGTATTTTTTTTATCCATCTCTTCGAGCCGAGGCCCTGCTGCCATAGCGACCTCGGCTATTGAAGCCGGTCCTGACATATTTGTCAGGAAACATAACTCTAAACACGCAACGTCCTCTTTGTTCAGATGATGCAGCTGGGTGCAGCTGGCTGCATGTATAATCTACGTAACCTCCTGCTGCGAGCCGAACGCCGAGGATGCAAGAAAAAGAAAGGAAGATTGAGATCCAATACACCCTCACAACTGAGCTCTTCATTACATGACAGCCTTTATGAAGATCTACAATAACCTTTTCACTGAGGATCCGTTTTTACTCTTTTTCAATCGTATACACTGATTTTAGTATGTCTTATGAAGTATCTCTTTGTATAACGAATTTACAATCTTTTGAAGTGTATATATGATTTAATGCACATTTCATAATCATATTTACTTTTATATAATATATTTTACTTTGACACATATTATATAATATAACTTTTGTAACATCTTCTTAATATGTTATTGTATTTTATTATTGTAATAAATATTTTAATCACGTTGATTTCTTACTGATCATTTAGACGCCAGATATTTTTATTTTAAAAGTTTTTACTTCTTTTCACTTCTAGTTCTTGTCTTCAATTGCTTATTTTCAACCTCAAACTCAGAAAAATCCACTCAAAATCATAGCTAACATCATATTAAAACTAAACATATTCACAATGACAACCACTTTAAAATGATTGATACAATGTAATTTTCAAAATGAGAACAACAATAAAGAGTTGATTGCTAGTAGAACCGGGTATGTTTTCGGGTAAATAAAATGAGTCTTTAATTGTAATCAATCGTACATTTTCGTTTGTAGCGTGCGAGTAGTGCAAGAATAGATTTTATGGTACCGCATTAATATCATTTTTTTGGTGGCAGAGTGACCTGGAACGGAATACTTTCCAACTGGCAATACAAATTTCAAAAATTAAAAACTATTTTGATGTTTCAAATGCCTGTAGGAATACACATCCACGAGTATAAAAGTACTGAGTGCTGCTTGAGTATTTATTAATCAAAAGCGACTCTTAAGGGTACAGAAATTAGTTCAAATACAGTGTTTTTGTCATATCCTGCCTATCCAACCCTGACCTATCTACCCCAAACCATTCCCACTCCACCCTTTGCTATTAAATACTCATATATTACATTATAAATGTGTTTTGTTTCTGTTCAAAGTTTCGTATATATAGATTCCATAATCAGCGGAGAGCACACGTAGCTTGACAACTTACATCCGAAAAAAACCAACTCACAAAATATTACTCTTTCATCCAGCTCAAAATTAATTCGATTTATTTTCAAAATGAAAAGCAATGGTAAAAATTTAACAGAATATTAACATTTACAAAACATTTTACAACAACAATCAACAGTATTGTACTTTTAGAAGATTAATTGTTTTGGAAAAACAGAGTTCTCTGATAATGGGACCAACTCTTCTTTCTTTAACCATTATTTGCTATAAAAGAGGACAAATTTGAAAGAAAAAATATTGGAGCTGTTTTATAGAAAATAATTGTTTTAAATTGAACAGTTTTCATGCAAAATAACCCATATTTTCCAAAATTGATTTAGTTCTTTTTTTAAGATGTTTTTAATAAACAGATTTCATTTACGAAAAAAATCATTGTAGTATTTTGAAAATTCAATAAATAGTTTTACACACAGAAACATATATCAAATATTTTGAAAATGTTGAGACTTTATGAGAAGTAATCTAAACAAATTTCGAAATGAAAGGGGCTATGACATTAGTAAGACCTATCAGAATATATAACCCTTGCAGACACAGAGTTTTGAAACACTGTATGTCCTATAGCTCTATTTTGTTTCTTTCTAATTCTGTCTTACACAAACAAAATTGTTCTACAGCGAATCACAAGTTCGTACAAGAGAAAACCGTTACTATAAATTTTCAAAGACCTGTGCAAACGATGTGAATCGGTCTGAACGCGAAGAAAGAACGCATTTATGAGAAAAAGCAAACAGAAATCCCGATCTTTACAATTGTATGTGTTGGGACTATATCTATACCTACACAATTGTGTAGGCAAGGGCGGAAAAGGATAAACTTTGGTGGATATCCTGATTACTGTTTAGCCGCTTGAGTAGTTCACTGTCGAATGGACGGATGGACATACGTTTTGCCGTCAGTCGATATTTAAATATCAAGGTCATATCAAACGTAGATTCTGATTACACAACGTGAGAGAGGATGTAGAAGGAGTATCCACGTTTTCATTATTAGGGCCCGGCCATAAAATTTTTCCCGTCTAAAAGTTGTAATTTTTACAATATTTTATCCCCACTGAGTAAGCAGTAGGCAAGAAATGAATAGGGCTACAATAGCATGAACTTTCTCGCATTAGTAACGATTACGTAAAATGATAATACCGGAATTACTGTCCATATTAATACATCTCAGCATTCACTTGTAAAACTCATTACCCATCGTAGCGCGATAGACGCGACTTCAACACAATTTTGACAATCCAATATTGCATTCCATTAAGCAAGAAATACCACGACAACATTGAGAAGTTATTATGAGAATTTCTAACTACTGTGTCGCTGCGGTACTATTGTCGTATAGCGACCTAATGACTGATGAAAGATTTTCACAAAATCCATGGGGGAAATTTCAATATTTTAATCTCAAAAAAACAAACAAACAAAAACCAGCGTAAGCAGCCTGCGAGGTCGTTATGGCGCCTGCAAGTTTCGTCACGCGTTTCTGCAGGTAACCGCTGACTGCGACTCAGCGGGAGTTGCAATATCTGAAGGCAGAAAGAGGAGCAGTGGTGGGGGGGTGACAGCAACACCTACACCACGGCTTTAGATTAGTTTATTCGTGTGAATGACAGCTAGCCACCGTTTGTCTGATTGCCGATTCACTTGACCAAGGAGAGGAATAATTGGTGCAATCGTTATAGAATTCTCTAAAGCTTAGTTCATGATAGACTTTGGTCGATTCCAGGTAAAACAGTATGTCGCGTATGCACGTACTGTAGCTATATTGATTCTCGTATCAATGGGAAGGTATCTCAACGCATATTTAACGCTTTATACATTATTATTCTTAGTCATTAACTCTGCTGTTTAGTCTGATCTGAATTCGCACAGATTCTCCTGGACTTCTGGAGCAGCACCCTAACAAAATGGCCACGGATGCCGTGCGATCTTTTCTTTATCACCCGTGCTCTTTCGTGTCCCTTTACGTACTTATTTGACACCTACACGCACTATCACACGCCCGAAGAATAGTTGGGAGCCTAGAGCTTTTCCAAAACGGGCCGTACCACGCTGGTGGAGATACCTAGAAGAGGAGCAAGCCGACGTTTAATTGTATATGTAGGTCGGAACCAGACATCACGTTCCTCTCGAATTCGAAAATGATTTTTTTGCAGTACCAAGGGACACAAGAATTAAAGCGCACGTAAATACATTAAATAATCAATCAAACTCTGAGATAGAGTATCCATCTGTCCCCAAACTGTTCCTAAGATATGTGTTTTTAGTTTTTTAGAAGCAAATCTAATAAGGGTTGTTAGGAGGAAAGGCAATCGCAGATCAAGGTTGAGAAGGAGTCAATAAATGCGAAACAAATTTGCCTTATGGGAATTAAACTTGGGCTTAAACAATATTTGTTGTTAAGATCTAAAGTTATTCAGAGAATTCCCACTTCAAAAAAAGGATGGGGAAAATTCTTCTGGCTTTGTGACACTGTCTCATTTCCCACATCTCTAACTCCACTGATACTAATATCTTCTTAATCATTAAGTAATTTATACATTCATTCGTGAATACAATTAATTTTCATACACTTTTCATAATTCCATTTTTATTGTTATTATATTGTCAGTAACTGCCAATAATAAATATAATATAAAATATACCACATAGAGAGTACCACACTCTATGGGGCAGAAGTCTGGACACTATCAAATATTGAAAGACAAATTTCAATCAACAGAAATGATGTTCTGGCGAAGATGTTGTAAACTTTCTCTGTTATATAAAATAAGAAATAAAGTGAAAGTGCAAACAACCTTGAAAGATACAATCGAAATGAGACAACTAAAATGGTATGGACATATGAGAAGGTTGAAATCGGATAGACTTCCTCAAAAAGTTTGGGATTGGATACCAAATCGAAGAAGATACAGGGGAAGACCGAGAAGAACATGGAACATGGCAATAACTGAAGCCATGGAAAAAAGAGAAATGGAAGAAAACGATGTATGGGATAAAGAGGCATGGAAATTGGGATGCGGAAAACGGCCAAGGCTGTAAAAAACCGCCAAGGCTGTAAATAGATAGATAGATAGATAGATAAAATATACAATGTGTAGTTATACATAATATCTAAATAATAATAATAATAATAATAATAATAATAATAATAATAATACCGAGCAATCTGGCACAGTGCTTATCGCGCTGGATTCTCAATCGAGAGGTACGGGTTTGATCTCCCGGTAGGCTTTTCTGGCCGTGTATTTCGTGGTTTCCCTTAAGGCAAATATTATTGATCATTAGGCGAATGCTGGGATGCTTCCAAAAATTCCACGGACACCTCCCGCCTCCTACTCCCTTCCCTACCACTCCCCACCATCATCCTAAAACTTTCACCCCTCATCATTATCCTATCACTTCAATCCTAGTAACAATAACGGTTTTTCTTTGTATGTGTCTACTTCATTATCATCATTTCACTCAATCCCCCAGAAATTACAACCTCGAGGTGTAAAAATGGAATCTGCATTAAATGCTGATTCCCCAAGAGAAAAGTAACGTGTACCTACTTGGATAATCATGACTGAGCTCCGGTAGGATGCACGTATCACGTGGCCCCATGAAGGCCGATTCGCGCAACAAAATAAGTAATAATAATAACAATAATTAATAATAATAATAACAATAATTAATAATAATAATAATAATAATAATAATAATAATAATAATAATAATAATAATAATAATAATAATAATAATAATAATAATAATAAGTAGAACGATGAAATAATTGATACGTGTAATATTGTCTTTAAGTATCATGTTCTAGAAATGTCTTCCTAATCATGAATGCATGAAAGGCTGAAGAGCACTTCCACTGGTAGACGCCCTGAAATAATCAAACACGAGCTTCAGGAGGTACGAACAATCAGGGAAACCTGTGATTTTGGTTGATTCGCAGGACTAACAAATTCATACCGATAACAGCGAACTAGCCGATGTGAGGTATTAGAAGTCAAAACCCTTTTCGAAGTTGCTGAGCCATGTGGTTCGACCATCGTGATCAAAGTTGAAATAATTGTAAACGTTGTCATGGCCAACAATAGTATTTAATATAAGAGCAGCTTTCGATGGCTTCCATTCAGCAGACAACTGATGATGATGGCTAAGCCATCGAAAGCTGCTCTTATATTAAATACTTTTGTTGGCAATGACAACGTTTACAATTATTTCATGAAAAATGCCAACGATAACGCACCACAACACCTATATCGTGATCAAAGTTGAAATCAAGATCAGCCCTCATGTACAGGTATTTGGAACTGAAGACTGCGTGTCCTTGCATCACAAAGAACGGATGTATTCGCCATTCTCATATTCTTCGTATCTCACTTGAACATCATTTCGTTCATAATCAGTTTCACATCGTGATTTCTCTGCTCTCCTTCACCCAACAGAAGACAACGGCAGTAATGCATACAGCGTGCTTAGGCTAGAGGGAAATGGAAATGCGTAAGACTACCTGACAGCGCCACTCAGAAATAAATTCGACATTCAACACTGTAGACGGAACGTAAACAAAGCGTATTTCAATTGCAATAAATCCCGTAAAGGTGGCTTATAGCATAAACTGATGTCAGGGCATCAACTGATGTCACTACTGAGCTACACAATATAAACTCATATTCACATACAATATAAATCTGCTAAGGATTTTTTTATAAATTTGTGTGATAGTATTAACACCGATCATAAAAGCTTTGGCTTCTTAAAAACGCAGCCATGTTTTCGTCTTTGATCAGTGATTAAACAATGAAACGTGTCTAATAAACAAACAAATGAACTTTTGCTTTTGTACAACCTCCATTTCTTTGCCTCGTAAACGCTTTTAAGATCTCATCATGGCATCTCGTATGTCTCGAGCCGAGTATCAGTATCTTCTTGCCACCACTGAGAGAAATAGAATAGTAGTGAAGGACTGCGGCTCCCCCGACGATTCAACCACAGGCCAGGACTCCGAGTCCGATACGCCGGCGGCGTTCCTGCACCCGCCCTGCAGGCTTTCGCAGATGTCTTCGTCAGCTTACACCATTCTCAAGTCGATTCGCTACATCAAGGATGGAGATCAGTCAGCGTGCTTTACCGCACTGTCCAGCATCATGGACTTGGACTACACGGATGAATTCAATGCTTCAGCTGTGATACAAGAAGATGGACTGGAACTTTTGGTCAACATGCTGGAAGTCAATAATCTAAAATGTCGCCTGAGAACCATCGAAGTAATGAAACGCCTAACTGAAAACCAGAAAATTGTCACAATGGTTGTGCTCTTAGGAATTGCGCCTATTCTGGTTAATCGTCTTATTGATGACGCATTGGATGAAGTTGCATTAGTATGTGATGTCATAACAAATATTGCACGTAAACGTAGAGCTGCCCGAGCAGTGAGAAAAAAAGGAGGAATTCCAATTCTCGTATCGTTTTTGGATATAAAAAAGGAACTGATCATAGCTCCCAAAGACTCTTTGAACGGGATAGAAGAGCTAACCCTAAAGCGTGCAAAGTCAGCAGGACACGCATTGTGGCAACTTTCTAAGTACTCAAAGGTGAAAACTGTCCTGGTGAGGACAGGTCTCATTCCTATTATGTCGAATATTATATTAGTCGGCAAGAGATCTCTCTTCATCCCCTTGGTGGGCGTGCTGTGCGAAGGGACATCGCTGTCCTGGTTCCAGTCTGCGATAGAGACGGAAGGCCTTGTGGGGATCCTGCTTCAAAACGTCAAGGTATTTTGCTTCCTGCTTATCATGCTCCCGCTTTACACAATCATTACGAACACCATTATAATGAGAGGTAGATGTTGGAAATGCTTGAAACTGAAGAAAATTTTATAAATAAAGTTATAAGCAACTGAAATTGTATTAACTAGCTGAAAACTATTAGTCAAAATGTAAGATAGAACAATCTTTTTTTCTTGGTATAGCCCAACTCAAACAACACGTCCTTCCTGCTTCAGCAGGTGCAAGTTCCTTTCTGGGGGGGGGGGGGGAGTCAGCATTTTAGCTGAATACCGATTTTATCTCCCCAAGCTTGTTATCCCTGGGGCTATGGACGATCAGATGATGATGATGATGATGATGATGGTGATGGATGAAAGAACGACACCCACATATAGACACACACAAATACACCCACGCCCGAGGCGGGACTCGAATCTGCGGTCTTCTGGTCCGAGACCGCTACGGCACTGCTTCCCTAACAATCTCGGCCATCTAACCGGCTATTATTTCATTTATGGACTGAAATAGACAAAAACTGTTTACATCCCAGCTCCTCACTACCGCTTCATTGCACCCCGCTCCGCCCCGCTGTAGCCCACTCTATTCGCTCCGTCATGCTCTATTTACTTCCTAATCCTTCAAGCTACCCCTTTCCTTTGAAACTAGTTTGGTTCTTGAATTTCTGGGAGCGTAATTGCACACTCCAAATAAATAAACCATACCTCCTCCATAACCATACCAAGCCATACCATGTTCCTAAGCCTATACCTTTGAAACGTTCTGAACTTTTGATCGTAGAGTAGGGAATGTTATCTGCCCCGGATTCCTGACTCTTATATACGTACACAGTACGAATCGCTTTCAACTCCACATAGCAGATTCAATAAGTCTCAATGTGCTGAGGTTTAGTGAAGAAATACAATGATGCGGAATTTTTTTTTTCTCTTACAAAGACAAAGTATCCCAGGCGATCACGACATTATTTTAATAATTAACAAAGTTTATGAGATGGGTTTACACAGATTACGAAGCAATGTAAAATGTTACGTAAGCATTCTCACAGGCACAGATTATTAATAAATACATGATGTGCATCTACGTACCAGTAGAAAACCTGAAAGAAAGCGACAATTAAACCGCTAATGTCATTTATTAATCACCCAGGCGTTGTATTCGGAAGATGTAGTTTACTGTTTACTGTGAATTTTCTTTCCAGATGATGCTAATAAATCTCTTAGTAAAAAATTGAAGTATTTCTTTCACCTTGCTGCAAATGTTTTCGTTCCTTCAGAAATATTCGAAAAATTCCGCAGCTTTGCAAATATTGCTTCTTTGTGAGATCCACTAATATTTCTCCGATAAAATAAAGTTAAATAAGTCCGATATAATAAAATGAGTTACGGTCAAATAACTCGCATTGTTTTTAAGTTGTAACAATAACCACTTTAGTAGTAGTAAGCAAAAACACTCACTTTTTCCTTGGCATTATTTTGGCACTCTTAATTTCCCTAGGGACAAGTTTCCCACACGAAAGGGTATTTGCAATCTGAACCCGAATCAGTAATCACTGTCATTTAAGTATTATTCTGCACACATTGGCTACTAACAATTATTATTCTTTATGGACAGTTCATCTAATCCCTTGGTCATAAATAAACTATTTCTCTGTCCATATATGATAAGGGAAGAAGCGCAAACAAGTACCTTATGATAGCTGCACAGACTTTTAAGGCTTTAAGGCTTTTTGCGTGGTGTTGCCACAACTGATTTAACTCCTAGCAGTCGGCCATGAATCGGCCATGGCTGATCATGGACGTGTTGTTATTATTACATGCGCAACTTCTTTTGAAGCTTGCTTCCCCCTCTCTGGCACAACAAAAAAAGATGAAGGCGAAAGCTCGCAGCGAGTACTTATGACAATATTCCAAACATATCTTCACTCGCGTGAAACACCAACAAATTTCCTTTGAAGACGAGAACTTCTATCCGTTATTTTTCCCAAAAAATCTAAAGAAATTACCGAAGCAGGTAAAGATCTATCGCAGGAGATACCTCGAACTCCTGAGAAAGTTAGAACGCAAATTATTGAGAACATTGCGAAAACATGACTGATTCTCCAGAGATTGGCATTGCTTCATAAAATCTCGTGGACGATTTCGCAACTAACACCCCCACTCTACCCGCATTTCTTCAATCCACCGTTCAAGAAAAGGTGTGCGAGTAATAACTGCTGATAGGAGTCATCGACATCTATTCGGATAGCAGTTATCGAAGAAAAGCTGTCAGGCCCATCCCTGCCCCGCCCGCAGTACGTTACAGAGAGCGATCTGGGCGTGTTGAGGTGAAAGACCCGCTGGTGCAACGGCTGTGCTGCCGGACGCTGATGCAGGCGGCCCACGGCAACGAGAGCGTGCGCGACATGGTGCGCTTCCACAACGGGCCGAGGACGCTGGCGCGGCTGCTCGCGTCGCTGAACCCCAGCGACAAGCCGCTGCTCGCCGCCGCCATCGGCGCCATCTGGAAGAGCGCCGTCACCGTCGAGAACGCCAAGCTCTTCCAGGACCTCGGGGTCGTCGAGGTTATCGTGCGGTAACGAGCGAATGGCGACGGACAAGTTGTGCAGACTAAAGCGATCTACACGATTCGAATTCGATGGACAAGTAGTTCTGATTTAAACGATTTAGAAGGGTTCGAATGTCGATGGACAAGTAGTTGAGACTAAAAGATTTAGATGGTTTTGAAGGTCGATGGAGATGTAGTTCAGACTAAAACGATTTAGATGGGTTAGAAGGTCGATGGAGAAGTATAAGTTTATATAATTAACTTTTGAAAGTTTTATTTACAGGTAACTCTTATTCAATAATAGTTAACATAAACATCTTGAAAAACAATCATTATAAAACATTCCTTACACAGTTCATGATAAGATTTTTTCAATTTTATGCGTAATTTCATTCCACAACCCAAACTATTGTCCAGCATCTCCAGTATTATGTTTTGCCAATTCTGCCCACCTATTTTTTATGGATGGAAAGTTCCTACGCGAGAGTAAATGCGGGTAAATTAGGACCCCGTCCCAAGTTAACCAACATTGCTGTTTTATGGGAAAGAAAGAATAAAAATATTAAATTCAGTTTCAGATTAATTAATATGAATGCAAAGAGGAATGAGAACAAAGGAAAGGGAAAAATATCAAGAATTTGATCAAGAGCAGCCGGCGAAAGCTCTGAATGAAGTGGATGTTGACCCCAATAAAAGTGTGACCTCAGATGAGCTAAATCAACAGTTAGCAGAACAAGTAGTCCAAAAATATAAGAATCCTGCATATTCTTGCAAGAAGCAAAAGAAATCGTTTGAGGAATCTACTGATGAACCGACAGATACCTACTCAGTTCGAGACCTTTCTTTATGCTTATTTGTTTAAGTATTGTCTTTGAAAGAGATATGTTTAAATATATTTATATTACTTTTTAATGATTGATTTCTTGATTTGTAAACATGCATTTCTTTATATTTACTTCGTCCACAAAATATGTTATTTAGCAGTATTGTTTCATAATGTCGTTTGCCATTTAATTGTGAAAAAACAGTTATACTTATTTCACAATATTTACAATGCGTAGATATGTCACAAATTAGGATGTTTAATAACAAATGTCATTTAAAACACAATTCAAATGTGTGTCCCAAGTTATCCAACATTGGAGGGTATCTTGAGACACCAAGTTTTGGTTTTATTGTACTAAACATGTTCCACGTTCAAAACAATTAAGCACATATTCCTAAATTACTGACTAAGACTTAAGTGTTGCAGTAAAAAAAATACTTCTTCCTTCAATTCATAAAGACAGTGTTAAGCTACAAACATTGAAGTGTCGAAAGTTAGCCTCTTTGACGGTATGATAGAACAGCTTAATTCAACAATGTTATATATTATCTATTCTTCATTTTCTACTTTAATTTTATTACAATTATCCTTGCGATTATTCTGGTGTAATTATTTTTGCGCAAATATTATTGTACATTTTCTTACCCGAAATGTGGATGTTCAAAGGCGGTCTTTCTATATACGAGGATGAGTCAAATGAAAACATGAAATATATCTTTACAGCTTCTGTATAATAGAGTTGGAACAATTACACTTTTTCAATGTAGCCTCCCCTCCTTTCGATTTCCGCCACCTTGTCGCGAGGGCATGGATACCTCCGGGGGGGAAATCTTTTGCCTGTGCATGAAACGACGCATGCGCCGTCTATTTGCCACTAGAGCTAGGCTACAAGAACGCCACTAGAACGCCACTAGAACGCTTGGTCTGCGGCTGGTAGTGATGAACCCAGGACTCGCCTTCAACCAAATCCGCTCGAAAAATGAGTCACCTTCAAATTCGTAGTGGCGCAGCCGCTCGCCTCTCCTTCATTTCGCACGTCAGCCGACGAGGTCTTGCGGCCACTTTCCCTTATTCCAATGACGATGCTGCGATGAGACTACGCTGAGCAGAGCTATGACCGACCTGTATTTCCGTTGCATCATCGATGGTGTCCCGACTATCCTGCAGGATCATCTCCGCTGCAGTCGCCTCTGCTCTTACAATACGATGTGCCTGGCCTGGCCTCCATCAAATTTGTTCTGCCGTACACCCGAGTCTGCAACATTCCAGCTCCATTCTGTGCCAACATGCATCGATGGATTTCTGTTGGTTTTGTGCCTTCACTGTGTATGAAACGGATCACTCCATGCCGCACTTCTTTGAGAGCCTAACAGAGCGCCCGCCATATAGGAAACTCCCGGATGGCGTCACTAGGTCACGTGGGGGTGCAGGACCAACGCCAATAGGTGGCGGGAGACTCCACGCCGATGGGTACCGAGTCTAATGGTAGTGGAATTTCGCAGTTTTCGATTCCCTACGGCGTTTTTTCAAGAGGAACGTAATATTAGTTTTAACAACAACATTAGTGTATTATTTACCATATGGATTGTATAATTCTTAAGTACCTGTAATTAGTATTGTACTTCAACTTCTGGATCAATGGCACCCATCTCGATCACGTTTTCGTGCAGTATCCATGATTATTGAGCAAATGGTGAGATGACCCCTTGTTTTGCTTCTGGACACAAATGTAACTTCAAATTAACTTCTCCCCATAGCACATCACTCACTGTTTTTGACGTGAATAAATAAATAAATACATTTCCTGTTTTCATTTCATTACCAAAAGTGGGGGTGGGGGGTGGACTCCAATTGCAGGCACTTGGACGCGTTGAACTTGGAGGTGGTGAACGTGTCGGCGGGCGCGCTGGCCGAGTTGGGCAAGCTGGCGCCCTGTCGCGAGGAGATGGTGCGGCGCGGGGTGGTGCGGACGCTCGCGGCGCTGCTCGGCCGCATGATTCCGAAGCTCATCCCCAACGTGGCGCAAGCGCTCCGCGAGTGCGCCAAGGACGAGCAGGTGGGCGGCGACGCGCAGGCTCACACGCTCGTTGCCTCTCCGGACGATGCCCTTCGCAGAGCACGTTTGGAGGATGCATTGGATTGCCGCTCGCGATTATCCTAATGACAATTCGATCACTGATTGCTTGATTTGTTAGTGATTCCGACCGCGCTAACTACTAGGGTAGCTCCTCCCGTAAGTGTAGTGCAGTTTTCTCCCTCTCTCTCTCCCCCTCCCTCTCTCTCTCTCTCTCCCTCACTCTCTCTCTCTCTCTCTCTCTCTCTCTCTCTCTCTCTCTCTCGAAGTGGCTGTGGTCTTCCTTCCCCCGCCGTATGGCGAGATCTGGCGCCTACCGTCGGCTAGCGGAGTTCTCCCCAACCAGGTATCTCCCACCAGCGGGGCATCGCCCGAGCCAGGACAGCTCTTAAGTTCCCGACCGGTTCCCGGTCTCGTGTGGAAAGTGTAGTGCATGTTAGTTTAAGGGGTAAGGATAGGACAAGGAAGATTTAGGAAAGATCGCGCGCGGTCCGTGTTTTAGGGTACTGCTCCTGCATTCGACTGGTATTGATCGAAAAAACACGGAAAACTAGCAGACGATCAGAGCAGCCGAACGCTAAATTCTTCTACAGATCATTCGTTTATCAAATCAACGATTGAAGAATACAGTATACCATCTCAATAATGTGTAATTCATGGATACAATAACCCATTAAAACCACAATTATATTATTTATAGAATATAAAACAATATTTTACATCTGTAGTTATCATCAACATTTTACATACGTGAGCATCCGGCTTCAATTAGCTTCTTACGGTACATATTTCCTGGTCGACCGTCAATGAAAAACTGCTCACTCACACACAAACATGTAGAAAAAGTTACAACCTCAACGAAACAGACATCAACAAGCTCAAAGAGCAAATTTCTCTTAGAAGTGGTTCTCGTTGTCTCTTCAAGCCTACCACATATCCCTGGGGTTTCATGCACCAGCTTGAGAACCTCTGGTTCATAAGTTTATAGAGTTATGTTGAATAGGTACTGGCTAAACTACTGTACCTGACATTCATTTCTACTAATGGCAACAGTATATACTGGTTTATACTATTACTGTTTTATATACGAAAAATTTCCAACATTGTATTGAATGTTATAAATAGCATTTGCGAATTTTAATTTCATTCCCGTCATTATATTTCCATCTCAAAATTGTACGTAAATTCAAATTCATTGTATTTTTTTGTACCATGAGATAAAATGATTGTTCGCTCTTGGAGTCACTTATACAACGCAAAATTTTGTAATTCAAAATCGTTATTTCGCGAGCAGTCGAGGCGCGCTGGTTGGAAGATACATGTCACAAAGCTCACGGAGCGTGCCTGTCACCTCCGTATAGCACCTTACAGACCACCTTCTGTTAGAAGTGGGACGGATCAGCGGTTTGATTGAATAATTGATTGCTTAGTCAACTACTGAGACCATTAGTCCCGTAAGTGTAGTGTATGTTTCCCTCGGGAAGGCGGTGATCTTCCCCCCGCTGGAGGGCGAGTTCCGGCGCAGACCTACCACTAGTCAGCGGGGTTTTCCTCAACCAGGTATCTCCCACTAGCGGGGCACCACCCCAGCCGGAACAAGTTCTTAGCTCCTGACGGGTATCCTGGTATGTGTGGTAATGTAGTGCATGTTAGTGTAAGAGTGTGCGTATGGGGAGAGGTTAGGACCAGGAAGAGGAAGGAGAGATCGCGCGCGGTCCGTGGCCTGTTTGTTAGGGTACTGCTCCGACATTCGCCTGGTGATGATCGGAGAAACCACGGAAAACTATCGATCAGAACAGCCGATCGCTAGAGTTATCCTCCAGACAGGGGCTGAATTCGACCAAGCGAACAAGCTAGTATCGAAAATCCTACCGCCGTCGAGACTTGAACCGAGGGCCACTGCAGAGGCATCAATTTATGCCCTGAGCTCCCTACGCTGGTGGGAGAACCTTTAAGAACAACGTGCACAGGTTGGATGGCTAAGCCTACGCAAGAATAGAATAGAAGGGCGTCGTTCACTCCTAAATGACGTCAGCAAGAATTACTTTCTCAGTGTGAATCTGTGTATCCGCATCCTCGCAATGTTGAATTGAATTGAATTAAATTGGCCTTATTTTACGTGGCGAGACTCGGGCCATCAGGCCCGCTCTTCCGTCTTACCACGCAAATTTCGCTACGCTCCTTTCACCAACTAGCAGAGGAAGGAGGTATTTCTTGGGCGAGAAACAGGCGATTTGAATTTAGCTCAGAGGCGTCATTTAGGCTTGAGGATCTTTTACATGCAAGTAAATCTACGAACATGGGACAGCCGGCTTTACTTCCCCTCCGAAGGAAGGCGTACGAAGGATTTTTTTCGCCCTTAAAAATCCACGGCTTCGATCGGGTTTGAACCCGCGAACTTGGGTACAACAGTCCGGTACGCTATCCGTTACACCATCGCCGCCGCAAAATGTTGCCGGTCGTCTTTCATCAGCGTCGCGTCCGCAGGGCATAGCGGAGATCGAGGCGTACGACGTGGTGCGGCTGTTCTGGTCGCTGCTCACGCACGAGTCGCACGCCGTGCGCGTGCAGGCGGCGCGCGCCCTCGAGCCGTGCATTCGCTACGAGAAGAACTCGGGCGAGATCATCCGCAGCATCACGGGCTCCATGCTGCTGCTCATCCACTTGCTCAAGCACGAGAACGTCGAGTTTCTGCAAGCGGTGTGCGCAATCGTCACTTTGGTAAGAGGCTTTCTGAACACAGCTTCTGAAAGGCTACTTGTTAGATGCATTAGTAGTTATGGGAATTATGAGGTGTTACTGACAACTACACTCAGCTACCCATCATGTGCAGTAAACGTTACTCTCTCGAAAGCAATTACATTATTATTATAAGTATTATTATTATTATTATTATTATTATTATTATTATTAATAATAATAATATTTTATGAAATATACATAATCCCCTGTCACCAGGACCATGAGAACGAGTTTCGTAGAAGCGACTATTAAGCGAGGTGCGATGAGAAGTCCGAAATGGAAATTCGCTGGCGGGGACGTGTATAAAAACGCTTCCTTCAATTCGGAGTTCAATGACATTAATCAAGGATCAACATTCCAGGAGAAAAACGTATAAATGTGTTGATAAATTGTAAATGTACAGATGAAGATTAGTAAAAGGTTATTATGGGGTCAGTGTCAAAAGATTGTAATGAGAATCCGGCGTGAAGAACTGTGTAGTATAGTGGAAGGAGGGATCTGAACTACTTTTGTATAAGCAGACCATCCAGATATTGTAATTTAGGGGGATTGAACTTAATGAAGCATGTGATTGCTTCCCTAAAAACTATTTATCTAGGATCTCGCGCAAACTCTCTTGCCTTATTACACCACATTTTGGGGATGCGTTGAAATCCTATTTTTCTAATGGGGGGCTTGTGCATATTATTTCAGATAAATAAATATACTGGAAGTCAACGACAAGGCAATGGAAAGAGTAGGACACCCATTAGTCACCTTCCCGCATTCATTTACACTCATTTATTCATTTGATTTTCTATAGTTTGATGAAACGTATAATATTATGGAAGTAACTCCTTGATAAAAGACCACAGAGGCAAATCCTAGGTGACAAATAGAGAAGAAACTTTTTAAGTTGTATTAACTGTAAGAGAAACAAAATATAACATATTCATGTACAGCTGTCGGAGATAATGATAGAAACAGTCGGCAAAGCGACAGTTTCTAAAACTATTGTACTTCCTTCTCCAAATAAACCTAATTTTAAGTTATCTTTCAGAATCGTGAATCCGTTCAACTTCGATGACAATTAGTTCAGCGAATTTCGAGGGGAACCAAATCATTTGTATATTTATACGCTTGAGGCATATAAATGGGCCGGGGTAGAGACAAGGCGAAATTTTATCCTGAATAACCCGTCTTCGCGAGGGCTAACATCCCAGACACCAGAATATTCCGGATGTTTCCGGACAGGTAATAGAATCGATTCTTCAAAAAGAGGTGTATGAGTAGATACAAAATATATTCAAGCTCTTCATCAGAATTTGACGCAGTCTCTTTGCAAAGTTTGGAAAAGATTAATACAACACAAATAAGGAAAATAAATAATTTATATAATATGCTGGTATATGCATCATGATCATTATTTTTTGCCTGTCGCTCAGAGAAATGTTCCTAATACATTCCGCCAGAGGCCAGCAGTGGTGCGATAGAACCGTGTGCCCGATTTCCTTGAAAGATGGCTCATCAACGTGTCATTTTCACACAGAATCTTTTTGTGCTGTTCATTTTGCCGTAACTCTACTAAATAGCTCTACAGCATTAGACGGCGCTTAAATTTAATTCGATTTCCATTCAAACTAAGCTTCACCTGGGCTTTATTGCTTTATTGTTTGAGAAAGAGAGACGGAGTGAGAAAGAGAGACGGAGTGAGAGAGAGAGACGGAGTGAGAGAGAGACGGAGTGAGAGAGACGGATAGAAAGACAGACGGATAGAGAGAGACGGATAGAGAGAGTCGGATAGAGAGAGACGGATAGAGAGAGAGTCGGATAGAGAGAGACGGATAGAGAGAGAGAGAGACAGAGTGAGAAAGAGAGACGGAGTGAGAAAGAGAGACGGAGTGAGAAAGAGAGACGGAGTGAGAAAGAGAGACGGAGTGAGAAAGAGAGACGGAGTGTGAAAGAGAGACGGAGTGAGAAAGAGAGACGGAATGAGAAAGAGAGACGGAGTGAGAAAGAGAGACGGAGTGAGAAAAAGAGACGGAGTGAGAAAGAGAGACGGAGTGAGAAAGAGAGACGGAGTGAGAAAGAGAGACGGAGTGAGAAAGAGAGACGGAGTGAGAAAGAGAGACGGAGTGAGAAAGAGAGACGGAGTGAGAAAGAGAGACGGAGTGAGAAAGAGAGACGGAGTGAGAAAGAGAGACGGAGTGAGAAAGAGAGACGGAGTGAGAAAGAGAGACGGAGTGAGAAAGAGAGACGGAGTGAGAAAGAGAGACGGAGTGAGAAAGATGAGACGGAGTGAGAAAGATGAGACGGAGCGAGAAAGATGAGACGGAGAGAGAAAGAAGAGACGGAATGAGAAAGAGAGACGGAGTGAGAAAGAGAGACGGAGCGAGAAAGAGAGACGGAGCGAGAAAGAGAGACGGAGCGAGAAAGAGAGACGGAGCGAGAAAGAGAGACGGAGCGAGAAAGAGAGACGGAGCGAGAAAGAGAGACGGAGCGAGAAAGAGAGACGGAGCGAGAAAGAGAGACGGAGCGAGAAAGAGACGGAGCGAGAAAGAGAGACGGAGCGAGAAAGAGAGACGGGGCGAGAAAGAGAGACGGGGCGAGAAAGAGAGACGGAAAGAGAAAGAGAGACGGAGTGAGAAAGAGAGACGGAATGAGAGAGACGGAGTGAGAAAGAGACACGGAGTGAGAAAGGGAGACGGAATGAGAAAGAGAGAAGGAGTGAGAAAGAGAGACGGAGCGAGAAAGAGAGACGGAGTGAGAAATAGAGACGGAATGAGAAAGAGAGACGGAGTGAGAAAGAGAGACGGAGAGAGAAAGAGAGACGGAGAGAGAAAGAGAGACGGAGTGAGAAAGAGAGACGGAGCGAGAAAGAGAGACGGAGCGAGAAAGAGAGACGGGGCGAGAAAGAGAGACGGAGAAAGAGAGACGGAGTGAGAAAGAGAGACGGAGTGAGAAAGAGAGACGGAGTGAGAAAGAGAGACGGAGTGAGAAAGAGAGACGGAGTGAGAGAGACGGAGTGAGAAAGAGAGACGGAGTGAGAAAGAGAGACGGAGTGAGAAAGAGAGACGGAGTGAGAAAGAGAGACGGAGTGAGAAAGAGAGACGGAGTGAGAAAGAGAGACGGAGTGAGAAAGAGAGACGGAGTGAGAAAGAGAGACGGAGTGAGAAAGAGAGACGGAGTGAGAAAGAGAGACGGAGTGAGAAAGAGAGACGGAGTGAGAAAGAGAGACGGAGTGAGAAAGAGAGACGGAGTGAGAAAGAGAGACGGAGTGAGAAAGAGAGACGGAGTGAGAAAGAGAGACGGAGTGAGAAAGAGAGACGGAGTGAGAAAGAGAGACGGAGTGAGAAAGAGAGACGGAGTGAGAAAGAGAGACGGAGTGAGAAAGAGAGACGGAGTGAGAAAGAGAGACGGAGCGAGAAAGATGAGACGGAGCGAGAAAGATGAGACGGAGAGAGAAAGAAGAGACGGAATGAGAAAGAGAGACGGAGTGAGAAAGAGAGACGGAGCGAGAAAGAGAGACGGAGCGAGAAAGAGAGACGGAGCGAGAAAGAGAGAGGGAGCGAGAAAGAGAGACGGAATGAGAAAGAGAGACGGAATGAGAAAGAGAGACGGAATGAGAAAGAGAGACGGAGTGAGAAAGAGAGACGGAGTGAGAAAGGGAGACGGAATGAGAAAGAGAGACAGAGTGAGAAAGAGAGACGGAGTGAGAAAGAGAGACGGAGTGAGAAAGGGAGACGGAATGAGAAAGAGAGACAGAGTGAGAAAGAGAGACGGAGTGAGAAAGAGAGACGGAGTGAGAAAGAGAGACGGAGTGAGAAAGAGAGACGGAGCGAGAAAGAGAGACGGAGAGAGAAAGAGAGAGCTGACGTGAGAAAGTGAAGGTCTGAGAGAGAAAGAAAGATGGAAGGCGAAAAAGGGAGGGGGACGGAGATGGAGAGCAGGAAAACGTCAATCGGTTTCCACTGGTACCAACATAAAAAAGCGTGAGCCACTCCCAAGTGTTACAAGAGAAGCACATGATCCCTGCTTGCCCAATTATTGGTTAATTGATTACTTGGTGATTCCGGGTGCTTCAACTACCGAGGTCAATAGTCCCGTAAGTGTAGTACACGTTTTCCTCGGCGTGATGCGTTTATGTACCTCCGGATGGCTAGATCCGGCGCCGATCTACCATCGGCTAGCAGGATTTTCCCCAACCAGGCACCTCTTACCAATGGAGCACTGCCCCAGTCGGGACAAGCTCTAAGCTCCTGACCGGTCTCTCAGTATGTGTGGTAGTGTAGTGCATGTGAGTGTGTGTGCGTAAGAGAAGAGGATAGGACAAGGAAGAAGTCGAAAAAATAGCGCGCAGTCCGTGGCCCGTTTGTTAGGGTACTGCTCGAGCATTCAACTGGTGTTGATTAGAGAAACCACAGAAAACAATCGATCAGAACAGACGGCTGCAATAATTCTCCTTCAGAGGGTGTCTGAATTTGAAATTGGACCTAGCTGACTAGGTAGTGTCGAATATCCTGCCACCGTCGGGACGCGAACCTAGGACCTACCGGTCAGAGTGCCTGCAGGGACCTCAGACATTAGTTGATACCCTGCGCCATCTCTTCTGGTCTCTGCGTGCTTAAAACATCCCCTAGAACTATATATAACAAAGAAATAAAGAAATCTGAGCTCGAAAAACCTGACTCCTTTCACCACCATCCCTAAGTGTACAGAACGCAAAATATAATTTAATTATTACTATGTGAAGAGAAAGGAGATTATTGTGTTTATTGAGTGATCTGGGTCGAATATAAAATGATTGTTTCTAGGTTTGCCTTGACGAAGAAAACTTGGCCGTGTTGACGGAACAGGGAGTAGCGAGCCTACTCGCTACCATTGCCTTGCGAGAAAACTTTGAAGCTCCACGGGAGAAGAAAGCTCGACCTGATCGTGAAATTGACGCTCCAACCATAACATTCTCTCTCCCAGAAGACGCAAATATTTCGTACGCCTCATCCACCGCAGACCCTTCTGAAGACACACAAACAAACCCCGAACGAAGAATGTAAGCAAAACGTAATCCCTAAGTCGATATGGCGTGTATAAAATGTTCCATGTAACAGGTATTGGTAAGATCTAGGCCAGGGATGTCCAATTTGCATTGCCGTAAGGGCGAAAACGAAGAACGTTTATATCGTTGCGCGCCATGCTCTCCTTACTCGCACGATCCACATCTGACGACCTCATAATGCTGCTCTCAGCTTTCTGTGCGGCTGCTCTTAAATGAGAGGGGAGGAGAATGGAGCGATGCGTGTTGTCATGTCGTAAAATGCGTAATGCAGTGAATCAAACTGGGGAACTGGGATGACTTTAAATTTCTGAATTTACCAGAAAAATATTCTTTCAATAAAAACTTCACCTATTTTTTTCCCATTAAATGGAGAGTTGATCGTAGCAGGGCACGTGCGCTAGGGGCACAATGTTCTCGTCCGGTCCGACATTGTTGCACGAGACTTTCACGTTTGATTAATATCCTTTCGCGAGCCGCAATAGTAGTGCGGGCCGCCAGTTGGACAACCCTGATCTTTGCAGTGCGGGACGAGCCACTCCCGTGTCGAGGTGGCTGAACGGCCGACAACATATTGTGGCCAGAGCTGTACTGTTTGCCTAATGGCTAGCGTGGAAGCCTCATGTAGAGAAGGGTGGGCAGGATGGATCAAGGCAGCGACCAACAGGTGCAGATGGATCAGAAATGATGGCGTAAGGACTGAGCTTTTTGCGGGGGAGGGGGCAGGTGGGGCACTTGGGAAGGGTGGCTCAAGAAAGAGGGTGAAATTCTGAGGCGGAGTTATACGAGAAAGAGGTATGTTCGTGTTGGGGAACCGCCTGAGAAGCAATGGAGCCAATCAGCGGCAGCGAAAGACGGCCGTCTCTGGTAGGCCGTGGGGAGGTGTCCCATAAGCTGCTAATAACACGCAAACTCTAGAAGTAATATGTTAATAAATTTGAAAAGAACAAGGTTTGAACTACTTATTTATCCAAACCAATAAAAATCGCGAAGTTGACCCACTTCATGGGACCCTCTCCCCTTAAGAGGTCCCGTATTTAAAAAAATCGTCGCCTTACCATCTCAGAAAAAACATGCTTTGTGTATAAATTTTCTTATGTTGGTTGATCAAAACAGTTTTAAAGGGTTTTCATTGAATGTGGTTTGTTCACTCGCGTTCAAAATTTGTTTGCAAATATTACCAGATTAAAATCATATTAGATAAAACAATATTACTTTGATTTGCCGTCGTTTGTTTGTTTGGGATCGTTTTGTTTGTTTCTCATTGCGATAATATTAACTTTCAGGCGTTATGCTAACTACAATTACATGTCAATAACTTCCATTTTCAAGAAGATAACCGATACAGGAAGCAACGTTTGTTTAAAGTTTCTCAATTCATTCTTCTTATATATTGTGCTTTGTTTTTAAATTATTGGATTTTAGTCGTGAAACACAGAACAAGCGGATTTATATTACGGGCGGCCCGTGTCCATCAGCCCTTAAGACGCGCCATACGGAATGCTAGATTACTTTGTTGCTCCGGAGGGCGCTGTTCTAACTGCAAAGACATTGCTTCACATTGCAGCGAAGATGAACGAGTTTCAGCCACTCTATGAAGTACACAATGTGATATAAACTATCCGGACATATGGCTGAAAATTGCATACTAGTTCGTGGCGCTCTCCATCGGTAATGCTGGAATTTTATAGAATGTTGGGCCACCCTTAGCCTTGATAACAGATTCCACTCTCGCAGGCATACATTCAATCGGGTACCGGGAGGTTTATTGGGGAATGGCAGCCCATTCTTCGCGGAGTGCTGCACTGAGGAGAGGTATCGATGCAGGTCGGTGAGGCCTGGCACGAAGTCGGGGTTCCAAAACTTCCCAAAGGTGTTCGATAGGATTCAAGTCAGGACTCTGTGCAGGCCAGTCCATTACAGGGATGTTATTGTCGAGTAACCACTCCGCCACAGGCCGTGCAGTATGAACAGGTGATCGATCGTGTTGAAAGATACAATCGCCACCCCCGAATTGCTCTTCAACAGTGGGAAGCAAGAAGGTGTTTAAAACATCAACGTAGGCGTGTGCCGTGATAGTGCCACACAAAACAAGGGGTGCGAGCCCCCCTCCACGAAAAAATCGACTACACCATAATACCATTTTGGACGAGTGCGGATACGTTTGGTCACATACTGCATGTTATAATTGTCGGCTCAGAAACGAGGAGGTGGCGCTGCACCGCACGGTGGCGGCCGCCATCGCCAACTGCTGCACGCGCGCCGACAACCGGCAGCGCTTCGGGTCGCTGGGCGTCATCCCGCGCCTCGTGCAGTTCATGGAGAGCAAGGACGTGCTGCTGCAGGCGCAGGCCTGCCGCGCGCTGCACGCGCTCTCCTTCAGCGCTGCCAACTGCGTCACCATCCACTCGTGCCACGCCGTCCCGCACCTGCTGTGCGCCATCGGCTCCAGCAACGAGGTGAGAGGACATGCAGTATAAACCGTGGCCTTGCTGGAGAGCGCGTTTTAAACTTTTGCGAATATCTTAAATTAAATTTTAAAAATTTGCTATTTTTTCTGAATTACCAACTTTCAACTTTTCGGAATATTTTACATACTAGTACCAAAATTTGAATATAAATATTACTTTATATTGTACTTTAAATACTAGCACAAGTATGAGACATACGCAAATCACATTATTATTATTATTATTATTATTATTATTATTATTATTATTATTATTATTATTATTACTATTATTATTCAAAGCTTGAACTTTTGACTTAATGTTATTTGCTTGTAAGCTGCCGAGATGCACTCTTTGTAGTTTTTGTTAGTTGTAATTCAAAAATACTTACGTACTCTTTCAGCTGCTTCAAATCTCTTTGTAAATTAGTATGATTTATTAATAGTCCGCTGATTTAAACGCTGTATTTCCAATCAACTTCTACTCCCAAAAAGGTAATTTCACTATATTCTAATAAAATCTTGTAAAGAGTTTAAATGTAATCACATGATATATTTCTGATTAATTTTAAAACCATCTCAACTTGAAAGTAACACAAATGCCACGAAAGTTTTGTTTACTATCAACCTCCTCCCACCTCTATTTCACTTCTATCACCTTTCCATTAATTGCGTACGTATTTTCATTTAATGACATCCTTTTAATATTTACCATTGTATTAAGTTTTTAAAAGTAGACAGGCGGAAGGGCATGTATAGTGGCTTGAGATTCACCACCAATAAATTCATTCATTCATTATTTATTTAGAGTAGAGATATTCAGCATTGTTTTTGCAATCGAAATTTCTTTTTAGTGAAGTGTTCATACATAAACGGCAAAAACAACTCCAATTCGGTACCCAATCTCAAAAAGAAATCATTGGAACCTATTTTGGTATAAATTAAGAGCAAATGTCGTGCATTTCAAACGTGGTGTCTAAAAGATGCTAAAGAAAGAAGAGAAGAAAAGAGAAAAAGAAGTGAGTCAAGAAAAATGAAAAAATTCACACTGGCTACGAAAATGACTATTTTTCAAATATTGCTAATCTTGCGATTTTTAAAATTTATTTTTATTTGTGTTACACTTTTACTCATCTTTCAACTATTTATAGTTCAAATGACGGGAAGGGATTCTGGAACTCAAGAAAACGTGCGAAGATAATCCCCCCCCTACGTCAGTTTTTACTCTTTTTTTGACTGAATAAATCTAATCCAATCGGTTTCGCGTGCGACCATCAGAACGCAGCACTTCCAGGAGACTGGCCCATAGAGATATTTGAATATGTCTATTGCCTGGCCGATGCCAGCAATAGAAATTGTCGCTATTCCGATAAATTCGCTAATTGCACAAAGAACGCCATTTCTATACTTCGATTTTGGCAACGTGATGCGTCAGGACCTGTCTTGATGATGGAATATCTCATCGCTCTCTTATTTCGCGTCTTTCTCGGTCGGGCCGCGACACACATCGCACTGATTGGTACTTCTTTCATGATCCATTCACCCTAAGAAAAATTCTGATATAAACAAATGCACGCGTGTTAGGAGGTTTCGCATTGGTTTGCAGTGTGAGCTTTGCTGCTGTAGGGATCCTGACGCTAGAGTGAATATGTTGCAACCAAAAGCCAAAAGGCAAAGGCATATGCTTCGTGGAGTACAAAGTTTGATCCTAAAGTTTCCAGAATCTCCCCACTACTGTCCTTGGGTATGCGGTCAGCCATGTTGCTGATCACAACACCTCCCAACCTGATGAGCCGAATTGAAGCCGAAACAGTATAGCAAAAGATGACATAGGCGTAAGCCAAAGAATATGTTTGCTAGTGTTTGCCAAACTCTTATCTTATTCAAAACACCTTGAGCAATGGGTCCCAAATACCACGCAGAAATTTTGAGTTTTGGTAGGGTTGCCGAAGACTTGGGATGAATTTTGAACCCAAATCGGCGGTCACTGCAAAATGGGATAAATGTGAAAATCCAGTTTTGCTAATCGTTTTCGAACTATTCGGTTCTCTTCAGCAAGGCGAACAAGCCTTGGAACGGATTGAACGAAGTCTGTGCTTCGAAATATATGTTGCAGCCAAAAGCAAAGAGGCGTGAACCAAAAGGCAAAGGCGTATGCTTCTAAAGTGACTACTTCTCTGTGAAAGAAGTAGTTTATCTGCCATCGTTCGTTACGTTAACCTTGCGTCAAAACTATTTTAAGAAATGACACCACTGTGAACTGAGAGTTCAGCCCACGATCGTGCTGATCTCGTAGTTTTTGCATAGGAATCCGTCGTTACAGCCGAAGCAAATCGCTGAGTTCCCTGGAATACCCGTCTTCAGCGTATTGAAACTCTGGAAAAAAGCTCACTGACAAGGGACAACTACAAATGCCAGAGAAGAAAAGAAAGGGGAAGAAACCTGTGATTGAAGCATACGATGACTTTGTAGTGAGGGCTGTTTGATCGACAGTTCATTCCCTGTATCAAAAGGGCAAAAGTGCAGAAACGAAACACCAACGCTTACGAAATTCTTGCAGCTTGTGAATTGTGATCAGAAACTTCCGAATTTTAGGCCAACCCAAACAATTGACATCCGCTTATTGACAACAACTTTCTGAAGCAGATTGATCGTAAGTAAAGCGTAATTGCATGAACATGGAATTTGCATCACATCTCTTATTCCATTTGAATTGAAGTGTGTGCTGTTGAACCGTAGTGTTTAGTTGGACAAACGTTTTTGAGGAAGGGTTCTATTTCGTTTTTGAACCGGGGCACTGAAAGGCTAGTTACGCCACTGCTTTCCAGGTAAATCAGCTAACGTATGATAGAGAATAGTTTACTTATCTCGTAGCCCGTGAGAACATAGATTGATGGGCTTATCAAGTACTCATACATGATGACAAAAGGGAAGCCTCGTCCAGATCCCTTCTTTCAAGACTGTTTATGACTAAGCAATTCTTCCAATCAACAGAAAGAAAACAATCGATGTTAAAAAATAGTAAAATACATGCCGCATAAATATCTCCATTTCTACCAGAAAGTTTTGACATATTCCCAGATTCGAGTAGAAATCCATGATGAGTAGACGTCGTTAATTTTGTAAGAGTTTCTTTAATCTCCACGCAGAATAATATGTTAATCCATATCATTATATATTCTATGGTTATATTGTTTGATAAGTCCAAAAATGAAGAAATAAAAAATGGGTTTTTTAATATTTCATAAAGAAAATACGTCCAGGGAATAAAAACGGTTCGGCACATCATAGAAATGCAAATTGAAGTTACAGTGTAGCCTAGCCCTAGCATTTCATAATGAGTAATTTTACAGCTTTTGAATAGAAGATAAATGTCCTACATGCCCATTGTGGATGTTATTATGTTGTTTTTTCTCAGTACTATGGAACAATGACTTATTTCTCTTTTTCAAAAAACCAATTCAGTTGTTCATCTGCGCGTCTGTGTGTCAGTCTGTGTCTCTTGCCTGCCCGCCCGTCCGTCCGTCTGTGAAGAATGCTAGCACTTATGACGCTCAGATGATTTTATTCCGTTGATCGGTCTAAATGAACTCAAGGCCCTGCGTGTTCCCAAAAAAGTATATAACTTAATTTTGGGGGATACTTTACCTTAAGTCTCAGCATTTAGAAAATTGTGTGAATAATTTCAATTTTCTCCTTGTACAGATGACTCAGCTTGGTGCAGCCGGATGCATGTATAACTTGCGGAACCTACTACTCAGAACCGAAAAGAAGAAGCGAGGACACAGATGTTTACCAACAATTTCTAGAAAATCGTCTTCTCCATCTGGGTTTCAGAGCTTTTTTTGAGCGTTCACTAATTGTTCTTTTTATGAGTCTACCTTAATTTGGTTTTGTATTTTTAATCTTTTATATTATGTAATTTATATTTTATACGAATATGTATATATTACTCGTTTTATAATTTTGTTTATGTACAATTATATTGTCAGATGTTCTTTATAATTTTATTGTAACCTTGTATTAAAGTTTTATATTATTTTCTATTTAGTATTTATGCGATAACAAAGCTTCTTAAAACAGTAATTGTAGGTTTACCACGTATTTACGCATTTATTTAGTACCTCAGCTCAGTCCGTATTTTGGTTAGTTAGGAATGCTTATGCATGCAGCTAGCGATACTGGGGGAGGTCAAGAAAAACTACGGATAGCTGCTACTGAAGTATACGGATTTCTTTGTGAAATTGCTTTATTAAGAGCTGGTTAAAGACTTAGAAGAAAATTTGTATTATTTCTTGACCAAGTGGCGTTGTATTCCTTGAATTTCAAGGGCAAATCATTAAATAACATGTACAATAACATCGAATCAACGTTTTAACATGTATCGTAACTTATGATATGATATGTATCGATACATATTTTTTATGCACCAACTGAATGAAGAATAAGATGAATTTAAAGTTAAGGTTTTTAAAAAATGTGTAAATCAGAGTAATTTTGGAAATCTTTAATTTTATCACTTTTTCAACCTTTAATTTTTCGTCAGAGTTTTCGATAGTCGAATTTGTGTGGTTATATTACATTGATATGACTCCAATTTCTGCATCTAAGGCGCGACGATTGATAATGACTTGCCTGTGAAAGATGAGCTGGGTTAATATGGAAGAATGGAAGTTGCGGTGTTATAATTTCACGTAACAGTTATTAATGCCAAAGAACGTGCTGTTTCAGCATCACTAGTTGTTGACGTACTAGTATGACTGTTAGTGCAGTATGATAATATTACACACGTGTTCTTATTAATGTGAGGAAGCATCTGCTGTTGTACGACATCCATTTCATACACGTAATAGAGAATGTGTTTGTGCTGGTGCAAACTTCGAACTCAATTGAAGCGTTTTGAATGTCCCGAATATACAAAATGTAGCTTCATGTTGCACTAATGTAGAGTTTTAAGTTGAGATTCAAGATGTATTTGCAGTTTCCGACAATCTCAAAGAAATGGTACTGAAAATGCTGGATACAAATCCAGAAGAAGAGAGAGAAAACCTTTGTTGATTCGAAATATTAATCCACTTCCATACGTTATGCTGTAGTTAGTGAAACCAAAGCAAAATAGAAGTACTTTTTACCTGCAATACTAAAAATTCAGTGAACGTTTGAGTGGAGTGAATAGTTCCAGCACATCATGCTGGATAAGCAATGGCTGTGTGCACCTCCTCTACCACACGAATCTTCCTATAACTGGTCTGTGTGGGAGTATTGCTGCGGCAGCCTATGTACCGCCGTTGTGTGGGCGATGGCCCTGAGGCCCTGTTTTGGTCAGCCCTGGCTTACTTTGACGATAATCCAATTTGTCACCGTTTCCGAGGAGGGTGCCTTTTGCATACTGGTAATAAATACTAATAATCCAAAGAAAAAGAAGACAACCAGCTGAAAGCAATGCATTTATTAATCCTTATACACTATTCATAACACACGAAAATGAAAGAAAAGCATATCTGTCTCTAATTAAGTACAATAAACAAAATTTCTAAATAATGTATTATGCCATAGTTTTAATTGTTTCACGAAGTCATGGTACGTCTATTGTTATGTGAAATATAAAAATAGCAATTTCATGAATATTTTTTACACGATGCTTTAACTTTTGTCTGATTAGTCGGCAAAATTCTCTAGAAGTAGCTCATAAAATCTTTAGGAAGTCACAAAACAGAAGTAAGTAAATGAATATTTATTATGGAAAGTTTGAAGAAGTGTTTTTTCCAGTTCCGTAATTGAATTGGTTTGTTCTGCTAAGTGGCCTTTATATCCGATGAAGAAAGTTTGTGCAATTTACTTAACGATTCGGGTTAAACGTTTCTTCTTTTATATGAAATATTCAAATGCTTCTTCCTTCAGAACATTTATACTTTCCAGTATAGAATATTCGCCTTCTATTCAAATTTTCTACGAGAATAATGCGATTGTGATACGTCACGGAAATGTAATAAATTTCATTTCTTTGCTAATGGAGGGTCGGTTTTTTTAATAGTAATTGCTTCAGAATTTGCTTCAATTTTCAATATTGTTAGCCTACTGAAAAAAAATTAGGAAGTCCTCTTAAAAAGTTGATTTAATCAATGTAAAATTCTACTAATACAATTGCAAAAATACGACATAAACAATAACTTGGTATTTATATTAATGTCATAGATGTATGTGTAAGTACGTATATATTTATACATGCACTAGAGTACAAATGAGGGTGTTGTTAAAGAAGCTAGATTTCTTCCCTGAAATATATAATTCGAAACCACAGTTCAATTAAAAGTTCTCTATGTACTTCGTGAGATTGAGAGAGAGAGAGAGTTCAATCCATCATGCCATTTATTGAAAAAAATATTCATTGGGAAGACAATACGTCAATATTAATGTCACTTCAATACGAATTAAGAAACATTAAAATTACAACTAAAACAAGTATCTGTTAAACACTGGAGCACATTCTGGAAGGTATTTATTGCATTTTGTATTGACTGTATTTGTAAAATTATTATTATTATTAATTATTATTATTATTAATTATTATTATTATTATTATTATTATTATTATTATTATTATTATTATTGTTGTTGTTGTTGTTGTTTTTCTTTGGTTATCGACCATTTCGAACCACGCTACACGATCAACTATTGGTAACTATAGGTATTAGAATTTCAGCTGTATCCCTGGTAAAGGTAAGGTTTTTTTACCTATAATTGTAAATTATGAGGTAATAGGATGAGGAAGAGTGAAGGTACAACCACGCCTACGCAGGGCTCAAATCTGTAGCCTCCTAGGCGCAGACGACGGCGGCTGACGCAAACGTCCGCGCCGTGACGCAGATAATAATAATAATAATAATAATAATAATAATAATAATAATAATAATAATTATTATTATTATTATTATTATTATTATTATTATTATTATTATTATTATTATTATTATTATTATTATTATTATTATTATTATTATTACTATTATTATTTCTATTATTATTGCTATTATTATCATGATGATAATGAAAACAATACTACATTTGAATGAAGTTTATTACTGATAAACTTAGGAGATACGTTTTTATTTTATGTAAATGTAATTATAAATAAACGAGAACACTTAACGTCAATTAAATATTCCTTTGAACTATTCATCTTTTATAAAACAATAACTATTTGTGAAAAAGTATGTTTTCGTTTAATTATCTTTGACAAAACATTATCGCATCATCCATAATACACAGAATTGAAAAAACAAAATAAAAAGGCAAATTTGGAGTGAAATTTAAAGATAGCTTCCATCACGAGAGCACAAAGCAAGGAAGATCAGAAGCTTAAGTCCCCGGGCCCGCACCTTCGGAAGAAAAACACGAAGAAATCCCAACAAAGAAGTCCAATCTTCTTTATAGCGCCAGTTTTGTCTTTAGTCTTATTTCGCGCAACGATGCAGCTCAGCAATGTATAAGTAATGACACCGTACGAAAATGGAGAAAGGCCTGGGCTGGCCGCGACCGTAAGCGTTGACAATGGCGCAATCAGTCGGCCGGCAGGGGAAACAGAAGAAGCGACGCGCAAAGGACGGGGCTTCGCTGAATAAGAAATGGGCCGCCATCTTGTGCTGTTTTATTCCATGCGTTCCGCTGGCTTGAAGCGCATCGCAAGTTCTTTCGCTTGTCCATTGTGCCGCCGTGATGAATATGTTATCTTACGTAAGGATTCCTTTTCCTTCTGCCTGAGCATGCGGAGACTTCTGGGACTTTCAGTGAGCTGATATCAAAGGGGCTACGAGACGATTTTAAATAAATACGATGTCGTGCGCTGTCTCGTGATAAATCTTCGATAAAGTGTTTTCCTGTAATAAAATGACAGCAGCAAGTGGTTCTCATGTAAGTGACGGAGATGGTTTTTAAAAAATTGTATTTTTTCCACGATGTAAATATACATTTCAATGATATTATTTAACATGTATTGAACATTTTAAATTTATAATGCGATAGAATGAAAGCACTTGCCTTTGTATTTTATATTCATATAGCATAAAACATTTTTGGTTTCAGTACTATTCAATATAACTCCTTAGGTGGTTAAGGGGAAGTGTGCTATCTTTCGATTCGCGAAACTAATTTTGACCGTCTAGAAAGAAATAGAATACCAAATTATTTGCGAGAAAACTACTACTTATCTCCGAAAGTTACTTTCAACAATATTGTACTTAGTTCAAGCACTACATTGTAAAGCAAGACAATAAAAAGAAACAATTATCTGTACATCCAATGGAAAACTTGTCGGAAGTCAAAGTCCTGTGTAACTAATTATTAATATTTAAAAATAATATAATTATTATAATATGTTTGTACTTTTTGTTAAAACTTATTAATATTTACATAATTTAAATAAAACATAGACTCACGTTATCTCAGTCATTTTTTCACAATGGTTTCTAATTTCTGATTCTAGAGCAATTACCTTCGTTTCCACATTGCGACGAAACGTAAAACATTAATGACAGTACCTACGCGCTATTCTAGATGCTTTCAGGATAATGAATAATGCAATGGTGAAAAAGAAATGTAAAAACGACTCAAATCATAAGTAACTATATTTCGGATGCAATGTAAATTTATAATTTAAAGATTATTGAATGAATTCTGAAATCATTTCTCATGACATTTATGATGACTCGGCAACTTTTCAATTCAATGATTATACTCTTTATACCTACAAGCGTTTCAAGCCCCCAACAGTTTTGTCTGCTTAAAGAGCAATTCCCGTTTTCTAACTTTTTTCTTTTTATTTTCTTCTTGATTTTATCATATGCGTATGTTGTTTTGATTTATAACCATTTTAATCTGATGCACATTTTATATCTTCCTATTGTTTTAAAAGTGAGCTGGTGCTTCCCGCTGAGAAGTCTTTTTAAACAATTTCAGAATTCGCTTTCTATAATCCTTAGTGACTTCCAACAATTAAATATTTGTTAACAAATGCTTATCGAAAAGGGTACTCAGATTTTCCTCGTTCAACTGAATAATGAGCTGGGCATCGGGGAGCGTTAATCCTGTCGCAAGCGACTACCTGGCGCCGCCTACGGCATTGTCGAGGCGTATTCTCTCTTCGTCAGTTTTCAAGCAAAATCACTTATATATCGCATAAACCCCGACGTAGCCGAGTGCCATTACCTAAATTATTGCAATAGTTGGAATTAAATTCAGGATCGCTCTCTCGGCCGGGATGAGGGAGAGGGGCGGCTCAATGAAATTGCGTGATTAGTGGCAGTGGCCGAAGCACATAATGCTCGTGGTACAGTCGGTGGCCGATGCGCCGCGCGGGCGGCGCAGTGGGATGTGCCACCAATGACGAGGACACAAGCAGCTTAACTGAGAAGCGAATCTAGTGTGATTGAATGGCTTTTATACGTTGTGCGGAGTACTTTTGTTGCAACGACCGTCTTTTACACCAAAATTTCATTTATTTCAATTTTATAATTTTTATAATTGTTTAATATATTATTGCTTTCCATTTAAACAAGTGAATGAGAAATTTACGTTCACTTACTCTAGAACATACTGCTATATTCTTAGAGATTTATATTAGAAAAAAATTAAATTTGAAATTATCCTTCTTAAAGGGAATTTTCCATTAGGACTATAGAAAATGTACACTCAAAATTTTCTTATGAATCACTAGTTATCATACGGAGTTGTGACACTGACAATAAACCTTTCCCTTTCAAGTGATTCAAGTCCTGCTTCGCCAAGTGTAAACACCGGACTCAGCGCGATACAATATAATGCGACCTGCCATCACATTTATGCCGTGGCGCTGGAGCACGTACTTCGAGCGGGATTCCGCTAGATCGCAACGCTAAAAAAGGCAAAAACCCGTTTTTTAAAACTTTTCTTGGAATCACCTGGACGGATACGTAAAATACTCATCAGTTCCCCATCAGATGACCGAGATACGTCGAATGACACTTTGTACGTCTCAATTGTTGAACGGGAAGTCGTCAAACCGTGAATGACGGACGGACGCATGGGTTTAGAGACTAACGTGGATTACGCGAATACTATAAAAATTGTCTTAAGAAAAAAACTAAAATCCCATTTTTTGTAGCGTAAATAATCTTACCAAAGTTGTTTTTCTAAACGAGCGATATTTATAATACCCCAACAACAATAATACTAATATTAATAATTATTCATAAGTCGACGAAATACGGTAGGTAATATTCCCTATGTGCTGTGCGTTTTATTGTATTATAAGCACCGGGGTTTTCCTACCTGTCGTAAAAGACGACAAATTCTCTAGACCTTTAGAATATTGTTAACGGGTAGACTGAGCTAACGGATAGACTGAGTAGCGCTAAATACCCCGGAGGGCATCACATGTCATTTATCTCCAACGTTTCCCTTCAACGAACCCGGTCCCTTCATCTATCCTATTACTTCATCTGCTAATTAGGCAACAAATACTCTGCGTGGGGAATAGTAGGCAAGGCGTTTGGCGAAAATGTTGGTGATGGAGGCATCTCATGTTTGAAAGCAGAAGGATTTGTTCTGGTTATTCAACGCGTCTACAGATTTTAAAGAATACATAATAGGCGAGGAAATTAAAAATAACTGCTGTGTTTGAGCAACAAACTAGACGACTTAAGATCAGATAATATCTGAATGCTCTCTTCTAGTTACCTCAAGCCTGTGAGTCGGCCTAATGATGCATCTGGCTTAATCAGCAAGGCCTAACAATGAGGTGTGGTCTCATCAACAGAAGGTTAGTACCAGTACAAATTTGAAGAGTACTAGAAACTTCGTCGTAGAAACTGTTTTCGGATAAGTGAATTACCACAGACATCACTGAAAACTGAAAAATATCATCGACTATGAGAATTTTCTCATCGACAATAGTATTTTTCAGTCTACACATCAATGCTTGTTTAATGTCACGGGTCAGGGTCAAGGTTATACGGTTGTAAATCTCAGCATTGGGGATTGCAACGAAGGTCTTGTTTGACAATTTCAATAAGCTGGGATTATACACTTAAAAGGAGGCTATACATAACGAAAGGCCATGCATATAAATGAAGAAATCGGTATTGCGATCGACTGCAAATACAAGGGTTGGGGGCATACGTCATGGCAACTAATTTTTTTCTGAAAGAAATATTATCGGTTCACCATTGTATTTGTAGCGGGAAAGAAATGCAGTCCATACAAATGCAGAGAATATATAGAAATGCAAATTCAGTTTCTAGATACCACTTTCGCTCATTGGCTCTGGTAGCGTTTATTGTCTGCCTTCTTCTAGTAAATGCCACGTCGGTCCTCACTCTCACACGGTCCTCACTCTCACACGGTCTCACTCTCACACGGTCTCACTCTCACACGGTCTCACTCTCACACGGTCTCACTCTCACACGGTCTCACTCTCACACGGTCTCACTCTCACACGGTCCTCACTCTCACACGGTCCTTACTCTCACACGGTCCTTACTCTCACACGGTCCTCACTCTCACACGGTCCTCACTCTCACACGATCCTCACTCTCACACGATCCTCACTCTCACACGGTCCTCACTCTCACACGGTCCTCACTCTCACACGGTCCTCACTCTCACACGGTCCTCACTCTCACACGGTCCTCACTCTCACACGGTCCCCACTCTCACACGGTCCCCACTCTCACACGGTCCTCACTCTCACACGGTCCTCACTCTCACACGGTCCTCACTCTCACACGGTCCTCACTCTCACACGGTCCTCACTCTCACACGGTCCTCACTCTCACACGGTCCTCACTCCCACACGGTCCTTACTCTCACACGGTCCTTACTCTCACACGGTCCTCACTCTCACACGGTCCTCACTCTCACACGGTCCTCACTCTCTCACAGGTCCCCTGCGTTGACAGCAGGTAGCTACGCGGTGACTCTCCTGGTCATCTAGCCACTGTCCGATATGAAAGTGCATCATTCCCAACAGCTTCCACCAATTTCCTGTGACATTCTAGGTCATTTCTTCCACAGAGAACTGCTGTATTTGATGTAGGAGCATTTTCGTACCGGGTTTGTACCGGAGTCGAATTATCCATCACTCACGATCTGCCGGGACAAGTCCCCACTCAATTTTCCGTGAGTGGCAGGTTCTGTCCCACGGGTCCGACGGTCACCCTGGGCGAGACGCGGGAGGCTCGGTGCTGGGGTCAGCAACGTCCGTGTGCGTTCTGTCATTTACATTGACAGTGTAGAAAGAAGGAAATGGTGGATTTATTGTCCCCTTGAAACTTCAACGCTCAAGTAGATGAAACATCTGGGGAATACAATATGTGTGGACAGGAGGGAATTAGTCTCTTTACATTATTAAGATTAGTACTGAATACAAAGTGTCTGATCATTTTTGAACAATAAGAATCAGGGCATCGCCAAAATTGATTTCATGTTTAGTTCCTCTCATTCGTGAGAACAAAATACAGTTGCCAATATTACAAACTTGTAGGGAATCTAGAGAGCTCTTGCTACTGATCACGTACTATGAAATTATGTACAAGTACAAAGGAGTTGCACGTGTGATAATTCCACGCTGCACGTATCCACAAGTGTTCGGCTAGTTCATGAAATTTCGTTGAAAGCGTGAGAACGTGACCTAACCAACACCTGTGTATAAGTAGTTGCCTAACTATATGAGTAAATGCAACAAGTGTAACTCCAGTAGATGAAAATTCTCACTATATGTCCATTGGGAAAATGTAATCACTTTTTACTCGTGTACACGCTCTAAAATTTTGTAACATTAATTCTGAGACACTCTGTAGTGAATGTTGTACTGAGATACTCAATAACCTGAGGGTGAACCAAATTAAAACCTATATGATCGTGTATTCACCGAAATCTCTAAAGACATTTACGGGAAAAGGGGAACATAGATTTATGTGAGAGTGTGTGTTGTGTTGAAACCTGTTTGCTCATTTCCACAACCCGCTTCGCCCACAGTGCCACAAGCTGCCCGAGGTGGAGGCGGCAGGTCCGTATTTTCAGGCGAGCGGGCGGACGGGCGGGTCACGGGGACGACGAGCGGCGCAGGCAACGGTCGCAGGCAACGGACGCAGGCGACCGGCGCTGCGCGGCGCGGCTTACGCAGTTATTACAGGCGCCCGCTCGCCCGTCGCGCCGGCGAAATCGGCCCAGATTACGCGATTTGCTGGGTGCGCCCCACAATATATCACGGGCGAGAGTGCCGGCGCGCTCGCAGGGTCGGGCCGGGCGCGGGACTTCGCCGGCGAAATGACGTTCCCGAATAATTACCGAACTGCCTGTCAGTAAGTCTGTGACGAGGCTCCGGCGGGCGGGCTCGACCGGGCGACCCGGGGGCCGTTTGTTGGGGGACGCGCGGGGGGTGGGGGTGGGGGGCGAACACCCGCCGCGCCTCGCGCTGCCGGGGGCGTGGGGCGGAGATCCGGCGCGGCAGGTTGGATGATGGCGGTGGGATTGATGGAGGCGGGCCGTGGGCGTGGGCGTGGGCGGTGATTAATTCGGCGTCGCTCCGCCAGGCCCGATCGCAGCTGCGCCCGCGGGGGCCTCCGCCGGAGCCAGCGACTGCGCGCGAAAACCCGAGCGCCGCGACGCCCTCCACGAGGGCAGCTGATGCAGCGGAGCGGGCTGCGTGCTTAACGATAGCGCTGCCTCGCGAGGAGTTTGTGCGGACGAAATGAGTGGGTGATTCAATCTAGTTTTGGTGAGATGAATTCAGATACACAAATGCGGTGAATCTAGTAAGATACAACACAGAGCTAAGATGTCAAATATGATACAAATATCCCGCTTTTGAAATGTCTTTTAAATGCTTAAAAGAGTGAAGTCAATAATAAAACACGACTATTCCAAATCTTCTAAAATTTACACTGGTTACTTATAAAAATTAAAACGGATTTTTTTTTATTTTCTTGGTCAAATATCAAAGACACGTTAGATGGCGCCACTCCATAACATTTACATCAATAACTTGGCGTAAACCATAAAATCATTGTCGAGTAAAATTCATTAACTACAGTTACGGGATCGTCCTATTTCTTTGAAGTAGGTGTACTGTATTACTGTATCGTTACAATAATGAAGATGGTGAAATTTCTCGCAATATTGTTGGTGGCATTGTGATGAAAGAATCGAGTAAAATAAAATAAAAAATATTTAGAAGAATGGTAGAAAACACAAAAGTGTCTCAAATTCAATATTTCAGTTTATTTTTTAAAAATACTGACGTAGCACATTAAAACGTTTGAAAGTGTTAATCCAAACACCGAAATTATATTTACTTACCTGTTCATCTCTCTTCCACAAAAAATTATATATTACTGATGATAAGCTTACGAAGTTTCAGCTCAAATCTTCTAATCTGACAGAATTATGTGTGACACAAACCTTCGCCACGTATCATCCATGCAAATACGAACAAATACCAACAAAGTTTATACATAGTAATTATTCAATAATGTTCAATTCAATTCAAAATTAATTCAATTCAAAATTAATTCAATAATACCTTTCAACCATCAACTCTGTTGATGGTTGAAAGGTATGTAACTCTTGTAGAAAAATATGTTCGACTCATTTAGATAGTGGAATTGTTTCCGACATATTTTTGGTAGCTTTATGTAACACTGCATCAGCCAACGATAGTTTAATGTGAGTCACATAATGGATTACCACAAGATATCTGCTACCACCACGGAATGGAAACCATGGTTTAGTTTCGTTTTGCTGCTATTGTGCAAGCTCGGTTTACGTGACTTCAATAAAATCTAAAAAAAAAAAAAGTAGAATTCACCATCTTGCAAAGAACATTGGGAGCAGCTTCCGCTCTTCTTCCTTCACTGCGGTGACTTCCCGCTGAGGCACGCGTGCGTGCGTGCGTGCCTGCGTGCGCGTGAGGAATTGATGGACGCGCGCGCGCCCTCTGCACTTCGGCGGCTTTATCACGCGGCTCCACTATCACTTAGGCCGCCCCCAACCCTCGCGGAGAGCCACGCTGACACACGCGAGAACACTTGCCTGCGCTGTTAAGATTAAACACTTCCTTCCGTTCGCACCCTGCCGTCCTGTACACTTTCTCCGCTTTTGTTCCTTTATTCTCAACTCCACCTTACATTTCTGCTCCTCATTAGGTCTTTCCCTGTCATTTATTACAGCGTATCACTTAATTCACTTAAATATTGATAACTAGCTTATTGTTGTGCCTTCGGCGGGTATTTTTTCGATAAAAAGTGTTATTAGTGAACCACATTAAAAAATAAACATAAGACAACTGTGCTACTCGTCCATTTTCAGACACAGAAATGTACGTGAAAAGATGTAAATAAAAAACATTATTACTTTTTTCATTAAAAAATTATTTTAATTATTGTGAATCAAGAGAATTAAGTTGTAATGCTTCTTGTAAATTCCGAAAAGAAAGATACAGCATTTCACCAAAGTAGTCGTAGTTGCATTTAAACCTGATATAATAAATGTATATTGTACACTCCTTCACCCTCCTTTGGTTTTGATGAATACTATATTCGTTATCATTATAACATCCATTATCATATTTACTGCAATGCCGCAATTTTAATAATTGTCTGTTTCTTCACACTTATTATTTCCTTCATTAACACTCCTTTTTTTTCTTTGTCTGTATTTTGTTACATTCTTCTAAAATCTTGTATACGATTCTTTAACAACATACGGCTCACACAATACTCCGTACTAGAAAAACATAAAAGCATGCGTTTTTTCTACAATTCTTCCAGAATATCGTGAAGTGAATCAGCTACAAATTTTGTCAATCGCTTTGTCTTGTGTGAGTGAACGACCTCCTGATCAACTCTGTAGGTGCAGTAAGTCACCCAAAACATTTTAGTGGCTTATAAAAAATGCTGTTTAGCGAGAATATTTACAATCTGCATGGATTCGCAAAAAGCTTGTGAGTACTCAACCACGTGACCCGTATTTGTCTCGATTGGTGGACCGGAAGGGATATAAGCACTGTTCTTGTAGTTGATATAAATATGTAATATCTTTCTATACAGTCTCTAGATACTTTCTATACATCTAATCTAATCTAAGGTCAGGTAGATGTCAATGCGACTTCAAACAAATGGGCAAAAAATTGTGTATAACCTGGAGTGACAAATAAATGGACGAGGGTTACTCCATTACTGCACACGTAAATAATTTCATCTTGCAAGGGTGATCGTATATTTCTTCCGTTAGGTCGATATTTGCCGTTTCTCGGCTGATACACATTTTCTATGGTTTTCGTTTACATATCCTCATTTTTACTTTCCGAATATTTTCAAATTCATTATACAAATCAAAAAGGCAAAGTAGACACTATAGAACTGGATTTATTCACTACAAAATCGCACTTCTCTGCCCAACGTTACTTCTAAAAGCCTTAAGTTATTATTCATTTCAATGTAACGAAATGGAAAATGTCAAATTTGAATTAAAAATCGCAGATGCAAATGCTACTGGCGTAATCCACCAGCCTGTGCCTCCAATTCCCCGAACTAGGAGCACGCAGCCTAATCCATCGCCGGCAAATCCGCGGGCGGCCAAGGCTTAGGCCATCAGCGGACGCACCTGGCAGGGCGGCCGGGGGGGGGGGCGTGGTCCCAGGAGGCGCAAGGGCTCCCTCGGCCCTTCGCCCTCAGCCCGGATTCCGCCGCCCTCCCAAGACACACTCCGTCCACCGCCCTTCCTCCCTCACCCCCTCTAGCAAAGCCAGCGGGGCCTGAAACCCCGCATGCGGCCACTCCAGGCCTGCGCCGCAACAGCCACAGCCACGTCCTCTCCCACATTCCGTTGCGTCTTCGGTGGTAGAACGGTTAGCGAAACCTGTTACACGTAAGCGGCTCAAACTCGATCAAAGCCCTGGATTTTAAGGACGAAAAACTCCTTCATACGTCCTTCTTTGGAAGGGAAGTAAACCCGGCTGTCCCTTGTTGTAGATTTACGGCATGTAAAAGTTCTTCAAGCCCAAAAGAAGCTTCTGAGCAAAATGCAAATCGCCTGTTTCGTCGCCCGTGGGATAGCTTCTTTCTCCGTTAGATAGGGAAAGGAGCGTGGCAAAATTTGCTTAGTTAGACGGACTAGCAGGCCTGATGGTCCGAGTCGGGCCACGTAAAATAAGTGGAATTTAAGTGAATCTTTCTTCTGACTCTTTTACTTCGTACCCCCTGCTACGACGACCGCATTCCCGACCATAATCATCCATATCTCTACCTCCGATCACCATTCGCCAGACTGTAGCTTTGCGGAAGAAGACACAGTCATTATTAGAAGACAAGACAATTAAGTGTATAGGAAGGAAATGGTTATTTTACAGTCATGTCCAAAAGTTCTGCTTTTCACTTTTGTTTCTTCATTTATACAAATAAGCAACGAGTTTCAAACGTTTATTGGTTTTATCACACTTTTAATTTCCAGTTTTTTCTTCACTAAGCAAGGTGGTGAAACTCACTTTTCATTCGACATCGATTATTATTAACATGAAATATCCATGCTTCTATAGGTATCCATGAAATATCCATGGTCCCATAGGCAACCATTAAATATCCATTGTCCCGCAGATATCCATGAAATATCCACTGGTATTTATGGTTTGTGATATACTCGGGAACTCGAGGAATATTCAAAAACTAATTTTCTTAGATATTTTCAGTGAGCGCAGAAATTGTAACAAAACTATGTAGTCTCCGGCCATGCGAGATATGTCGGCTACGTTAAATGCCTAGAAACTCAGAAACAATCCAAAGGTAATGAAAAACCATGTTAGTTTTGGACTGAAAAATACAAATTTGTGATTGAGTTATTCAGAATACTCTTATACTACGCGTATCCAATGAATTGTCACACTAAATATGTCCATTTTGAAGACAGCAAACGTCAGCCAACAGCAAGGCTCTGAGGAAGAATTTGCATGCCATTTAATATTTGCTAATCACGTGTTGCGTAATGAAACAGCCACATTTTTTTATATACTTCATATGAAATGAACTGTGATACAGAGTCTATCATCAACTATTTTTCCCTTTCTTTTATTAAACGAAAATTTACAATACATTTCATAGGACAACGTTCAGTAAATAAGATAAATATGAAGAGAGGTATTAACAATATAAAATGAAATACAAGAAAGAGTTAAAGTCAAGTGTAGCTTGTTGATACTTTACATAGTATTCGTCACAAACCTATAAAAAGTGTATATTAGAACATTATTACAACAATATTGGAATTTTTTGTTTAAAATTATGCAGACAACTAAATTAAGAATATAAGATATGAACATTGAGTACGTATATTTTTTTTAAAACACATTTGTTAGGGATGGCGGAAAGTGGGCTTAAAAATGGCACAAATATAATTTTTGTTGAAATCCCTGAATTTTCGAAAGTTGTGAAAGTCCAAAATTTATTCGGCGTCTTAAAAGAAAATCCGTACCTTCAACATTGTAGGTAGAGCAAGACGCCGAAAACTGGTATTGTTTTATAGATGAAAGTCCCGATAAGAAAAAAGTGGTAAAACAGTGTTTATACTAGGTGTCCCATTTAAACTGACAAAGAAAATAATTAGAAAAATACGCATCGTACAAAAACTGTCTCAGACAACAAATGAATATCTCTAAGGGGTGCACCTACCTGGTATAAAATCGAATCTCACTCCAGCCTCTAGGGAGTGCGTAGGGGTCAGCTTTGAAATGTTAAACGAATATCCCCATTTTTTAATACAGATTTGGATTGTAAACTAAAAAAATACATCAGTTTTGTCAACAATTTTTGATTCGTGATAGATGGTGCTGTAATGTCAAAATATGACTTTTTGCCAAAAATCACACTTTGGATTGAAAGATAATGAAATACCTTTACTTTCCCGTACACGTATGTATACACGGAGTAATATACGTAGTGTAGGGAAAGTTACGTAATGCTGCGGAAAAAAATTTCAAGATTTCAACTAAAATATACGTTTTGTGGTCTCCTGATATCGAAAAAAAAGTTTTTTTTTAACGTAATTACATTTTGTAACGGAACTACACACATCCTTCTGAAAGGACGTCAGTTTCAGCATGGTTTCTTATTAACTGTTAAAAACCTTCATATTTACTCAACATATTTATGTTCACAATACAGTAATCAAGTATTTATGATAAGTACGTCATATTTGTGTACACAATATCAAATACATTGTCGCTAAAAATAATTTATTCTAAATAATATGTAATAATTCAATATGTACGTCTTTTTCAAAAAAGCAGAAAATTTCAAAAATATTTGTTGACTTACAGCGGCCACAGCTCGTTGCACCTCCATTTAGATGCCTCCGTCAGACGACAATTCGGCGGTCAACTGGAGAGGGCACCATTTTTATAAAATGTAAACAAATCGACCACCTAGCGTTATTTTTGCATTGGAAATCACTTAGAAGCAAAGTGGCCTTTGAATTGGGCAGTTTGCCATCCAGCCGCAGCGGTGAGGCCCTCCGCTTTTGTCTCTTCCCCGCGCGCCGGCGACTCACCGCAGACGCCTTTGAACGGCCGCCGGCGTGGGCGTCGGCATTTTGCGGCCCTCGCGCGCAATCCTTTTATCGAGGGACTTTCCATTTCATATCGAACCGAGGAATATGGCCTCTTATTAGGGGTCGTTATTTTCGGAGGGCGACAGCTCCGCGGAAGAGGGTCTTGGGGGCTCCGGTGGCATAAAGTAAGGGCCGAGGACTAATTTGATTGCCTCCGCTGGAGTGCTGACGCAGATCAATTAAACTTTAGTTTTCATTTACTTTTAATTCCCAGTGAGATATGTAAACAGAAACTCGTTTAAAAATCGTCCGGGTCCCTCCGCCAGGCAGCTTTAGAAACTTGCCTCGTTTATATTAGAATACGTGCATATAGAAGACCTCGGGAAGTGTCAGAGGGCGGGTCGGATTGGAGAGGTGCGCTTGAGGGTGCTGTATTAATATGTATATGAGGGCGGCTGGAACGGCGCATGCGCGGTGCGAGCGGGTGGAGGGGAGAGGGGAGGGGAGGGGGAGAGGCGATGTGCTGCAGATTAGCTGCGAGGGGGTACGCGTGCGGGCTGATTAGAGCCGAGAAGGGTTTTCTGGTTTTCAGTGGGGGACGGGCCGCGCCATAATGCAGGCATGAGGTTGAGAAATAAAAAGGACTAGACGGTAGAACGAGGCAACGTGGAGAAGCTACCCGCAGAAGGATTTTTTATGTTAAAGCAAAACTACGTTCACAGTGAAACGGGCTGTTGACGGATACCAAATATATTTTACTTTTGCGTCCCCTTAAATTTTTTAATATTAAAGAACTTCTTTTTAAACATGTGAGAAAAATAAATAAAACTTTAGTTTTTCAAGAAGCTAACGACAATACATGGAATGTTGGAAAACGCAAGGGGCGTACTATATTGTTGTTCATTTTATTTTTGTAAGTCCGGGAACAGTTCTAGTATGGTCACGTGCAACTAGTGCCTTGATCCACCGTTAGGTAGCAACGCACGCACAGGGCCCAACGAATTCACTCATCATAGCCATTTCATTACGACACTGTCAACGTAGGAGCAGACAACTTGGAAAGCAACCGTCAGGGATTGTGCTAAACGATTTGCTTCCTATGGAAAGAAGGCGTGACCACTGCAGAAATTCTTCGGCGCTTGGTGGCGGTCTGTGGGGAACACGCGCCGTCACGGAAAACAGATTATTTCCTGTTCGGGATGAACATGAAGGAACCTCTACATGGTCACCGTTTTGCGAATTTTGAAGAACAGGACACAGATGTCAACGCATGGGTACGCAGCACTCCAAAAGAAAGGTTTCAGGCAGATCTGGAGAGACTGATACAACAATGACAATAGTACATCCAGTTGTACAGAAAACAGAATAGTACAGAATGTTGAACAGGTTGACATACCAACTGATATGTAATGAACTCCATTTGAGTAGAAAAAAGTGTAAAACAATACAGTGCCCTCTGCGTAGTTTCGACTATTCTATCTTCTAGAAGTCTAGAGCGTGTACCGTCCTGAATAGTGTTACTAGTGACATTTATGTCATTAAAGACATTTATTCAAATTAGTTCTGTCATTTCACGCCACTAAACAGTGTATGGGATTCATAGATGCATTAAGTGTTATTAATTTCAAGGATCCAAGCAACGTCGTTTCAGAACACGAACTTGGGTCCTCCCGTTCTACGATAAAGAGCTTTATTCTTCTAACTACATACGGTATTACAACTGGTTGATTTCTAATAATAAGTTGACAAATTCTATTCTGTGCAAATACAATGACAATACCTATTTTATTAATACAAATATAAGCAATTTCTTCAATATATTCAATAGCATCTTTATTTATTTCTCTAAACGTTTACGTTTTTGTTTCAATGTTAAATAAAATTTTGAAATACACAATTTTTCCATGAGAGTACAAATAAATATATTTTTCATTTCCGTTCAATACCAAGAAATTGTTTAATTAAGATGTAAAGTCTCATAAAGGAATTAACTTTGAGTTTCTGTTTACAACTCAAGTCAATTAATTTTAATGAAATATTTTGTGAACAAGCAGTAGTAAGGGATAAACAATTCTATCTTATTTGTTAGAACGTTCAGTAACGTACACAGTTAAACAACAGCGTCGTGTCATAAAATCACTTAATATAGACACGCCTTTGTATTTACTGAATGTGAGTAGTAAAATTCATTAATTCAGTAAAAATCACTTAGTAATCGTCGTTGGTACGGTATATTACAACGAAGTTCTGAATTTTAGTTTGGATTGCAGTAACGATATTGGAGAAATAGTACTGGTTACGGCGATAACGAACATAATGGCATCACTTAACATCGGCACATAGGTGGCCAAATTAATTCAAATTTAGCGCCACGCTTGGAGCTCATTCATTTTGACAATTCTTTGAGGTTTTTTAAGAACAGATCACACATTTCAAACGTTGCGCTTTCGTGAGAATACGATTATTAATTTGGCCCCCAAACCCGCGAATTCTCTCTCACAAGAAGCAAGAATTCATTTTATATTAAACTGAAACAAACCTTCAACTGCTTCAATATGACCGGAGGAACGCACCAACTCCTGGCGTGCCGGCGAAGAAGCTTTGCACATTGTAGTAATTTCCTGGGATCCGATTTTTTCCACATAAGACGCGACGAGATGGCATTGTTTGAGAATCTGGAGCCGCGAGCTGTTCGGTAGCGATCGTGTAGAGAAGTTACGAAATTGGGCGCTTTGAAACTTGGTTTTGTACGTTGGAAAGCAGTCTCCGTGACCCAGCACTTTGAGACTCGGCAGAAACAGCTGAATGCATGAAAAACGAATAGAATCCGTAAGGAGAACGTATCTTTCAGTCCAGATCATGGTAACCATAATAATTTCTTCAATATTCGATGATTTTTACGCCAAGGTGTTAATCGTGTCGATTGTGTGTCCTCTTTTGAGAAACCTTTTCAGAATCCTTCTTTTCAGACGAGAACACAGAAGGCGATAGGCCGGACCTTTCGGTGCAGTTTCTGCAAATGATCTCCCAATCATCTAAGCAATATTTCGCAGCCTCAACACTAACTACGATCTACTGTCATGGAGGAACAGACACAAGAATGCGTCTATCACGACTAGCAACAAAAATCCTTGGAAGTTTTGTGATAATTTACAACATGTTATGGGTAACTTATTCAGTTTCAAGAACCCGCAGAGATATCGCATTGTAGTTCTAATAAACATCAATTTTTTGTTCACACAGTCTTGTCTTCCAGCGTTGTCTTTCGGCGCGGGCAACATTCACTCTGTTAGTAACACTCTCATGGGTTCATTCTTGAACAACTATATTAACTTATGTTATATTTTTTGCTTTGTTAATAACTACACTAAAATAATTACTTCTTAGTCATGCAAGTCACCAACTAAACGAAATTTACTCATTCCTCAAAAGTATTCCATTCTGGTTCTGATTAAACTAAAATGACATAAATAGTTTTAGAAGCTCAAAATTTGATAGATTACAAAAGTTTACTATAGGTCTAGTTGACTTTTTAAACATTTTTTTATACTTGGAAGATATTTTAACAGTTGGTGGCTGAGTGATATAAGAGCACAAGAAGTTTTATTTAAAAAAATTACGTCATAAATACTGTTAGCGACTTTCATTCTTGTGAATATTCCTCTAAAAATTAGGTGAAGTTGGATATCAGCCAACAAACTTACATTACAAACTTTCAAAAGAGAACACGTTTTCTATATCCTAATGAAACTTTTTTATTTCTCTTATTCAGCTTCTGTAAATGCAGGGAAATGCTGTTGGTCCAACCTCGCAGAGATGCCAAGTTTTTTTTCTCCCCTTCCCTCCTCCCTCAGCTGTAATTTACTTCGTAGCGAGATTAATATAATTACTTTCAGACGGACATTATCATCTCCCCTCTCGTCACCGAGAGAGGCTGGACCCCTGCAGCCGACGAGGAGTCACACGTGGCCTGTGGCAATGGGGGCGGTGAGCCGAGGTCGCAAACTCCACGTGCTTTGGCGCTCTTGTGCGGGAGTGTTAAAGTAATGAGGTTGCCGACTTTCGGCAAGTAAAGTAAGTGAAAGAGCAGGTTATGAACACGTTAGACGACTCGAATTTTGAGGCAGGAGTAGGAGGAACTCCACAGGAACGGAAAAGCAAAGAGTTATTAAATGTACGATGAGTAATAGATGCTCATGTAATTTGTAAATATTAATAATATTCATACACGTTTAGCGTTTTTAAATACGTCTCGAATGGCCATGAAAATTTTCTCGCAAATTAATAATTTCACCTAGGTATGTTTACATTTACTCAGATGATTAAAACTTATAATTTTAGGAGAAATGGCCATGTAAAAATTGGTCATGTAATCGACAGTGACGCTGTATTCGTAAGAGTAAATTGTATCAAAAATTTTAAATGTTTCTTTGTGAAATATCTAAATTAATAAATTAACAGTCCCCTAAAGTCTGATATAATTTCCTCAATTCATTACTTCAAATAGAAATGGGTCAACCATGTTACAAACATTATTCATGAGTTACAAAAGGAACATTAATGATTCCTCCTCATGATTAAGATTCACAATGACGGGACAAATTAGAATGACCCCGCAGAAGTTCATTAGGTTATAAACATTCAGGTAACGAATTCCCATTTCAGATAGTGAAAAACCCACAAGTGTCTTCCTCATAATATTAGTAATATACAAATCCTTTACAGATTTGACTTCAGAAGTATAAACTCCCGTAGAAAATTTGTTTTTTTGGATTTTCCAATTTCGTCGCAGCCTGCATTCACCGAACCTTTTCTACATTTCCAAAACTCCCAGCACTAATGAAGAGTCCGGTGGTCATTGCCGTTGTTTGCGAACAGCATGCGCACTGAGCTTCTGTCGGCATCTATCCCAGGTTCTGACGACCTGCGAGGAAAGGTTCTGACGACCTGCGAGTGTGATTGGTTGATTGATTAGTGATTTCGGGCGCGATAACGCCTAAGGTCGTTACTCTCGAAGATGTAGTCCTTTTTTATCGCGGAAGATGGCTGTAATCTTCCCCCGCTGGATAATGAGATCAGGCGCCGAACTACACCGCCTCGGCTCGCGGTTTTCCGCAACGAGGTATCTCCCGCTAGCGGGGTACCACCCCAGCCGGAGTAAGCACAAAGCTCCCGATTGGTCTCAGGTATGTGTGGTAGTTAAGTGATGTTGGTGTGGGTGTAAGTAAGTGATAAGGACGGGTCAAGGAAGAGGAAGGAAAGATCGCGCAGGTCCGTGGCCAGTTTGTTAGGGTATTACTCCAACATTCGCCTAGAGTTGAAACTATGGAACACTACCGTCCAGAACAGCCGGTTGCTAGAATTCTTCTCCAGACAGCGGCTGAATTAGACCGAGCTCTGTAGCGCGTCGAAAATCGGGCCACCGGAGGGAGTCGAATCCTCGGACCTCCCGGTCTGAAGCACTGTGTTGACTGCAAAGACCTATCTGGAGGATAGAGCGCATCCCGGCCGCGGCGGTTCCTTTCCAAGGAGACACTTGGTGGGGGAAACCCATAAGAAGAGGTGTACTTCGGCGTCGGTTGGCATGGGCACTGCGCATCATAACTAGGTGGTTTGATTGTTCAAATTAAAAAAAAATTGTAATTTAATTTGACTTAACATTTTATTTAAAAATCTCATTTAAGAGAATATCTAATATGAATTCTACCTGACTGCTCGCATTCGCCCTAATAATGCTACCCTGCATGTTCCCCCACATATTCACCGATTTTTTAACTGCATATTCAGAAATTTATTTAAAGCCTTTATTGTATAAAGTTTTTTTTTAATTGACACACAGAATTCTGAACATGTACAGAATCTAGTACGATTGCACAGGACTAATTTTGTAAAATTAGTCTCAAGAAATATAATGTGTCTCTGAACCCGCAAACCAGTATTCAAGTGTCTTTACTTGTTTCAAGATATATTCACGGTAACGTATTGTAACGAAATATGAATAAAATATGTTTGCGGCTGTTAATTTGGCGAATTTATTTTGGGAAAGGGGATGTTAAGTTAATGAAATTGTGATATCTTGTGTAGGTACTTTTTAACGAATTCTCAGTTATGCCATTCCGTTTTGCATATTCCCTAATTTGGGGTAAAAAAATCGCAATTCTATGTGAAATAATAGATAAAATTACAAGGCAAATCAATAATGTTTATTGCATATAGGGACTTGAGAATGTCAAACATTTGAATTCGCGTCAAAACTGAAAATCGACGGCAATGGCGAGAGCTCTGAAGACCGCGGGGGACAATCTCGGAAGGCGGTGGTTGGGGCAGGGACGCCGGGGGCGGTGGAGCCTGCGGTTCCGTCGCGGAGTGGCGGAGCGAGCCATCCCCGAGTTGTTGACATGTGCACTTGCTGGCGCGGAGTTGTGTGCAGACACAACACGCACGGATCGCGCGTGAAGATCGGCATTAGGGCACTCGCGGCCGCGTGGGTAAACAGGGCTTAATGCGAGCCCATTTCGCCCCGTGGGCGGGGCCGGGGCCGGAGCAGGGCGATGGGCGATGGGCTCAACGCTGACGGAGGCAAGCCGACACGTGAGTGAGCAGCAGAGAAGTCGTGGAGGGACGTTACGCAAACCACCCTCCTCAACGCGTCTTTTACTCCTAATATTCACCACTTGGTTTTACTATAACGTTTAAGGCATATTGAAAATTGCTATTAAAATGGGTAGATGGGGGGAAGAAATCAAGCAATGATCTTACGCATGAATACTAAGCAGCGACGTTCTATTATGGAATATATGAATTATCGGTGAAAAACATATTGTTTGTTGTGAATATTACAATGTTCTTGAATTTTAATAATATATTTACAAAAAATATCGTTTCAAATAATTATTGCACTAGCACGCGATGAATCACTGCAAGGTAAAAAAATATATTTTATGTTGGCAGACATGCCATCATTACTCACCCGAGCAGTGAAGATGATATTTGGAATGGTGACCGGCGTTTCCTACAGCAACCAGCGACTCCAGTTCCTGGAATACAACAATTATGTTGTTAGCTCATGCAAGCGTTAGAATCCGTTTGCAATCACTAAATATATCACACATGATATTGTATAATACCTATTTTTACGTTATATTCACGTGTTTTTTACTAAATGTCCGCGTGACTACCGTTAACAGGTGTCAGCCCGCACACCTTTTTACGCGTGTGGCAATATGAATAGCATTCAAAGAGCATGAATTACGTGGCCATTGAAGATTGTCAACTGCACTGACATTTGAATGACAACCAGCAGCTCTTGGCCCTGCGAAAAAATACTCTCTGCTCAGTGCAGAAACAAAACAGCAACCAAGTTCTGCTCTTGTCTTGCGTTTCCACAAAATTAGCGAAACGACTTCCTTTGGAGTTGCTAGAATTTAAGACGTATTCGCTCGATTGTCCAGACGGTGCTGCACTCCAGTAGTGACACTGACAAGTACTGTATTTTAAATGTAGAATATGAATTTGCTCATTTTCTTCTCTTCTGCAATTAGGCTCACATTATCATTTTGATTTAGATTTCTGTTCATAGTTTTCGTGTCCGTTATCTTTTATAAGAATGAATAGTTGAAAAATAAAATAAACATTAACATGTGCAAAATCAGTTGTAGTAACCCAGTCGAAATGATAACAAAATGCAACTAATACGAATAGTTTGAAATGTTTTTTTCTATAAAAAAATTAAAATGTATTGTATAAGTTGACGTATTGTTTGCATAAATTACGTACTTGAAACTATAACCTACTTTCATTTCATGTCATGTTCAAGAAATCAATATAAGCGTATCACAAAAATTTATTTAAAAAAAAATCCACGTATTTCATTAGCATTTTTATGAGATTTGTGTAACGTTGTGTCGTTCTAATACCTTCCATTTATTTTTGAGATAGAAATTTAATACGAATTCAACTAAATTGCTTTTAAGTTAACCACCGAACAATAATCATGAAATATTTATATTGTAATTTACCTGTAGTGTGATTAATTTAATTTATTGTTAGCATATCAATCAACTGACACAATGCAGTTCAGAACGAAATGACCAATACATCCAGGGACGGAAAAGATTTATTTATTTCCTGTACATGTACATAAATCAATAATATTAGTGTAGGAAACTTATCGTAACTCACAGAGTACAGCTGTCACAGCAAAGATCGCGCGGCCAATGGTAAAGCGAGCACCTACCCGATGCGATGGCAATATGAATGCGATAGATTCTCCTTTGATCATTTGTGGGAAACGTGCCTGATGAGTCAGTTTGTATCTTAGAAATGAGCATGTTTAGTGCAGTTGCAGTAGTAAATTTGTGCATTGAATGTCGACGAACAAATCTTTCATGTGCTACAGCTGTCGTCTGAGGGAGTGCAAGAAACATTCTATGCTTAATATTAGACTTTATACATGAGACGTGAAAACAAGGCACTTTCTGATCATATTATAAGAAAATGTACCTGGATAGTAAATGTATACCTTTAATAATGATTATAATTAGTTTATATTAAATGTTTAATAGTTTTCTATATCTATTAATCTGAAATCTTAATCATGCCTGCTTCAAATGTTAGCCTATAATTGTGTACCATTTCTTTTTTTCCCATTTTCACCCTTGAAGGCGATTGTATAATATAAAATCATCTTGGCGTAACAACATAATATTGAGAGATGACCTGTAGAAGCAGGCCCAGAATTTTGGCTCGAATGTACATGTGAAAGAAAATACACGCACAAAACTTAAGCTCCTTAAAGTCACTATAAATATAAAAAATATGTAGGTAATATACTCGTATTCGTAATTTCTTTATGGCTGAGTAGCTGGAAGACTGCAATCCTAGAAATAGCGAGTTCGCCCCGCCCAACTCGATCGCTTATCATTTAAATGGACTCGTTAAGCTTTGGTTGTTTGAAAATCTTCTGAATATTTTCTAGTCTTTTGTTTCATTAATTTATTGTTACTGGATTTACGATATGAGTGTGTGCTTTATCAGTAAGGAAAAAGTTCGCACATTTCAGTACATAGCTGATTAACAATATTATATTATTACTTTCTAATTAATATTAATATTAGTATTATTAGTTTCTTCATAATTATTTATATTTACAGTCAAATTAGTCCGAAAACAGTAGTTTTCGTAAGAGAGCGAAACAGGTAATTCACGCACGAGTGGAGGTGGCCTTCCAACGAGTGAAGGAATCAACGTGCACCCGTGTTGCGTATACTATTTTTAACAAGCCGTGATCGAAACGCAACGAGTCAAGTAAAAGAGTATAAATTAAATATCAAATTAACTAGAAATATCTTATTTGTAATAAATTGATTCCAGTCAACACCTTAATACTATTGTTTGTAAATAATAAAAAAAGATGTCATCAAGACGGAAGACAATTGCGAATTGTTACAGGTGTTTCGCACACGTTTTGCGAAGTTTCGCAAGCTGTGAAAAAAGTAGCTCTTTCGCACACGAGCACGAGAAACAGCATTTCGCGCACGGTGTGTTAAAAAATTATTTTGAATGTCTCTTTTAGATATGAGATGAATCAAAGAAACAATATTTTGAAACGTTAGCCTTTTGTACACACTCAATTCACCACGGCACATTTTAAAAATTTTATACAAAGTGCATGGCATGCAACAAAATATAGTTAGAGACGCCCAGATTAAGTTATTATTCCTTTTTAATGTCTGAAAAGGACAAAACTAGTGGTGCTAAAACGCACGTACTTTCTGGCCAGTCTTTACACGCAAAATTACAGGAAAAGTACTCAAGTTTTTGAAAAATTGTTCATGGCATTATTTCAAAATCTATCTTTAAGGAACAGATTTCATTATGGAAAAAATCTCTATCTTTAATATTTAATTGTAGGGAGACTCCGAAAAAAATTAAACTTGCACAATTTCCGAAAAATCAGAGTTTTGAACGCACATGAGACTTCCACCATTCTCTTATAAGTCCTTCACACAACGACCTATCCATGGAAACAATTTAAACAGCCATTTCTGGAAGATTTGGAAAATGCTGCAAGGGCTTCAGGTAAACTACCCCCAAAGTTAAAATATTGGTTTCAAATTCAAGGAGTAGCGGCATCAGCCAGATCGATTCGGGAATATCAATTTTGGAGAAATTCGTCTGAACGGATTAGCTGCTAGTGTTTTTCACACACAGAGAGACAGACGTTTTGTCGTTCGATTTTTTTGGAATTAAGGACTCAGAAAATGCATACAAAATATGTATTCCGGCTACACTACATGTTCGAGGATTTTCCCGCAAATTTAGCAACTTGATTTATCCACTTTTTCGTTACCAGGGCTCTGTACTAAGAGATTTTCTGTCGAAATTTTGCTGTTTTTTCACGCAGCATTACATAACTTTCTATTCAGTAGTGAGAAAGTAAAAGGGAAAATTTACAATAATCTACCATTTATTAGATGAAAGAGTCCAATTTTGTACAGAAAAATATTATTTTATCATTCAGTGTAAGCATGTGTATCACATATTTATTATAATAACAAGAAAATGACACAATGGGTTTTAATTGTCCTTGAAATATTATAATTACAACTTAACTTCACAAAATAAATTTTATACATACATTATTAATATTTCTTAACTTTATTTCGTTTCACATACGATGTTACAAAGTTTTATTTCCGTTTATTTATCTTTATTAAGATGATTGCTTGAGCACTCTACAAGTTACTAAAATCACAAATGTTAGAAATAAATATTAATAATTTATCAAAAGACAAACTTGGGAATTTGTAGAAGAAAAAATAAAGTAAATCCAGCCTAAATAATAATATGTATCTACTGATAAACTGGATTTTAATTAAAAACAAATAATAGAATTTATGAAAGTAATCACTTCTCGCTGGGCCACTCTTACGTGGCACTAAGACCTACGGCTGTACAAAACCGCGATTCAAGACTTTTTGCATGGCATCAATGGGTGTTTTAAACAAATACTCACAATGCGGATGAGCAGCTGCAGTTTCCTTCTTGCATAGCCCTTCGCACACACATTCAGCTAAAAAATTCAGGATGTGTTTTCACTTGTTGCCTCTGGCCATTTCTTTGCAAGTAAATAATTTGTGAAATTTTGCTCATAAATGTTTTATTAAGTCAACGTTGGTAACAGGCCATATGAGGGTTGGAGCATAAGTAATGTCATTTTTCTTGTAGAGAATACGAGCATTGGCATAAGTGCATGTGCATATGAGTGTGTTTAATTACACACCAAAATTGTATTTCTCGAATTTTTAAGATAATTAAAATGACAGTACTAGTTTCGTGTTCCGAATCCTTTTAGCATAGACGAGATCACAACATTCCAAGCATTGCATACGCATTCTAAAGGCCCGATTAGGCATATCGCTTTCTCGGGCATTTCTCGCTTGGAGAATGGCTATCTTGGAATATGAGCGCTACTTGAATCGGGTAACAATCATCTGGCACGAACGCAGTCAGACAACTCATTTCACATTTCTTTCTATGCTAGAAGAGACACAAAGCCATCTATTGATGTGATCACAATTAGTACAGCATTTCTTTCTCGCCACAAATAAAACTGTGTGATCTGATAACATTTCTTTTCGAAAAGAACAGTTGTCATGACTTCTTATCCAACCGTCGTAAGTGTATATTTATAAATAAAAACAATATTGTGACAAAAAAAGTGGAACAGTTTTTGAGAACATTTTAATACATTCCATTAACTTTAAACAAACATAACGGGAAACCCCTTTTAGGAATTTAATTTTATTACAGATTTTATTTAATATATCTATAATCATTTATAAACTTTTACAATGTATAATTGTTGAAATTTTGAAAATACAGAATATGCTGAAAATGAGACCAGCATAATTTTCTTTATCGTATTTTTGTGTATGTAAGGAAATCATTTGTATTAAATGAAATTTGTTCTAAGAAGATTAATCTAAAAAAAGTCATTAACAATTTGTTGCAAACACAATTTATTTTTGGCGTAATTTTAGATTGAATTGAAAACAATTTATAAACATTTTTTTATGAAAAAGAGCTCAATTTTTTAAACCCTCGAATAGAGCAAATGACAATTAAGAAATAGCGCTAGTTCCATTTTCGGCAATCTCTATGCATTTTTGAAAATTGCAATCAAAAATTAAATATTTTAATACTATTATATTAAAGACCGATATTTTTCTTAAAATATTTAAAAAGCACACTCTTGAAATAATATAAACGGAAATCCTTCAATAAGATCTTGCATTACATTAAAAAAATTAGAAAATTAATTTATGTTATGTACTATAACATATTTTTTGTTTGTTTTATGTTTGCAAATTCCTCTCCTTTCCTTCTTCCTTTCCACTTTCAGAATATTCTCACTCATTCTTTGCAACCTTTCATTCCTCTCTATTCTGTCATTGGAACTGGGCCAGCTCTTATCTAACGGGCATCTCTTCTCACCCTCCTGTCATAATCTTCTTTTTTTATTTAAGTTGCAAGAAGAGCGAGGTCATTAGCGACCACTATAGATTAACGATGTGGTTATCAGTACGATGTGATATGGGGATGGTGGGGGTGAGAGGAAGATTACAAATACAACCATGCCCGAGGCGGGAAGCTCGAATCTGCGATCCTTCAGTCGCTACGGCGCTGCTGCCTTAACGATCTCCGTCCTCCAGACGACCTTATTCCTCGTCTTGTACGTCGCTGTCGAGGTTTTTGTTCACCCTTGTCCTTCCAATCTTAGGAGCTCCCTCCCCGGACTCCCGTCTCACTCACGACGTATCACGTCTTCTCCTCCGCCCCCCCCCCTCCCGTCCCACTTGACCTTTTCATCACTGCGCTTCCTGCCCCCCCCCCGCCCCCCCCCCCCCCCACGCGCGCGTCGCTACCTCCATATTCTCTTTCCTGCATCCTCAGCTACAAAAGTAATACTCGGACGGAAGTCTCCAGCCGTGGTTCTAAGAGTGTTTCATAAGCTCTTTTCACGAGTTCTTTCTGGGCGGAGTCCATTTCGTGGCGCGCGCGCCGTCCACACAGTTCCTCGGGCGGCAGCGTCCGCCGCGCGAGTACTTTCAGATTGCTGCCTCTTGACCTGCAGCCTCGCCCACGCGCGCTCGGGGCGGCCGCCCGGCCGGCACATTCGCTCCTAGGACGGGTGCGCCAGTCAAATGAGTCTTCCCGAGAGCGCGGGACGGAAAAGAAGCTATTATTCAAGACGCTCTATTTTCAACTGCAGTCGCTCTGAGTACCCATGTTTAGGCTCAAGTTTAAAATTTTACTGTTGAAAGTGTCCCAACATGCATGTTCTAAAATGTATCTCTGAAAGTAAAAGAAATGAATCTAAAATTTGAAAGATTTGCCAATTGTGGATTCAAGAACAAATCAAAACGAGACACATTTGGAAACGATAAAAGATATTTCAGACAGCCATTCATATTTATATTTGGCTAGAAAAAAGATAATGAAACACATCCGATAGTTCATAACAAGTCTGTTTATGCTTCAAATTACATGTAAATCATATACTACACGTACGGATATGAGTAAATACGGCGTCCTAATATTTAAGTCGGGCAGAAAATAAGCTTTCTGTTCAAAATGAATACATTAATATTTAGCATACTTCGTTATCTTTTATTATTAAGAATGATTTTCACAAAATTATTCATTTTAATTTTGTAATGTCCACTCATCCGCACTTTCGAGCATCTATCTCCTCGTCCGGCTGGCAAACCCTCAGTTCCTTAGCCCGTCAGGTAGTCAGCAAGACACTTCGTTAGTTCTTCGTCTATCTTTCACTCTGATTGTCTAACCCTGAAGTGGCCTGGGTAACCTCCCACCCAATTTTATCTCTGTCACGCCATGCGGTCACTCTACGACGAGAACCACAAATTATCTTTAAAATGTTTTAATTTTTATCGCAATTTTAACCCGACAGCACACGCACTGTTCTGTTGCGTCTGTGCACGCACCTACTCTCACAGACCCTTCTCCTTGCAGTTCCCTTCATTCAATTTCCCCTGATAATTTTGATCAAGTCAGTGTACTAGAAAAAGATGGATATTATTCTCAATATTGAGATACATTTTGAAAAACATTATCACATAATTTAGTGGTTTGTAAACAAAATAACGAAATTAAAAAAATGAAATAGGTTGAAATATTATTATCATTATATTTGATATATTTTACATAACTCGCAACTTTCCTTCATTGCATACCTAAACTTAGTGAATGCTCCAAATAAATAAACTCTTTTCATATTTGGCACCAACATTTTGTTAAGTCCTATAATGTACTGAACGAAGGCTTCTGCACGAGGGCACGCAGGGGGTCTCCGATGTCCGGGCAACGTTTTGGAATGTCTCACCATTAGGAAGAGTAACAATACTCACTTTAACGGAAGAGGTCAAACCCATATCTGTTGAAGGAAAAGGAACCTGGAAGCAGTGGTCAGGGGTGGCCAAACTGAAATCACAATATTAGACAATACAAGACTTCCCGGGTCTCTCAGAGCACCTGCGTGCACTGCCGGGTTAACAACATTTAGTGGATTCTTGGGTTTTGATGATGAGACCAACAAAGGACGGAAAGTTGACGATAATACATATTTGTTAAAATACACAAATAAACTCTACAATGGGGATGGTAATTTACTTTTTTCTGAACTCGTGCGAAGGAATTTCTAGTTTACATTCTACAGTGGCTATCAGAAATACTTGCAGTTGGTTCCCTTCTGAGAAAAATTCTTATTCAATTTCCTTTTTTACTGTAGAATAAAAAATGTAAAGTGGAGGAACTGCAACGGCACGTATTTTCTCTCTTTATTAGCGGTTAGGTAGTATTACGAATAATCCGCAATTTCTCTTCATGAATAATACCGTAATACTCATAAAATACCACAATTTCTATGTTAAGACATTTAACTCAATACTTGAAAAACTCATCACAAATATTAGGACATTAGGTGCGTAAAGCAATTCTTTTAAGGATAATGTCAACACAAATTAGACAATTCACACTCGTGTCGTACACACAAACATCTCCCGACAATGACAAGGATTTCTCAGAACTTCAAACTGCCGAAAAGAGATGTAGCGTTCCCTATATTTGCAATTTGATATCTCGTGAAAGACTGAAGCAATAAAGTGCGAAAAATTTTAATTCGCAAATTTCAAAGATTCATACAACTTATTCTAAACTACTTTTATCTTTTAAATTGTACGCGAAGTTTTTTCAAAAACTGATTTTTTGGACTTATTTAACAAAATGTCTGTAGCATCAATATTGCATTTTTTAGGAGTTAATTTGCAATTTTCGAAAATATAGAGTTGGTTGAAAATGTGACCAGCATCAATTTTTATGACGTCTTCTGATACATACCAGGAGAAAATTTAAAGAATATAATTGAACCGGTTTTTGAGAAAATAATGTTTAAAAATTGCCTGTATTTCACATGTTTGAACTGTTGCAATTTCCAAAAAAACCATGGTTTGAACTAAAATGAGACCTGCACCATTTCTTAAGAATCCTTTATTCTACTCTAGGGCACAGTTTAATCAAAAGATTTGTTGTTAGTTTGAGAATTTCTTCCAAAAATTAAAACATCTGTATCAATCTCAGAGGCTTCGAGCTCCTTGGAATCGACCAAAAATTTTTTTTTGATGAGACGATTTTTAGAAACTTTTTACTGAAAAACATACATTCCACTGTGAAAACAATAATACTCATGTCAATGAAGTTTAAATTCACAAAGTCTATAGTTGTACCCAATCTCTGTTACCATTATCTGTAAATTAGAGAATACACATTTTGACAAAAAATTATACCACATCAGTGTGCAATTTATATTTATTTTTAAAAAATATTAAGGGATTTATTCATGTGTCAAACATGCTTCGTTATAGTTAATTCGTTGAGCATCAAAATAATTTTCGTTCGATAATATTTATGCTATATGAACATCTAGTACGAACGTAGTCAGTAGTATCATTTCGAAGAAATAATTTATTGACTTGACAGATCAAAAGCTCGTTCCTGGGATCAAAGCCTTTAATTTAGAAAATGGCTGAACAAATGAGCAAGGCTGGCTCCTCGCTCATGCGCCGTTTGAAGATCGCGCATTTTTCCTTTACTCCCAATCAATTACCGCGAATCTTCTGAGAGAAAAATCTTAGCAAAAGCTAATTCAAATGCCTTTGAAAGAAAACCAAAAGAAGATTCTCTCAGAGAAACCGAAGACGTTGCAACGGAGCTGAGAAACGGCTAGATCACGAATTGGAATCGCTGAGTTCCTTGTTAAAAAGAGCTCCTTCCCGCTGGTATCGTTAATTCCAAAGGCGAAGTCCATCAAGGAGTTCTGTTCGCCAGAGCAATAAAAAAGAAATTGGCGATGTACTGAAAGGTCGTCGATTTAAGTAACATTTCCTCTCTTTCCGTCTCCTCTCAATCGAATATCACATTTCGTGAATAGGAAATGGCAGATCATTATTCTGGAGAAGCATTGTGTTATTTGCTGAAAAGTAACTAATGCATTTTTTATTACATTTAAAAAGATCCAGTAGGACACTTGGATTCAAAAGATACCATGCTGAATAACATTAACTGCGCAGCAGTGATAAATTTTTTTATTTGTTTAACAAATACATTTCATTTAAAAAGGTCTCAATGACCAATACCAACAGACAAAAAATAGCATATTTTATGACAAGAATTTGTAATACAATACAAAATACTTTACATGAATGTTACGGTCTTATATTTGCGAGAATTTCAAATTTCTGAAAATTTTTGTTATATCACTACAGTGTACAACTTTTGAAAACGGATATCCTACCCTGAATTAGCAAAGAAAACGTATATCGATCTTCGATGATTTCGGAACAATGATCTGTTTGTACTATATCGGGGAAGGTAGCCGAATATTGGATTGGAGCCTAATATATGATATAAATGTTTCAGTCCTCTGGTGAGCTGCAATTAAGCAGCATGTATGCCAACTATTACATTTACCAACACCCATTACTCAGTGGAGTTGAGATGGTCTTCGCGCGTGCCAGGTAAAATTATTTTCGTGATTTTGTGATCGAAAAATATTCTGTAGCCTCTTCTCTTTGCTTCTTAAAATCAAAAGTTTACCAAGCATTTTCGCCAATATTATACGTAATACAATTGGAAAATAATATTAGTTTGAAACTAGAATCAACGTGTTTCGTTGGCTACGTCTCTTACTATTAAAGATATGTATTTCATAACGAATACTTGCTCCCAATATCGAATACTTGAGGGATCCCAATATCAGTTATCTAATATTAGGTTGTTATTATTGTCATTATTATAATTTTTAAAAATATATGAAACCAGATTGATGAATCATTTATGATCCTATTCACATTGTATTATCCTCAGAAATTGAAACATGGTTTCTAACAATTCCTATAGATCATTAACCTCTTATCAAATTGACGAACCAAGGGGTAAAGCTCACGTGGACTCACGCCATTCTTCTGATCTGATCTACACGTTAAGTAAAATAAAAACTCTCATTGATCTAATAAGTAGAATTTTTTATTTATCTATTTGCTTATTTGCCTATCTGTTATTTGGGGACACGCTCATTCGATTTTAGAGCCCATTCTTCAAACGTGCAAAAGTGTTGACTTTTACAATAAATTACAAAAAAGTATAAAATATTGAATGATCATTTCCAAGCTCTTGACTCCTTTACAAAATATTTTAACGTAGGTATTAACATAAAAAATGTTAAATATGAAAATATATTTTTTAAGAAATTAAACAAAACATATCAGACATCCGGTGACCTTCCCCTACGCTTTACCGTATCGTATACAGAGTGTACACACAGTATAGTGAATCTTGTATAATGCTGTAAAAATTAATTTTGAGTCGTTTTTGAGAAAATCTAGTTTTTAAATTTCTATATAGTTCACTCAAAAACGTAAAACTAATAATATTTTTAAACTACCGTTCTGTGGAATTACACAGATTCTTCTGTACTATTTACAGTAGTTTCCTAATGTTTTAGCGTGAGTTAGTTTTCCGGTTTTGCCCCGCCCTCTTCCAAGCTACTAGCTATCGAATTCTAAAAGACTTTTTTCACATTTTATCAATTGTTCGGTCATTTAAAACTAAAATTGAAACACGAAGAACTAGAAGAGTAACAACTAGCTCTATAGGAAAGTTTTCATTGAAAAACCGGGTGAAGCAAGTGACGTTTTGTGTTGCCGGTTTGTACGATTCGGACTGAACTGAAGATGGCCGTGAATATACGCTTATCCTACCATAGACCTTGGCATCACAGGATCAGGGCAGCCATGACCACCCTGAGGAAGGCGTTGTAGGTACGGGAGTATGATCTTATTCTGCCAACACACGGCCGGGGCCCCCTGCAGGATTGATATTTAGTGAATCCGTGCGCGTCAACAGATAAGGTCGCTAGTCCCGTAAGTGTAGTGCATGTCTCTCTTCCCCTCTCTCTCTCTCCCTCCTCCTCTCTCTCTTTCTCTCTCCCTCCTGGTGGTAGGTGCGTTTATTTGCAGACGATTGTGTTATATACCGAAAAATCAAAGATAGCACTGACGAACAAATATTACAGCAGGATTTAGAGCATTTACGTGATTGGGCTGAAAAAAATGACATGGGAATTAATGGATCTAAAAGCAAAACAATAACGTTCGGGCGGGGACGAAATTATGAGGAACCAGACTATCGTTTAGGTGAGGTAATCATCCCAAGAGTCTCATCATGCAAGTATTTAGGCATTCATCTAGATAGTAAATTAGGGTGGGAGGTGCATATAAATCAGACAGTAAGAAAAGCGTGGAAGTCTTTACATTTTGTAATGCGAATACTAAAGAAAAGTTCTGCAAACGCCAAAGAGTTAGCATATCTTACGCTGGTTCGCCCTCTCATGGAATACGGAGTTGCGTGTTGGGATCCATACAGAAAGGCGCACCGGAAAAATCTAGATAGAATACAGAGAAAAGCGAATAAGTTTACCTATAGACGTAACGTAACAAAAAAGTCATGGGAACCTCTAGAAACGAGAAGAACAAAGGCGAGGCTTTGCGCTCTTTATAAATCGTACGTAGGTCAACCAGCTTGGAAGGAAATTCAGATTAGACTAGAAAAACCAAATTATTTCGGCCGAAGCGATCACACCCACAAAATTCGAGCAAGGAAACAAAATTCAGATCTTGGGAAGTTTTCCTTTTGTAATAGAACAATTAGAGATTGGAACAGTTTACCTGCGGCAGTTTTCAAAGCTTTTCCTCTCAGTGTCCGAAGTTTTAGAAATAAGTTAGAACAAGATAACAGTAATTGATATTAAATGAGTAAGTGTTGTGTAGTGCGGTGTAGTGCTGTGAAGTGATGGTCAGTGTAATTCAAAACAAAAAAGTGTAGTGTAGTGAAGTGTAGTGAAGTGAAGTGCGGTGAACGCGATCAATGCTCTTTTCAATGCTGCTTTTCGTCTTGTACTGCATTGTACGGTATTATTATTATTATTATTATTATTATTATTATTATTATTATTATTATTATTATTGTTATTATTATTATTGTTATTATTATTATTATTATTATTATTATTATTATTATTATTATTATTATTATTATTATTATTATATTATTATCATTATTGTTATTATTTTATTATTAATGTAAGTCTTGTAATTTCCGCAATTATTGTTACTTAACTGCCACCGGGTCATACCCATTTGCAGTTCTAATAAATCTATCTATCTAAATCTATCCTCCTCCTCTCTCTCTTTCTCTCTCACTCCTCCTCCTCTCTCTCTTTCTCTCTCCCTCCTCCTCCTCTCTCTCTTTCTCTCTCCCTCCTCCTCCTCTCTCTCCCTCCTCCTCTCTCTCTCTCCCTCCTCCTCCTCTCTCTCTCTCCCTCCTCCTCCTCTCTCTCTCCCTCCTCCTCCTCCTCTCTCTCTCCCTCCTCCTCCTCCTCTCTCTCTCTCCCTCCTCCTCCTCCTCTCTCTCTCTCCCTCCTCCTCCTCCTCTCTCTCTCCCTCCTCCTCCTCTCTCTCTCCCTCCTCCTCCTCTCTCTCTCCCTCCTCCTCCTCTCTCTCTCCCTCTCTCTCTCTCTCTCTCCCCCAATTTCTGTTCAAAGTTAATATTATTTATTAATGTACTTTTGGAAAACACGATTTTTCGCCATTTTCACTTGTGTCCCTCTAAAGTACCATCAAAAGATATATTTCTTTCACTTTAGGAACTTTTGTCCGCTAATTATGATGTTCAGAAATTGTTAGCTAAATTTCAATGTAATCAATGCAACCTTGTTTAAAATATTCTCTCTTTTCTGTATGTACTACAACACTGTAATAGTTAAATTTATTCATGTTTGTTTATCTGTAAAAGTAAGAATGACTACTGTTCCTGGCACAGGCGTTTCGTTGAATAGGGCTTTTTCAAATTATAACAGAGCTTGGAACTAAATACAATATTAATGTACTATGTAGTTATTCCCAATAATGTGAGAATGTATGTATTGTTGTAGCTACTCTTGTTAGTAATAGTGCTACAAGTGAGACAAATCTAAAATACATAAATATGTGAATGCGACACAGAAAACAAAATACTCTCGTCTGTGCGCATAAGTTTCTACTGACCTTTTGCATTGTAAGTGATTTGTGTACTTAAAGAGAGATAAAATGAAAGCCAGTAAGATTGTCCAGAAATAATGTATGGAATATGTGAAGAAAGTTATTTTATTTTGCTCGTAGGATTGCGCCATTTTGCTTATCGGCCGCATGTCACAACCTTTCATACTCGCAAAATAAAATTTTACTTTTACCACGTGCGCCATATACTATCTTTTGGGCAGCTTTTATGATTTTCATTTTATATTTATTCTAATAATACTAAAATAACCATTTTAAATGACAATAAAGCGCAAGGAGAGGATTCTTTTTAAGTAGGTATACATAGTATATGTAAAAATTACATTAGTAACAGTCAGGTAGAATATGTATAGCATACTCTCAGGTGAATGATTCCGCAAATGTATTGGTTCTTGCTACTGATCATATAACGAAAACTTAGTGTATAAAGAAACTTTATTGTGGATTTCATTGTAATATTCATGCAAAAAAAAACATGGCCAAAAGTAAACTTTTTCACCTTTTTCTATGTTTAATTAACGTCTATAAATATATTCGAGACTCCACGCAAACGAAGTTGCGAGTACAACTACTATTATAAAATATTCAGAAGCTGAATGACCTTTGACATAAGGCTCTGGCCGAATTTCAGAGGATATATTAGAATTTATTAGTAAGAACAGTCCAGTTCTTGCCAAAACATGGGCTCTGCAAACTGATTAAATGTCCTTTTCTGTTTACTCTAGCATTGAGTTTTAACCGACCCGAGAATGCTGCAAACATGTAAATCCAATATTTAGTAGAAAGGTAATTTGAAGTCAATGTATTACTGTAATAAGGAAAGTGGAGCTAAACTAAGGATTGCTATTTCAATGTAATTTTCAAATCTATTGACCTCGAATTAGTCAATATTTGCTATACTCATTTAATTATCATTTTGTGTGTTGAACAGTTTCATTTTGCTGCAGTGTTAAAACTATTTCGACGGGAAGTGCCTCATCTGGACCCCAGAGGATTAACATCAATAAATGGAGAAGAGACAATCCATTAATTTATTGTCAAGTTCTGACGAATTTGCACATATGCTAATTCAAAGATAACAATGGGAAAAAGCAATTTGAAAAGCCACGTTCTTATGTTTTCAGGTTATGCTGTTTATTGTTCTCATAATACAAGATGAAGATGCTAGAACAGTGAAGTCAATACTTCTTGTGAATTGATTACTGTTACGGTTTTGAATTGTAAAATGCCAGAAACAACCGGATTTAGGGTATGTCGTAAAATAATGCTATTATTTGAAAACGTAAGGTCACTTTCTTCTAAACAATAGTTTAAAGTAGTTGAACTAGTGGAATTATTTTGCAAAGAAGGAGCAAATTAACAATCAAAACGTTCGCCATATAAACCACACCGAAAATTGAAAACTCCAAAATGTCGTTTCATACCTTTTTTGTCTCTAATGCTGATGAAATGATAGAGGGTTACAAATTCTGAAACAATACAATCAAAATTCTTTCTAAACACCGTGAAGCAGGTTTCTGAAAATATAATTGAAATACATCTTTACCTCGTACATGAATGTTATAGTAGGGTATTGTAGATATCCGACTATTCGCCATTATTTAAAAACGTAATCCATCATTTACAATTCTAGTCGTTAAATTGCGTAAAGACATACATGTACAAACGATTGCTGAACATAGTTTTATAAATTTATATATAGTAATTAACGTTTGCATTTTATAAAACGCACAATCTTGGAAAATAAAACACATTTTAGTTTCGCCAACTATAAATCTCATGGTGGAAAGGTACCCTTGTGTTAACTTGTAATTGAATTGTAGTTGATATTGCAAATCATGCAATGAACAAATTGGGACCTAAAAGTATTCATTCCACTAATTTTAATATATATTTAAAATTTAGTGTGTTGATTATAAAACCGGCTAATAAGAGCATGTCATAATTTTGTTAACACCATTGATAACAGAAAGATTCCTCTACTTACTAAGTTCTTTAAGATTTATTCTTGATGCATTCAAACTAGATGAAGTTAAAAGTAATCTCGCTTGCGAGGACTACTATAAGGATATGTTCTACTGTGTATGTATCAGTCATAATTTTACAGAATTGTGACTTATAAACTATGTAAATAACGTAGACATGTAGGTTCTTCAAACACTGATATTTTTTTCGGTTTTTTTACATAGTATTATCCTATAGTGTTATTTAATGTAATATTATTATATGACAATGAAAAACACCCAACTTCATGGAGCACATATCCATTGATGTTTAAATACTTCCTCAAATCCAAAAAATATTTTTGTAATGTTTCTTAGTCATTGTTCACATCATTCCTCTGTTTTTGTATTACAACGTATTACAATGGTGATTCAATGAATTAATTTATTTTAAATACCATATCCTGCGAACTTTTACGCCCGTTTTAAATCTAATATATCTTCCGATCGGTTCGTTTGTAATACAAGTTGTGAGGTTAGATGAAGACAACGAGTTTGTTACTAAACTATGAAAATAAAACGTTCTCCGAACAAACATTATCATTTTATGTGAACTAGAGTTGCTACAGAATGGTAGAGACTCTCCCGTATTAGTTAGATTGCCAATGTTTTGTCTGGAATAGCTTTCCGGTTTTGCCGAATCCTCTTTTCAGCTGTCATCTATCGCCGGCCAAACAAGAATGTTTCACAATTTCTTAATTTTTCGGTCCTTTAATGATAGAACTGTAACATTCCTTTAGTAATTTTATAGAAGAGTGACACCTCATCGTATATGAAAATTATCGTTGAAAAAATTAGAGCAGTTAAAGCGAAAGCTATTTGTGTTTTGTTGTTTTTAATAACATCGTTCACTGTATCCGTAGTGCAAACACGAAACACTGAAAAAAAGTGCCCACATGAAAAGTAAAAACCATAACACGTTCTGAAGAGTGAAAATGAATTAAATTTAAATATAAAATTATATATTAAACATGTATCAGTAGTTTTCCACTGACTTAAAACCAGAAAATCAATATCCCTAAAATTCAAATATCGCGCTCACGTCGACACGGGTCAGATTAGATTTTATTTTTAAATTAATTTGACCAAATATTTAGGGGTGAGCCAAAAGCAGTACCAAAAAAATTTTTTGCAATGTAAGGGACCCCTAATGTATATATGTGTAAAGATCTTGGTAAATATAAAACGCGAATATTCATGTTTATTTTATGTATTACATAAGAGCTATAGTACCGCAGTTGAAAATTTGTGGTTTTCTTAACCACAGCAAGTAAGTTTGCTCCTGCCCGAATAATCACGTTTGTGTTTAGAAGTTTTTAAGTATATGAGAACCGTCCACAAAATTCAATGGTAGGAAGCCGTTTTAATTTATGCGCTTAATTTGAAAATGATAATTTTCTTTTGGAAACTTTCTAATTTTGTTAGGTAAAAAAATAAACAAGTTATGGCTGAAGAGAAAGTTGGATAGAAGGTACAAAATATAATATTATGTAATCGGCACAAATATTGTGACCAAGTGCGTGCTGTCGCAGCACCAATAAATTTTGTTGTGCATACGTCGTAGTCGTCTGTATTTCATTCGTGTGTAGTGCTCAGGGTGAAACGTTTAAGTGGATAGGGTACCATTAAAGTGGATCAAATTATATGTTTTGGGTTTTTGGTTAAATAAATAGTTCAAACCTTGCTCTCTCCAAATATATCAGTTTTTCTATTAGGACGCCTGAATTCCCTTTAATTCTTATTTAAATGTCTTAATGCGCCTGAGCCATACCCCGTTTTTACTTTCCCGTATACATACGTATGCACGAAGTAAGGCAACTACTATAGGGAAAGTTGTATAATGGTGCACAAAAAGCGGCAGATATTCGGCACCAAAAATTCATTGCCAGGCCCTGGTAATGAAAAAGCGTATAAATCCAGTTTTATAAATTAAGACAAAATATCCTCTAACACGTGGTTTAACCATAATCCAGGTTTTGCGGGTCCTTGTTACCGAAAAATCGATTAGCATGGGTAACATTTTCACTGATTACTCTTAATTTCCGATAGTTGCAAAACTTTTTTCGGCGTGTTCCTACAACTGCCTACTTACATTAGCGGAAATTTATTTACAATATTGTATTTCTCAGTACATGTGCTTTAAATAGTGTCATATAACGTTTCTCAAAAACTCAAGTCTTCTGTGAAAACTAGCTCAAAATTCCGTATTTTCTGAAACGCTCAAACGTCATTTTCTCCAAAACGGCTCCAATTGTTTTTCAAACGTTTTGAATCGATGTTGGTAATTGCACTATTCAATATGACGTAAAGTTTATGACTTTTTTCTTTCTAAAAAATTACCGATTTTTTTAAAAATATCTCTCACGCCGTAATATGTACATTTCCAGGAATTTTTAAACTCTATTGCATTTGTGAATTAAAGTGCTTTAAAAGACTTTCAATGGAGTTTTTCGAAAATTCAAAACTTTTTTGTGAAAAAGAGCTTGAAATTTCGAAATAACAGTAGCACTTAAACGCCTCTTTCTTTGAAACTGCTCCTATTTTTTCAATACAAATCATCATTCATGATGAACTTTTACTCTTCTTTATTATTCTAAAAATAATATTTCCGTTTTAAAATTAGGAAATCGAAGAATTTAGACAATTTCAAGAAAATGTACATTGTGTGGCGATAGATGGAAGCTGGCAAGAGTATTTGGCAAGTCAGTGTCGCTCGCCCAGACCAAAGGAAATAGAAAACTAATTTGGGAAAGTCTGTGCCATACAGTAGTACTACTAGTTTGACACTGCATTCAAGTGTGGCTATTTTTTCGTAATTTTGAACGTAATTTTGAATTATTTATAGTATTGGGAATAAATTGACATTTTTGTGTATACATTGTTCAATAATAAAAAAATAATTAAAAACAACAAAAATGCTGCGAGAGTTAGGGCAAAAGTTAAAATATTGAAAAAACACTATTAGTTAAAACTCAAAAAAATGTTTAAGTAATAACAAAGATATTATCTTTAAGTTTGCGAAAAATCAAAATTTTCTAGTTATGTACGTCTACAAAAGTACGTGAAGAGAATTAAATTTAACTAGGACGGTACACATGGCTCCATCTCACCTTAAATACCGACAGTCAATATAACAAAATATAATAACTGTTTCCTTATCAGACTTACGTGGAGGAAATCCCTGAGCACGATTGCCAACTGGACATTAAGGACGTGGTGGAGCAGGTGCTGTTCGGGGACGGCTTCCCGTCACGGAGCAGGCGCTGGCTCGCCTTCATTCAGCGAGCTTTTCTTCTCTCCCGGAAGCATCCGTACACGAGAGTGACCTTCAAGAGCTCCAACTCCTTCTCGCAGGAAATCATGCGGCACAGGATGGTGGCGCCCACCACCATCCACCCTTACAGCGAATTCCGGTAAGCGATTCCAGGAGGTAAGAGTTCAATTAGCCCAGGCATGTGACGATCGCGGGCAAGGGAACAAGCATACTAGAGCTCGCGGGCACAGCGTCTAGGGAAATTGGCGCGAGATTTGAAAGTCGCGGTTGTACAAATAGATCGGGAATGGCTGAACGTCACTGGATAACAAAGTTGACAGTCTTTGTTGCCCCGGTTGCTTCGATACCGGGGCCTTGACAGAAGTTGCTTGACATTAATTGTCACAATTTTTTTCTACGTAAATTCCAATTTTCTTTTTAAAGCAATAAAACGATCCATTAAAATGAAATAATACATCAGTCAGCTTTCAAACTTACAATTGAGAGTAAAATTAAACATTTTGAATCAAAATTATCTTCATTTTGTAATCGTGTTTACTTAAGAGTGACGTGGTAGAATACATGATCAGTTTAAGAGTTTTAACAGGTTGGACGCCAAAGAATGCTTTTGACTTTTTGGTTCCGTACTCTCACAATATTTGCTTGCTACTTAAGAAATATTTTTCTATATTTTTTGTCTATGTTATGTTAAAATACGACTAATGTTTATTTTAGGTGGAAGGATACGAGGGACGAATGTGACCCTCAGGACGTTTAGAAGTCACTTTTATTTGGGAGGCCATGAGGGTCCATAATGGTACTCAGCCAAGTTATTTTTACAGTTACATTACTAAAATTCGAATGCCGTATTTTCTAATTTATTAGCAAATATAGACGTTTAGAGACACATTTCTTTATTTTTTGCCAGAACTACTTAGTAGTGAGGATACCTTTGCTTCGATACTTACGAAATGTGTCGATTTTCAGGGTGGCTCTTGCTAAACTAAATCCGGTGCGGACAAGCACACACAGCAGACCCCGTTACACAGTTATCTGGTTGGCACAGCGGCCTCGGCTCTATAATTCGACACATTTCTTTTTACAGTCCCGCAATGAATATTCTGTAAAATATCAGGGAGATGGATATAATAAAAGTAATATCAATCACATATTTTATTCTAAACTTAGAGCATCCCTTTACATAACTTGCAAATCAATACTTATTACAAAATTGTGTGCATTTTTGGAAACATTCTAAGCATAAATCAATGATACACGAAGTATTTCCTCTTTTGCAATTTTTCTCTGCGAGAGATCTCCTAAATTTCGACAATAAGCTATTGTAACAAATGAAACATTTTCGTCGTATTGGAACCTTTTCGATTTTGTGCTTGGGTGAAACTGTAACTTCGACTGTCCATGCCCCTACTAGTGTTTTTTTTGGGTGAAAATGTGTGATAAGATCCCGCATGGTCACTCCTATCTCAACAGTGCAATTTGCAGAATCCGTACGAAAAGATTTGGAGCCGTGTTTGAGAAAATAGAATTTGATCGTTAGGAGACGGTAGTGTTGTTCATATGCACCGGACGGACGGACGGACGGACGGACGGACTTATGCCATCAATCGAGTGTTCGGTATCAAGGACCCACAAAACATGGTTTCTGGATACACCACGAGATAGAGGATGTTTTTTCTAAATTGAGCAACAGGATTTATCTACTTTTTCATTATCAGAGCCCGCTAACAAGAGATTTTCTGCGAGCTGTTTTTTCGCCCTTTCTTGGCTATCTCTGTACTGTGTAAGCGATAAAGAGATAATAATAATCAGAAGGGGTAGGGAAAAGGAATATTTCTAAAGTTTAAGTACACCAATAAAAATGCAAAGGTAAATAGAACCTATTAAAAACATATAAAAATGTATTATTATTTTAATTTTAGAAAGAGCATACCCATATATGTCTCTAATTTGTATTAAATGTTCACACCCGGCGGTTGTTACCAAAATTGGAATCGTCATTTATGAAAAATAAAGACTTGTTTTGCCGATTAACGTACTTATTGATTTTCATAAAAAGAAGGGTTTTTGTGTTTTATTACTAATATTACAGAGGCAATAAAATCTTATAAAATTTTATCTGTATATACCGTTGTATGTTAATTTATTTTTTTATTTTGCAGAAGCTACTGGGAGGCAGTATTGTCATTCTATTATATAGTCAACTTTTGTGCAGTGCCAGCCTTTATAAGTTTTAAATCTCATCATGCCAAAGAAGTCTTTGCGGGACACCCTGCATTCGTAAGAGATCATTATTTAAAATTCTTTATTCTTCTATTCGGATATGTGGAAATATTTGTTGAATTCTTCACTGGCTACGTGAGTTCCGATGGAATGGATATCGTCTTGGAAAAGAGCCGTATCGCTAAGTAAATAATTTTTGTCTTTATTTTTCGTAAAGTTAGTGTAAAGAGAGAATTTATTACGTTTAGATGTTTTTCCTTTGCGCTAAATGATCGCTGGATTGTAGTAAACGTTTTACGACAGAACAACGACAAACGACAGAACTACACGCACTAAAAAAAGTTAAAAATACGCAAGCGACTATTAACTTAAAAATTCCAAAATATGAACTTCAAATTGACTAAATAAGTGCTTAATATATACAGTAATAAATATAGTAAATTATAATGAATATTATAAGCAATGTACACATACAGTTCATGTATATACAGGTTAATAGTATATACATTTGAATTAATTTTTAATTTTAAAATTTCTAATATATATAAATTTAATTTAAAAATTCCGCAACTTGGGCACAAATCGAGCCTCACCACTTACTACAGCCACAAACAATATATAATATGCGGCATATTCGGCAAGGTGGCTTTGAGTCCCTCCAAAGATGATGATTGGTTGTAGGTTGCTTTTTCAATATTTTTTAAAAAAATTGGAAGCAAACTAGTAAGCCTAAAATTGTCAGGTTTATTTTGATCTATATTGGGTTTAGGAATTGTTAATATAAGTGCAGCTTTCGAGGATTTTGGTGAGTAGTTGAGTCTGAAACAAGCATTGTATATAGCTTGTTAGTAGACGGATGATGGGGTATGGTAGATGTTTAATTAATATATTAAGAATTTGATCTAATCCTGTTGATTTCTTGTTTTTAAGTTTCGAAATTGTGTATTTGATTTCAAATGGAAAAATAAATTTAACTCTTTTAGGAACTGTATGAAATGGGTTGGCTAATGTTTGAACCAAGTTTTGTTGAAAAGAAATAATATAAGGGTAATTGTTAGTTAATTGAGAGTTCAAAATGATTTTCCAGTAGTGCAACATTTTCTGAATCAGTAGTTACTAATGTGTTATCATTTTTAAAGGGAGTAATTGTTTGTTTTTTTGTTATGTAGTTCATTGGAGACCAGAGGTTAGGTTGAAGTTCAAATATTTAGTTTCTAAATTTATAAAATCTGTTTGTTCTAATAATTAATTTTTAACTTGATGGGAAACCGATTTATTATAGTTTTAATGTTAGGATCATGAGTGATTTGCCACTTTCTACTAATTACCTGTTTGAGAGATATTAAATTTAATATATCTTTTGGTTTTTTTATAGCTGTAGAAGGTTGTATGCATTTAGCATGATTATTTTAAGTTAAATGTGAATAAGCTAGAGAAAATATATATTTGCTCTTGAAACACACTGTAATTGTATTTTTCAGGCATTATTTGAAGACTTTCTTTGTCATCGACTTTGTATCGTCCTTTCCATATGGTTTCGTGTTCCTTAATCTCGGGGTCATTTCAGAAAAAAATGTTTGGGTTGAATATCTAGCAGCCTTAAAACTTATTCGCATTATTTCGTTGGTGTCTTATTACAATCAGGTAATGCAGGTAAGTGCAAATGAAAATGAACATTTACCTGGTGAAAGAGCTTTACGCAACTTATGTGTATATTAGGCTATATTTATTATTTATTGAAAACAGGCAACTTTAGATTTGTATTAAGACAACAATATTAATGTGTTCTCTACGCTATTCCATTAAATTTGAGCAATATAAATTTCTACAAGATTCTACTTTAATTGTGTATTACATTTTTAAGTAAAATTTTGTAGTTAAATATAAATGTAAGCTTCCGCGGCTCGAGTTTATGACTTCAACAACGCGGTATCGCCAGGACAGGAAAGAAGTCAATTTTGTACCGGCATTATGACCTCATACGTTTTTGACATTTGTTTGAAAAAATTCTTGTCTGAGCTATTTTCCTCACACTTCACGATTCACTCGTAATTCCCTGAATGAGTGTCGATGTAATTTTGTCATATTTACTTATCATACTGTAGTACAAGGAGGAGAGTATTGGAATCTTAATACTTCGAATTTTCTGTTTTAATATCCGCGTTTCAAGGTTTTTTGAGCTGTAAATTCGCATTCACGTCAGGATAAAGGCATGTTGTTGCTCTTCTAAATATGATGAGGCTTGGCGGGAGTAGCAAGGAGATGGACGGATGGTGGCAGGAAGGACGGATAGATGGAAGAATAAGGACCTCTGTCAGATTCGATGCCTTTGAGCTGAAACTTCAGTAAATATACTCAGAGTAAGATGGCGTACTCTCTCGAAGATCATTAGTTATTGTTTTATAGGACACTGTAGGTGAATACAAAAAAGAAGAGTTTAAGAATTTAAGTAAAATTTTATTTTATGTGAGACTATCTTAAATGTTTTGTTGTGAACTTTAATTTCATTCGCTTACAAATTAGGAGCAACATAGATAAACCCTTTTTCACTGTTAAGACCTACATAAACTAATATAGTTAAATAAAATTGTATTATCATGTATCATTAACGATGCGCTAATATATTTTATGGAATGTATCCTATATTCGTTCTTTCTACTCTAAAAATTGCGGCTTTGTCATCTCCCTATTCCTGACATCCTCTGAATTACAACTCATTTTTCACATCTAAATAATGCAATTAGATTTTCTCTCTGAAACAAACATTATCCAAAAGCGATTGAATTATATTCATGAAATTAGGATACTGATAAAAATGTTCACAATACTTTTGTCTACATTAAATGAAAAATGAAAAACTTTAAACAAAATTCCCCGCTTAAAAAACTGTTGAAATGAGTTGCTGCAATAAGTCCAAATGTGACAAGTATCTTCATTCCCAGTAGTTTTCTTCTCCAATAGAAAACATGTCAACAATTTCGGAGACATTCGAAAGGTCTATTCGAATGTCTAACGAACTAAAAGGATTAAATTTCTTTAAATCAATTTTTGAATTAACATAAATATTATTAACTTCACGGACTGCTACTACCAGCCTTGTTACCCCAACCTCTTAAAATTTAAATGAGTGTTTTTATGATGTAAGAGAAGTAAAATGTTTGCATTGTTTTCAGAGATTTAAAGTCGGATATTTCCTGAGAAAGATATTTGCAATAATAGTATTTCTACTGGTGTATTTCCATTGGGTGTCATGTTTGCTTCTCATGTCATCAATGACAGGCATGGAATTCAGATTGGTACATGACATGGACCACCAATTAAAAGAATCGCAGAAGCCAGTGCAACAACAGTAAGATTAAATATTTGTAAAATTGGCCTTGTACATTGCCGTGTACTTTTCAGGTTTCACTATTAGTTTTTCACTATTGGTATTGTGATGAGTTTTCTTTGGCATTACAATTAAATAATTATACGAGTTGCCAACAATATTATTTATTATAATAACAGCTTTCGATAGCTTAGCCATCACCAGTTTTCTGCTGTGTGGGAGCCACAAAAACTATGTAGGCGCACACGAAGAGGGGAAAGTAGGTCATGGGCTTCCAAATGCCATATAGTGTTTTCAAAGTCAAGTAATCTCAAAACAAATTTGATTTCCCTACAAATATGTTCAAATCATTCTAATAGTGAATAAAGAAATCAGATATAACGGTGCGGCTTAATTGTGGATCGTTATTAGTGATGGTGCTCGGCATAATTGTAGCTGATGGCACTAAAATAGTTAAATTGTGCAAAGCAAAGTTCTTAAAGTAGAGACTTAAGGCATCCTTAAACTCACTTCAAAAACAGTTTTATTCCAGCTAACTTTTTTCATTAAACCATTAACTTCTAGTTTTTTTCGATACATTCTAATAAATGATAATAAAATAGTTACGGTTAATGCAACACATTAAGTTCTCAGACGTTATCTATTACAGAACCTGGTACGTGAAAGCACAAATGTCTGATAAATACGCGCATGTGGTGTGGCGCGTTTCTTTGATGCGTGGCATGTGCTATACCGTTGGTATCACTGCTCCTGTGAACATTTCCCAGATTATAGACATAGTTCCAAGCATCATCTTCTCATTACTGGGCATCGCCATCACGGTGGTCGCTGGCGGTGAGTCGCAATATTCGCTGGTCACTCAGATTAGAACTATTAGTTATTTAGGAGTCATCGTTTAAGTTAATCCTCATGTAACGCTTAGACATTATCACTGTATTTGTAACAGTAACGTATTATTATTAATATTATTTTATTATATTAATTATTATTATTATTATTATTATTATTATTATTATTATTATTATTATTATTATTATTATTATCACATATGTATATAAAACAAAGTTGTGTTAGTTACACCATTTATAACTCGAAAACTGCTGGATCAATTTTAATTTGCCTGAATATGCATGGATAAAATAATTTTGACAAGAAAAATGGTCCCAAGATTCTAAGAGAAAACAGCTAATTATTTGTAATGTAAACTAATTATATGGAAAATAAAAGAAAAAATCTACCATTGAAATTAAAAGACTAACAAATTGTGGGCTTTGACTAAACTGGTTAATTGTTGTAGTGATTTCTGATTTTCTTAACGTTTGGCCTCTGTGTTCGAATATATCACAAAGTTAATATATGATAATGCCGATCTGAAAGTTAATTGTTAGAATTGGTTTGGAAATTCCATTAGGCAAACATCATAGTTCTGATTGCATTTTGGAAAATTGTCGAGAATTTACTGGCCAAGACGTGATTGATATATGTAAAGAGGCCTGAATGCCGGAAACACACCTTGTACACAATGGGTGATTCAAGACTGGACTGAAATGATGACAGTTTAACACGTCAAAATAGACCAAAAACTGGCGATCGAATAAAAGTTCCGGAGATTCTCAGCGAATTGACAAAATTTTGATAATGCCTCTAGTCCTTCACGTAAATACCCGCCAAATTTTCAAGAAAGTTTTTCAAAATAGCTAAGCCTCGAGTCGAGACAGATCAACCCGGCAATATCCATTTTGGAAAAGAATCCTACATATGGTTTAGGCGTTAGTGGTGTTTACAGACGTACAATCAAAGAAGATGGACGGGCGGACAGACGTTTTGAAAAAAACACTTTTTCGGTATCAGAGAACCCAAAATCGTGTATTTCCGTTAAATTTTTGAAATCAATTTTCCGCAGCACTACAACTTTCTCTTAGGATTATTACCAAGAGTACAAAATGTCACACACTTTCTTGTACAGATAGACAGTTAGATTCCTAATCTCTTGGCCTGGGCTAGCTTTTGAGTCATGCCTCATTCCCTTGCCTGCTGCAATCTATCGCCGCCTAAACATTTTTATTCATATTTGATCAATTTTTCGGTTTTCTGATGGTATAAACGAAAAAATTTCGAATATTAAGAATATATAAGAATATTGTTGAAGAGTAAAACCTCATTCTAGACGGCAATTTCTTTTGAAAAATTTGGAACAAGTTTTACAACGATGGAGTTTAGACGTAACTGTCAATGCAAAATTTGAAGTACTTTTTCAAGAAAACTATAAAGGTTTTAAAAAATTTTAATGTCATTTGAGGCGAAAAAAAATGTTTACAAATGGCTGGAACTGTGCATATTAGAAGCTTGAAAGATATAAAAAAAATGCAGTTATGTAATTTTCAGAAAACAACAAAAGAATACCCCAAAATGAACTATTCGTCATGTTAGAAAGTACAATTTGAACTATCCATTGGAAAAGTTTGAAACACAAATTTTGAGAGAAGTGTGAGGTATTAAAAGAAAGTGTAAGGACTGTTCTTTCATTATATTGGTTCTCACGCTACGTCGTAGGAATTTCAGAACGAAACCACTCATTGTCTTTCATCCGTGATATCTGAATTCAGTCTTCTCCATTCTTTTTGAGAAATCCGGTTTTGTCTTGATCATCCAAAGCTGCGTAAGTGGTACTAGGCAGCGTAAAACTTTTCGGTGGCGAAGTCAACAGAATTTCAAGACCCCAGCCTAGCTGCGATATCAGCCTGCGAAGACCTGGGAGGGGGACATGGGGGCGGTGGGGAGGACAGCGGGGGTAGCGGGGGAGGGCCCGGGCGATGCTGGCCAGAGTGGGGCAGACATGGTCGAGATCTCTCAGGGCGCGGCTCTGCAGGAACACAGTACCAACACAATTAATCGTTTTCCTGACGAATAGATTGTGAGTTTTAGAGTGAACTTTATTTTTACGTCTCAATAGATTTTTATAACTGTGTGTTTACATTTCTCCTTCTCATTCAATGTAGGAGTAATTTATATTTCTATTGAATTAAAACTCTTTAGATCTTATTACACTTAGTTCTTTTGGTCTAATTGCAACATCACGTTATTAGTGCATGTGGTGGTGACGACGAGAAAAGTGGAAGCCGGAAGACTGATGTTCGAGGAACTGCAAACCCAGCTGCGAGAGTACCTCCGTTTTAAGAAAGTGCCTCGAGCCCTCAACCGCCGCATCTCCCAGTATTTTCGCTTTTGCTACGAGCGTTCATTCTACAAAGAGCCCGTTATCCTTTCTTTCGTGTCTGGCCAGCTCAGACAGGTGAGTATTGAGGATATAGACCATAAGCTCTACTATTCGTCCTATAGCAGCTCATACTCGCTCGTAATTTTTAGTATTTTGTTACACAAGTTTAACCCGCAAAAGTGTTTTGCATGGCTCAGACGCGAACCTAGGCACATCAGTTCTTCAAACCGATCCTTACTCTTTGAACCACGAAATAAAATCTGAATCTGAAGAAACGTATGGTAGTATTAGGCTTTATATTTCTTGAAATTCAAAAAAATTGCCAGAAGTAATCGTTGTGTATGATACGATTAGAAGATGTCATGTAGAGGAATATTTTGTATTAACATCTACATATCTTGTTTCAACAGTTAAAGAGTGGACATTTTAGAAAATACATTGCCATACAACTAAAGAGTTTTGAGAGAAATTAGTATTTTAATAATAATCTGATTAGAAGTGTTTAAATTCTATATCATAAGGACATGTTAAATTATTTGAAACTATGGATAGTTTTAGTGTAGTTGTGCGCAAAATATAGAAATATTTTGAAATTTTAAAACAATTTTTCTCTTAAACGGCACCAATAATTTTCTTTCGAATTTGTCCTCGTTTAATCGAGGGACATTAAAATGTGTGGTACTAGCTCCATTTTATGTGAACTCTCTGCAATTTCGAAATTTGCAAAACGTTAACATTATCCATCAACAACATTGAAAATTGAGATTTTGGCATTAGAATGTCGTAAAACATCCGCTCTTTAGAAAAGACCATGGAAAAGTACTTGAATAAGTGAGTAGTATTTGCGTAATGTGTGCATGAAATTAATGCAGTTTATAAAAAATCTCAGAAAGTGCTTAAAATTTTTTCTTCGATTTTTTCTCCACTGGTACAAGAGAGGACGCTCAACAGAATGGCTTGGTATTAATCGCGCAACTTTTCTTGAACGATGACCTTGCTTCGCCCTCTCTGGCACAATAAACATTTGAAGGCAAAAGCTCGCAGCGAGCTCAGATGACATTGAACACATCTTTACTGGCGCGAAGAAACAATTTTTTGTAGAAGACGAGAACTCCTGTCCGTGAATTTGTCCAAAAAGATAAATAAATGACTGAATCAGGTAAAGATCCATCATAGGAGATACCTCAAACTCCTGATAAACGTAGAACGGAAATTATTGAGCAAGTTGGGAAGGTATGACTGATTCTCATGAGATTGGCATTGCTTCATAAAATCTAGAGGACCATTTCATAATTAATACCCACACTCTACCCTTATTCCTTCAATCCATCGTTCAAGAAAAATTGCGCGAATAATACGTATTTTCGTTGGACTCCCTGAATGTTCGAAAATCGCAAATTTGGAAATAACGCAAAAAAGTATATGTTTTTGTCGCACACTAGTTTTTTCCTGTAATCGATTCTTCAAGATAGCTCTTGAAATAATGTCAAGTCAAAGTTTAAAAAAAATACAATAATCATTTTATTTAGAATTATGTAAAATTATTTAGAATAAAATATGTAGAAAATAAATTGTTCAGTTACATACAATTGTAAAATTGTATTTGCCAAGCAGTCTATGTTGATATTAATTTTTTCATTCCCAATATGACGTAAATCCATCTAACAGCTCTGAAGCGAATCTAAGGCATGGCATTCAGCCTGTTTTTGTGCGCAACGCGCCATCGAAGCAGACCTTGTGGCGCCCCAAACCGCTCGCGGGAGGCCCCTCGTGATGGCAGCCGCGTAATGCCTGTCGCCGCAGGACGTGCTGCTGCACAAGAGCCGGCGCCTACTGGAGACGGTGGAGATCTTCGCCAAGTTGCCGCCGCTGCTCGCGGTGCGCCTGGTGTCGTGCATGAAGGAGCAGGTGGCGCTGCCCAACGAGGTGGTGGTGACGGCGGGAACCGCGGAGGACCGCATGCACTACATCTTGACCGGCACAGTCGCCGTGTACAGCCAGCAAGGCACCGAGGTAGGGATGCAAAACTAATAGATGGTCCATAAACATTATCGAGTCACATTAATTCAAGCAGGTGAAGCTACTGAGGTTGCGTGACACAACGAAATATTTTCTTTTCTACGTGATAGATGCAAAATTTATTTATACATTTCTTTAAAAAACGCACGAAATTATTTTCAATATCTACAATTGAGGGATAAATTGCATTGTAAAGAAATTTCTGGTTTTAATATTGCAGGTGTTCGATGCGTTTAAAAAATGCTTAAACTTACGTAGCTTTCAAAATTTCAAATATTCTATATATTTATAACTGCACTTTTATTTATTGGATTAAGAAATGTAAAGAAAAACGTTGTTGGTCTTGTCAGATAAGATAAAATATTTTCAATTTTCACCGAATTGCAAAGTCAATCGTATTGATACGCTTTCCAAGTTTCGCGTTTTCTATTCGGACAGAAGTGTATGTCATGGTCTCCTACACCCAACTTAACCATGTTTGAATCAGCGCTAATGTAACTTAAACCTCACGCGTACGTGAGTTACAAATTTTACGACACGAAATTCGAGGTCGTAGAGTTGAGATGATTCCAGTCCTTTCGAAAGTAAAAATAGTAAGCGAATAATAAAATATAGAGGAAGTAAAAATAAATAGGTCAACATAACATGTATTACAACGTTTTAAACAGTAATCTTTTCTCACAATTCCTGGTGTTCATGGTAATGTAAGGTAGACACATACAGTTCACACGAAATTACTATTGCAACCGAATAGTTGTAGATGTAACCATTTTTTGCATCAATGAATATTGATATTAATTTACTTAATTGTAAATTAAATATACTCATTAATTCCATGAAAGATAGTTGATTGTCACTATATCACGCGTGCAATTAAAACTTCATAACTAACAGAGACAACTCAGAGGAAAAATGTGAAAATTAGGGAAGCAAAAAATGTGGTTCACAAATTATGTAGAACCCCAATTCGAAACATCTATGAACAAATCCTTAATTTCTACTAATCCTACTTAGAAATATTAATATTTAAAGTACAAATTTGTCAATTGGAAAATATTATCTAACTTACACTTGACTGTTTTACTGTGAAATACCAGTAGTGTTTTTCACGTGCAACATGGATAAGTATTTCTTCAGCATGGATCCTTAAATACAAGGCCTACTGAAATGAGGCGATGTTCGTGAGCGAAAATGACGTCATCAAATTCAAGCCTCAAGTGGTCACGAAATGCCCGGATTTGTCAAAAATTAACTTATTCTTAAATCGAAACGAAAATACATTGAACGTAAGATAAAAGTATTGCTCTTATGAAATATAAGAAAACTTGTTCCAAACTTCACAAGGTTCCTTCAAGATAACACTAGCGCACTTATACAACTCATTATCAACTTGTTTTGTTTATTACTGAAGCTATTTTGAAGCTGTAGACGACGCGCCTTAGGGCAATATACATAATTGCAATATAAACAATATGCTCAATCGTTTGAATTGCGTCCCCAGCTGCTGCACCTGTACGTAGGGGACCACTTCGGCGAGGCGGCGCTGGTGGCAAACGACGTGACGTGGGCGCTGTTATGGTGAAGCTAGAGACGACGCGCATTGTAACAATATGCTCAATCGTTTGAATTGCGTCCCCAGCTGCTGCATCTGTACGAAGGGGACCACTTCGGCGAGGCGGCGCTGGTGGCAAACGACGTGACGTGGGCGCTGTTATGGTGAAGCTAGAGACGACGCGCATTGTAACAATATGCTCAATCGTTTGAATTGCGTCCCCAGCTGCTGCATCTGTACGAAGGGGACCACTTCAGCGAGGCGGCGCTGGTGGCGAATGACGTGACGTGGGCGCTGTTATGGTGAAGCGAGAGACTACACGCATTGTAACCATACGCTCAATCGTTTGAATTGCGTCCCCAGCTGCTGCATCTGTACGAAGGGGACCACTTCGGCGAGGCGGCGCTGGTGGCGAACGACGTGACGTGGGCGCTGTTATGGTTAAGCTAGAGACGACGCGCATTGTAACAATATGCTCAATCGTTTGAATTGCGTCCCCAGCTGCTGCATCTGTACGAAGGGGACCACTTCGGCGAGGCGGCGCTGGTGGCGAACGACGTGACGTGGGCGCTGTCGGTGGTGGCGGTGGAGCCGACGCGCCTGTGGACGCTGTCGCGTGACGCCTTCAAGCACGCGCTGGCGCCTGACAAAGCGTACTTGCAGCGCGTGGAGCAGGTGGCGCGCGCGCGGCACGGGCTGCTGTCGGGCCAGGCGGCGCCCGACTTCGGCGCGCCCGTGATGCAGTTGGTGCAGCACCTGCGCCGCCAGCACCGCGCCGCGCTGCAGCAGCGGCGAGCCAGGGCGCGCACGGTGAGGGCGACCGCCACATCATGGTTGGCCTCCAATGACTCATTGATTGGTTGATTGGTTCATTCATAACATTTCCGGGCGCGGACAATACAGAGGTTATTATTCCCATAAGCGTAGTGAATGTTATCTGTGTGTGTGTCTGTCTGTCTCTCTCATTCGCTCTCTCTCTCAGTCGCTCTCTCTCTCTCAGTCGCTCTCTCTCTCAGTCGCTCTCTCTCTCAGTCGCTCTCTCTCTCAGTCGCTCTCTCTCAGTCGCTCTCTCTCTCAGTCGCTCTCTCTCTCAGTCGCTCTCTCTCTCAGTCGCTCTCTCTCTCAGTCTCTCTCTCAGTCTCTCTCTCAGTCTCTCTCTCAGTCTCTCTCTCTCTCAGTCTCTCTCTCTCTCAGTGTCTCTCCCTCTCAGTGTCTCTCCCTCTCAGTGTCTCTCCCTCTCAGTGTCTCTCCCTCTCAGTGTCTCTCCCTCTCTGTATCTCTCCCTCTCTATGTGTCTCCCTGTGTGTGTCTCTGTCTCTCTCCCTCTCTCTCACTCGAGGTTTCTTCGCTGGATGTTGTGATCCAGCGCCGACCTACTGGGCTTGCGGGTAATGCGGTTATCTACCACCAACGGGGAACCTACCCAGTCGCGACAAGCTCTAAGTTGATGACCGGTCTCCCTGCATGAGACTGCAAGGAAGAGAGAGAGGAAAGATCACGCGCGGTCCGTGACCCGTTTGTTAGGCTACTGCTTCGGATTTTGATCTAGTTGTCAAAATAGTTTCGAAAGTCCTGCCACCATCGGGACTCGATCCTAGGACCTTCCGGTCAAAGGGACTAAGGACGTGATCTTTTTTCCCCTGACTAATTTCTTCCGGTGTGGTTTGTGTCGAGGTTGTGCGATGGGCGTGAAATTCACTTTCCAGCGGGGGCGATCACGACATTTTTAATTTCCGAAAAGTGATTTTTACAAAAATAAAACCTGTGAAAGTTTTTGTCTATTGCGATGTAAGAAAACATTATTTATTGAAACATTTTGGGGTCATTTTTGAGATAATTTTGAATATGTCAAGGCTGAATATAATGCATTCTCAAAAACGAAAATTCCCTTTCGAAGCTCCTAAGGTCTCGAGATCGTTTAAATCGATCGGTAAAAAAGCATGTTTGAAGAAAATAATCCTGCACTAGCGTTATTCACAGATAAATAAACGTACGTTATGTCGTCAATCAACTCTTCGGTATCAAGGACCCACAAAATATGGCTTCTATCAATACGTGGAGGACTTTTTTCTACTTTTGGCAACCGAATTTATCCACTTCAGCGTTACCAGCAGTGGAAAATACGGAATTTTAACAATTTTGTAAAAAGTGTCTTAGTTTATTAAATTTTGTCCCAGGATTGCATTGAGAACGCTTAAGAGTGCAAATGAGCTATGCAATTCCCGATTTTTTTTTTAAATTGGAAAATTCCAGACTTTATTCGGCCTTCTTGGGAATAAAAAATAACCATATTTCTGTCGGCGCTGGTGCTGCAGGAGTCGCACTTCACGAGCTTCGCCGAGCACGAGCAGCCGCGCCACCGCGGCTCCGAGCCCTTCCCGCGCACGCGCCGCCGCGCGCAGATCGACGCGCAGTCGCCCCAGGCCTCCCAGGCGCGCGGCGCGGCCCGCCGCCCCACCAGGGCCAACTGACTCACGCTCGCGGCGTTCGCGGCTTTGGAGCGCCCTGCGAAAGCAATGGCGTGCACGTGTTTCTGTTCTCTCTTTGCGATGTACTAGTTTATATTTTCCCACTGAAACGAACAATTGTTTTCATCAATAACCCTCTCCAAGCTAGATTTTCCAATGCCCTAAACCTCTCAGATGCACAAGGCTGTCAGAGCCACATGATTTCTATATGTTATGGGTACACGTTTTCAATTTTGAATCAACTATGTAAAGTAGTGGCATTCATGTGTTTGTTGTGTTTTTGTTCTCTCTTCGCGATTTATTGTTCTATTTTCCCACTGAAACAGAATTGTTTTTACCAATGACCCTCGATTCACCAATGCCCTTGACCTCCCACATGCACAAAGCTTTCAGGGGTCTCTCCATAGCCGCCTGATTTCTATATGTTAAGGGTTCACGTTTTCAATTTTGAATCAACCATTAAAAGTAATGTCATTCACATGTTCGTTGTGTTTGCGTAATATGTCATAATTCCTACTGAAACAAAGAGTTTGTTTTATCAATGGGCCTCGCCAAGCTTCATTCTTCAAAGTTATCCACCTTCATGACGCGCAAGGCTTTCAGGCTCACCCTCCTGAGTCGCCTAATTTCTACACGCTAAGAGTTCACGGTTTCAGTTTTGATTCAACCCTGGAAAATAATGACATTCATGTGTGCGTTGTGTTTTTGTTTTCTCTTAACAAGTATTATGTTATACCTTCCCACTGAAACAAAGAATTGTCTTTATCAATATCCCTCGCTAAGCTCGATCACCTAAAGCCCTCGACTTCCTAGTTGCGCAAAGTGATCGGGCGCCCCACAAAGCTACCCGATTCCTACATGTTGAGAGTTCACGTTTTCAACGACTAGAAAATAAAAGCATTCACGGGTTTGTTGTGTTTGTGTTCTGTTTTTGCAATGTATAATGTTGTATTTTTTAATAGAGAAAACCAATTATTATAATAATCCAAAAAGGTTTTCAACATCTGTAACACCCTCAGAAAATAAAGGTTTTCACAAATTTTGGAGTTTGAATGTTGTTTTCTTGCGATGTACTCGTATAATGCTGTTTATGGAAATGGAGGAAACAAGTTATTACGATTTCGCAGCCACACAAAATAAAACGTTTCCGAACCCAAACACTTGGCACATTTCTCTATGTACATTGACGCGCCGATACCGAACCCGAATAAATTTCTATATTTCTGAAACTACAGTTCAATTTAATTTTAGTTATAGGTAATACAATACAAAAATGACATCGCAATAATAATTCTACAAATACGAATACGTACTTACACGATTCCTGTTCAATGAACGTCTCTGAGAGACCAAGCACGACATAAATTACGCATATAATTATGAATACAACCTTTACAGCAATAGCTGTCGCACAGAACGTTACATTTTAAAAAGTAAGAAATGTAGAGAGACGAAGAGGCTGGTAGTGCTATCAGTATGTGATTAGGTGAAGTTTTTGTTACCTCATGGGGTTCCCGGACCCAACCTGTCCATTGCCGGGTAAAAAGAGAAAGTTTATAACAAAATGTCTTACGCAATCGAGGACTATCTGATGTTTACTGGCAAGGTCATGCAGGAGGTACTGTCAAATAAATGGAATAATCTCAAAGGAAGCATAAGTCATAAGAAAATCGATACATTTTTGTGCTCAGATGAAAGCATACCATTTACGTCGTGAACGAGTAATTCTTTCACATTTGGAGCAGAACACATCAAATTTACTTATAGCCATATACTGGAGAAAATTAGGTATCTCTTGTAAATTGCTTGCTGAACATTAATCGTATCCTTTCGGATTGTCCCCAATACAATTCCGTCAGAGCTCAATTTATTTGTATAGAGTGTTTAATTCTCGTCTGATGATAAATACCAAAGTCATGTAATGAAATTTAGCATAAAAAACGTGTTTTGTACAATATTTAACCTTATTATAATAAAGTAAATCCCTTACTCCTCTTACTCCTTTCTGTTACAACATTTATCATTGATGTATGTTTAATGTTATTGTACAGTGTGTTTTGTATGCATAATCATTGAACCATAATGTTGCAAAATCTTAATACTGTTAATGTAAAATGTAAAATATTGAATGTATATAGTAGCTGGTAACCATTGTGTTGATGAGACTCAAAACAAAATAAACTTTATTATGATTTAATAACAATTTTGCATTAAACCTTTAAGAAAAAAATATTTTACATTTTGTATTTTCTAAATCCTCCGTACTCTTCTGTATCATGAGATGTTATTTTTATGGGCCATAATGTGATAGAATGCCAAAACTGAATTTTGTTATCAGAGATTTAGACTGTTTTCTAGGTGTCATCCATTTTTGTTTGTAGGCAGTACTCGTGTGGAGGCTTTTATTGTTGTAGTAAACACTATGAGGTGTATCAGCTGAGGAGATCAATTCACGGTATTTTGAAAGAGTGAAATATAGTGTTAAGTGCGTAGGAACATGTTTGTCCCAGGAATCATAGTTCATAGAGGTTCTCTTGCAGAATTTATACCTCCAGAAACTGGAATTGAAGAAATAATCCCCTTGATCTAAACAGTGGAAAACGTTTTTGATAAATCTTTCTCCCTCTCTCAGCTTCCTCCTAATTGTCCCGAAGACTTTATCATTAAGCAGGGTCGAGGGACCTCCAACTCGAAAACGAGCAATGTCGTCATTTAATATTAGAGAGTTTTAGAGTCACGCGTAAGGTAGCGGCTTTATGCACTAACAGTCACGTGACGGACCTTGAAGTCATAACGTCTCACCTTAGGCTCAAGGTACGACCTTATACCTTCATAAATAGTGCTCGCCTGTGGGAGTCTCTACGGTTACCTTACAAGTGGCAAAATGGCCGCCTAAAATAGGAAAAGTTGCATTTTTCCAACTCTGGTAAACCGATTCTCGTATGTGTGGCAGTTACACAATTATTCCTTACCAACTCCACAACGCTGGCAAGAATTAACGGGATATGTTGGAGAGGTGACAGGAGAGAAATTCTCGAAAAAGGAGTTCAAATCATATATTCTTACACTAATAAAAACGCTGTTTTAAGGTATTTCCTATATTTTCAAGAAAAGCAGATTCAAAATTCCAGGCTGCATACTCATCACGGAGGGCCACAAAGTATAAAACTCCATGCACAATGTATATTTGTTGTTCTGTTGACTCGTAACGTGTTTTAAAGGTCTCACCACTAGCCTACAGTGTTTGATATATTATGCAATTTCTCTGTTCAACGCTTGAAATGCTTCCTTTGTTATCATGCATAACGCAATGTTGCAATTGCTTCTCCTCCTTCTTCATTCCGACCGTATAAAGGCGTTAGTCAGATGATCAAAAGAGTTTAAGGATATCTCTTTACGCCTGGCGCTAAAACTCCCTATTTTCGTCTCACCAAGCGCATCATCATCCTAATAAGAGAATTGTTTATGACGTGCAATTGTTCCCGAAAACTAATAAAGTCTAATGATTACAAATAATGTTTGGCTCGTTTGCATTCTATCAAATATATGGTAAATGGTTCAACAAATTAAAATTTCTGTATTCTTTAACATTATTCTCTTAATAAACTCCACTATTCGTGTTTAAACTTAAACCAGAATTTAGTTGTATTAATTCAGGTTATTAATTCATGTTTGCAAATAGAATGCGACCCTGAAATAATATTGATCTTGCCTAGATCTTGAGTTCTTTCTGGAAATTGAATAAATCTAAGCATAACAGTGTCAAATGTCATGCGATCTTTACTATTACCGAAATTATAAAATCATAAGTATTTGACTTATGTTTCCAGAAATCCTGTAACCTATCAAACACTAATAGAGCATTACGTCAATGACTAAAATTAATTTTTGGTTCTTCCTTTTCCGAAAAATGGAAAATGCTCAGTTCAACAAGTATAGAATTATTGCACACTTTGACATTTTTTCTTGAAATAAATTCCAAGATACTGCAATGTATGCAAGAATTTGTTTATTAAATACATATTGACAAATAGAATGTGACGCAGAAATAATTTTGGACTCCTCTGGTTCTGAAAATCGTAATATCCTAAGAAGAATAATGACATTTATATCGAACTTTAATATTTTCGGAAGAATAAAATCCGTATCTTATCAAACACGTTATACGGCAAGGCCCTGAAATAATGTTCGGCTCCCTTCCATCTTTTTCAAAACATGGAAAACACATGGCTCCCCAATATTAGAATTATCGTATATTCTGATATTTCCTAAAAATAAAATAAAAGGACGGAAAGAGTCTAAAACTAATTTTAAACATTGACGTAATTCTCCATATTTGTTCGGCAATATATAGAATTCCTATAACCAAAAGTGAAGTAGTTTGGATTTTATAATTACGGAATTATTAAAGATCGGGTAACATTTAGCGTAGGTTATTCCCGTGACATTACAATGGAATTCTGACTAGGTCACTAAATGACCATGTACCTTAAAGGCAGAGTAGATGTGATACACGAACCACAGAAAAGCTTATTACAATTCTTCGCGACGCTACATTACATACAAGTGTGAATACGTTAATGTAATAGACACAATTTTTAGAAAATGTATTCTAATGCTTAAACGTAGGTAGCTAGAGTAGTTTGTTCGAATTATGACATGCATTTGTTTCTTTTTCACACACAGGAAATAATTAAACATAAGAAGGCGATCAGCGACGGTCTCATGTTTTCCAGGTAACTTGTTTATAATTGCAGTGATAGATGATGAACACGTAAAAGCTGTAAATTGTGTATTGCTGCCAAGTTAGTGGTTTTAAAAAATGCAAGACACAACTGGATTTAGGGTATGTCATAAAAATGATTCAATTTGGAATAATTTATTTAATTAATTACGGGAAATTTTAAATTTCATTTACATATGTTACTAATTCTTATAAATGTGGAAATGTAAATCATATTCAAAACAATTTGTATATTTTTCGTACATTTAGTTTCTGATGGCACATCATTCAGATAACTAAACAACAAACTAAACAAACTATTTTAATTTTATTTTAATTGAAATTATATAATGAATATATGTATTCAGTTCATACAAATTCAGTATTTAGTTATCAGCATAATTTGTAGTGAACTAATTTATTTCTGTGTGATAAAAATATTTTATTTAATAATTAATACTAGAAACTAATCCTGGAACTAGTTTCTAATACCAGATGTGGATTTATTAACTCAAAATGTAATGATTACAGATAAGATATATTTCTCGAAGGACTTTTCAAGTATGTAGTGGAAAACAAATAAATTTGTTTTCTTTTGCCTACGTCCTAGTCATCTGTTTTCCATTCGTGTCTAGAGCTCGAGGTAAGTCGTTCAAATTCCGATCCTCAATACAACGACAATTTCCTTATCAGACGTACGTGGAGGAGATTCCGGAGCACGACTGCCAACTGGACATAAAGGACGTGGTGGAGCAGGTGCTGTTCGGGGACGGCTTCCCGTCACGGAGAAGGCGCTGTCTCGCCTTCTTCCAGAGAATGTTCCTTCTCTCCCGGAAGCATCCGTATACGAGTGTCACCTTCAAGAGCACCAACTCCATCACGCAGGAAATCATGCGGCACTGGAGGGTAGCACCCACCACCATCCACCCTTACAGCGAATTCCGGTAAGCCATCAGAAGACGCTCGAGGCTCTAGCGGTGGGTTTCACAAACACTGATGAGTAGATTTGACGGCGCGGAACGACGTATTTTCGTTTCACCAATGTTGCGCCTGACGATCGTCAAAATATTCGTCAAACTTTCACGGACCGGTACCCTTCCATCAACGTCTTTGATTACGCATTAAACTGCTATTGTGATGTTTCGATTAATCAAGCGCGTGCATTGTATTTCGTTGAGCAAGTTATTTAACGTTTTTGCTGTTCAAGAGGGCGTGAGTGGAATCGTGGGAGATAATGCTGATGCGTAACTTTTGTATATTATAACATCTCGGGGACATAATCAATTACTCAAAAATATACACTTTTTATTAATTGGAAGAACCTCAATTCGTAACGAGATGATATCGAAGGCGTTGTTCTAGAAGAAGTTAGAAGAAATAAAACAGTGTCTGGAATATCCCTCAAACAGAAATAGGTGTCTGACGCCCATGCCCAGTAGTTGATAGCTTTAAGATTTTATGCAGCAGGATATTTCCTCTGGCCATTGCAATGGATTTTGACATCCACAGAGTCACAAATCCTTCTCTATGCCCACAGTTATGTGGTATTTTCAGGGAGGACGAAGCCTAACTAAGAATATATTTTTTTAGAATAACAAACTCTCTTGAAGAAGAGATTATTAATGCACAGTGCACACATGTGACAATTTTGTCTCCGAAGGAAATGAATTAGAACGATTCGGAAATCGAAAAATGTATTTCTTCCTGAATGTGCAAATATGTAATTTTTATCATGTTCCTGGCTTCTTGAAATAATTTTGAGTATGTTTGGAAAACAAACAATTTTATTTACCAAACACATATCCTGTGAACAATGTACCTCAAAATAGACTTTTTCACAAAATACCTAGTTTTATTTATTTACGTCAAAAACTTGTGTGACGTGCTATGAGGAGAAGTTAATTTGATGTTACATTTGTGTCCAGAAGCAAAACAAGGGGTCATCTCAGCATATTCTCAAGGATCAGGGAAACTAGACGTAAACCTGATCAAGATGGGGATCATTGACCGAGAAGCTGAAGTACAATACTTGTTACAGGTTCTCTAGCATTGCGCAATCCAAATGGTAAATAATACATTAAATGTCATTGTTAAAATGAATATTACTTTCCTTTTGGATGCGTGGTATAGTCTCTAATTTTAGAGAAACAGTTGTGCAGCAGAAAAGGGGACTTAACCTTTTGTCCCCTCGTATTTAATCGTTTAATGTCATCTAGAAAGGTATTGTAAAATAATGTACATGTATTGTATGTTAACTTTTTGTAGGGAGCCGTTGATACTGCCGCCTGATGAATATGATTACACTGTCTAGTGTCGTAGTTATACACAACGGCGTTTGCTGAAAATATATTCCTGCCCTTAAGTAAGCCATTTTTCACAAAAAAAAAACCTGATTCATATATGAAGAGACAAGGTAATGATACAATTCCTAGAAAAATAAAGAGAGGCTTACAAGAATCACGTTGGGTGGAATTAGCTTATTATTCGTACTCTTCTTTTTTGTAATCTAAAAGTCTGGGAACTATACGACGTATTTTCCCAAAATATTATGCTATATCACAGGCGGGAATAAACATTCGCAACATATACATAATGAGCAGTATTGAGGCTGACTGAATTTGAAAGAATTCTTAAAGCGTGGCATAAAGAACTTAATTTAGTGTTCAACTGAATTGAAAGACCAAAAATTTTGTTACCTACATCAGTCAATGGCACAGCGTTCATTTTCAGTGGAGGACAGATCTGTTTATTTGAAATGGAAAACTGCATTGAAAAAGTTTTCTTTTAATTTTCTATTAATTTGTTATTACGGAATCAATTTCAAATATCTTATCTTGTACTATTTACGGTTTCTTTATTGCAAGGAATATTCGTATCATCTGCAAAGAGAACTGTTCTTTCGTTTCTAATTGTCGAGGGCATATCGTTTACGTGTAGTAGGAAGCGATTAAGGCCTAAAATCCATCTCGCAGGACACCTCATACCATTAGCAAATAATCAGAAAAGTTTGTATATAATGTTCCCTTATTCATGTAAGGTCTTTCTACTTTGAAATCTTTGTTTAAGATAACATAACTAATCTAGAGCAATGAATTTCATACGAAGGTAATTTTAAAAGTAAAATGTTGAGATCAAAGACGTCAATAGCTTTTGAAAGATCTAAACATATTCCAATAGGTGCTTCGTTTTGATTTATGTAGGAGACGACATCTTCAGGAAAATAAAACATGGCTGTTTCCGTATATTTAGATTTTCGGAACCCATGTTGGCAATTTGAAAACGCGTCGTGTTTACTAATAAATGTTTCCATGCGTACGTAAAAAAGTCTCTCAAGTATTTTTGAAAAAACGACAAAAGATAAATTGGCCGATAATTTTTAATTTCATTTTTGTTGCCTCTCTTTAAAAGCGGCTGAATCTTAGCCGTTTTAAAAATATCCGAAAAAATTGCTGTGCATAAGAATACATTAAATATGAGAGTTAACGGGTGTATAATGGCGGGCGCGGAAATCTTTTACAAACAAACCTGAAATTCATCTAAACCGGCCGAATATTTACTTTTTAGTCTACCGATTATTTTGAGAATATCATAGGAAGACGTTTCGGAAACGAACATCGTGTCTAAAATGTTTGGGGAAACGTCTGATGCTGAATTTTGTGGCTGAAGATCCTTAGTGAGATCAGGAGCACCTGTATTGGGTAAAGAGACTAGCCACTGTTTGACGGATCGTTTTCATTTCTATCGTAACCTTTTAAAATAACATTGTCTACAAGGTTTCTAATGGATATGGTAGAATTATTTACTATATTCCACATTGCTTTGTTTTATTATTGAAGTATTATTGAAATATCCAGGTCATATTTCATGATTGCAACTTGCCATATGACTTTTCGTACCGATGATTTTTATTTTTTAAAGTAGAAGAGGAAACCTTAAGATACGTCCCGACGCTTATAAATGAAAGAAAGAACTTGTTTGTTTTTACGTTATGTCCCAATCCCTTGTGTTATCTAAGAATTGCTTTTCCGTGAAATAGAATTCTAATGTAGAAAACTATTGATGCTAACAGCACATTCATTCTCGCATTATTTCTTACTTTTGCCCCTTTTAAAAAATTAAGGGATTTCAACGTAATCTGGACTTGTACCGATTTTAAGCACCTTTTGCACCATCCGTAGAAACAATCTGTAGAAAAATTTACTTTAAAATGTGTAGTTCCCCCTACAATATTTTATTTTAACAATATTACAATATTATTTTTGCAGTATCGAAAATACGATTTCATTAAAAGTGAGTCTAGCACCACCTTTTTATCGTCCTGTATGTATATGAGAAAATGTAAAGAAAAAAACTTCAAGCCGTTTTTGAGAAAGTAATTGATTAAAAATGATCTCATTTTACGAAAAGTTAACCGAAAACTACCCTTAAGTATCAAATAATTGTGCATAGCATCCTTTAAAAAATTTGCCTTTGAACAACAGATTTCATTAAAGAGAAAAATTTCTGCCTTAAATATTGTAGTTAAAAAAAGACGCCAAAAAAGAAAATTTGGCAATTTTCGAAAAATTATGAAAATGTAAAGGCCTCTTGTAAAGTACTAGCAAAGGTACAAATGTCCATTTGGAACTGGAGGTGCCTCCAGTTTGTATAGTTTGATGTGAGAATTTCTATTTTGAGAAAAGAGCTGTTAGACTTTGGGGCCTGAGGACGCCAGGGAGTGGCATGGGCAGTACAGTCAGCATTAATTCCTTCACATCTAATAGAGCATTGTAGTAAATAAATAAATAAATAAATACGCTGTCACAGCAGGTTGCATAAGCTAGAAATAGAGAATAACCGTGAAAGTTTTCTTGACATCTCAAAAGCATATGTAATAATTGGAATTTATATGGAATAATTGGGCATTAAGTTATTGAAAATTTTGGCAGGAAGATTCTCAAATTCAAAATTTGAGTTTTTGAATTCCATGTAGATTGCAATGATCTTTAATGAATAGCGACTCTAAATAAATAATGATATCTAGTGACATGACTTTATTTTTTTCAGAAGTTACTGGGAGATTGTATTGCTATGCTATTATATTGTCATTTTTGCGATGATACCATACAATATATGTTTTCATTCTCATCACGTCAAAGAATTCAATGAAGGAAGTCTTGAAACACGTTCAAGACTCACCGCCGGAAGCGCTTTGCTTCTGTTCGGATATGTGGAAATATTTGTTCACTTCTTCACCGGCTACGTGAGTTCCGATGGAATGGATTTTGTCTTGGAAAAGAGCCGTATCGCTACGTAAGTACAGTAATTTTTTTGTTTTTATCGAAAAATTGATATGAAGTATTACTTCTCTCGTAGAAGGATTTTGTGCCTTAATTGTTAGTTTGTAGGGAAAGCAAGTTATTTATTCTCCAGTATGTCCGCTTTTAGAAGTTTTTATTGTGTCAACAAATCTTGTTTACCTCTGCACCACCTCTTCACATATTTGTCTCTTTACATCTATTCCACAAACGTGTAACACAAACGTATTTCTGCTTGTTCGACAACAATGCCTTTATTTATTTTATTTATTTATTTATTTATTTATTTATTTATTTATTTATTTATTTATTTATTTATTTATTTATTTATTTATTTATTTATTTATTTATTTATTTATTTATTTATTTATTTATTTATTTATTTATTTATTTATTTATTTATTTATTTATTTATTTATTTATTTAATTTATTTATTTAAGCCAAAAAGAGTTACAAACTGTATTTCATATGCTAGGGGGGCAGTTAATTTGATGTTACATTTGTGTCCAGAAGAAAAACAAAGGGTCATTTCAGCATTTATATCGTTTAATGTCACGTGGCAAGGAGTTGTAAAATAATGTACATGTATTGTCTGCGAACTTTTTTAAGTAGACCGTTGATACTGTCGCCTGATGAATATGATTACAGTGTCGAGTGTTGCAGGTATAGACATCAGCGTTTGCTGAAAATATATTCTCGCCCTTAAGTAAGTGTAACGGTACGAGCTGCCGCGAATTCGATGTAGAATTTCTGTTAATAAGATCGCGGACGCCCAGCGATGCCACAGCTGCATTGGAGGTCGTCGATACCTGACCCCTGTCCCTTCGCCTCTATTGAGGCGAGAGGGTACTTTATGGCATTTTATGACAGGACACCCCCGCGCAGTTTGGAAGGAGGGAACCCTTTGCCGGCAACCGAGTCCCGCCGAGCACTCGAGAGGGAGCCTTTTTCCACCCACGCGACCACTCGTCAAAGAGAACCGAAATCAATTACACCCACTTGGAGAGACGGATGTATGACCCAACGGACAGAGGCGACGTGCGGGTTCGAAATAGGTCACACCGAATTTTTTACCGGCCGCGACAAGAATCTCGCCCGCGGCAAGAAACGAACATTTTTTGGCTCTTAGGAAGGATTCCGCGTCATTGGTCGAAGCTCCGCTCCGCCACGCTCCGCTAAAATCTGATTCAGTCAATCAGAATGAGGTTCACTGAAGAAAGGGGGGGGGGTACCAGAGTTTTCGTGATGACGGGAGAGAAGCTTCAAAGGCACTAAGGCCGCTTGCCCACGCCGCCACAGAAGCGCGCGAACGTCAATCATCAGGGCTCTTCGCCGACCCTCCGGCGACGACGGACAAAGGGACCGCAGCAGGTACCTGCGCGCACAGACGTTCGCGCGCTTCTGTGGCGGCGTGGGCAAGCGGCCTAAGTCTCGAGATTTCGCGACGAGAGATTCAGTTCCAAAAACAGTAACATTCGAGATACATAGTTTCTGGCAATTGGAAATTATTCTCGCAGGCCGTGAGCGACACTCGCACGCCAATGCCAGTCACCGGTGCGCAATCGCACTCAGTCACGTGCCATAAGCCCGCGCTACGGTAGAGGGCCGTCCGCGATCGCCCAGTTCGGGAATCAGAAGAATTCCAATTAGTCATCGCCGATGCGAATCGTGGGTGCCTGAAGGTCGGGGATTCCATCCCTGGGTCCGGCCAGAGCAAGTGAGACGAGCACCGTTTTGGAATAAAAATTGAAAATATCCCTAGGGCTTCATGTAAAGTAACCCAAAAACTTTCAAGAACGTTTTTCAAAATCTCAAAGCTTTGACTCGAGCCAAATCGATAGGGGATACCCATTTTGAAAAAAACATCCTACGTATGATTTAGTCCAAGTGGTATTTCCAGACGGACGGACAGATGGTCAGACGTTTTGCCATGAATTGTTTTTTCATCATGGTCCCACAAAACAACGATTCTGACTGTACCACGTGTTAGAGGATTTTTTCCAAATTTTTTTCTGTACATGGGGAATGTAATATAACAGAATAAAGGGTACCTAAAATATCATAGGGTACCTGAAGTAAGAATTAATGACAATTACGTTTTTCTCAAACTACAAATTTGTATTAAGATATTTACGATATGTTAAGGAATTTGGGTTAACGATGGAGGGAAGTAATAAAATATTTTGTGATTTAAGGGAAATGAAATTAATCTGATGAAAATCTTGAAATTATTCGTCGAGGAAATTGGTATGATTGACCTAAATTAAAAGCGTATGTTTGTTGTATATGGGATTTGGGGTATGTCTGAGCAATTCAATAATTTCTGGCAGTGATACTTCATTAAAACGTCTTGCATGTCTTTTGTCTAGCTAGGTGGAAAGCAGTTGAGTCTTAAGGCTGAATTTAAAAAGGAGGTGAAAACAGAGAGTTCTATTGCCAAGTATTTGATTTTCTGATTATTAATAGTGTCAATTTCTGGGATTTGCAGGTTTGAAGTGTTTTAATGATTGAAAGTACTTCAGAAAGTGAAATAAAATCTATATTTTGAGGAACATTTTAAATTAGGAAGAGATAGAAAATTGTTAACAATATTACGAAATCGTAGATTTTCAAGAACAAATATTGTAAATAATGTCCTAGTAATCAAGATTTATCATAATCGTTTCGTGCTGAAATTAATTGGTTCTTAAGAATAGGTGTTGATGTTTTTACTTTCACGTAAATTTACGTGCATACGGAGTGATATACAGTACAGGGAAAGTTATGTAATGCTGCGTAAAATTTATTACAGGATCTGGTGGATAAATCCAGTTTCTAATTTTAGAAACAAAATTCTCTATCACATGGTATACCCATAATCCGTGTTTTGTGGATCCTTGATACTGAAAAATCTATTGACGGCAAAACGTCTGGCCAACTGTTCGTCCGTCTGTCAGTAAACAACGGTAGCCGATAAACCGTTCTGCAGAACGGTCCCTTGAACTTGAAATTTATTTTTTAACTTTGGTGGTTACTTTACATGAAACCCATGGAAATTTTTAAAAAAAATGGCGCCAGCGATTTTGATTAAATTTTGTTGTTGGATAGTCTGAAGGACGTTTAAGATAATGGCGTAGGTCTTATATTCGTTAAAAATCCTGTTCTTACAAACTTCTCCGAATTTCTCAACTAAAATTTCTAAGTAAGACGAGGTTTTACTTCTTTTCAATATTCTTACAGTTATATTTAAGAAACCTTTAACTTGAGAAAATTTGATTAGATGGACAGAAGATTAGATGGCAAGAGGATGGGGCAGGGCCAAAAAATTTATCCCAAACCAAAGAAAGTAGAAAACTAATTAGTGCGAGAAAGCCTGTGCCATTCTGTAGCAACACTACTTTTTTGCATGATTGAGAAAAATAATGAAATAATAATAAGAAAATTGAAAATTAACGTCAAAACTATATAAATAGACATACCGCAATCTCGTGGATTGAAACCAGCCTGATATCTCTAGGTCTTCAAGAGATGAAGCGAGTGGTGGGCTGTACTCGCAGCTTATTTCAATTGATTATAATTGTCTTATCATTTATTATAATGTTTTATCATTTATCACGATAAATAAATTAATTTAAATTTTATGGAATGCCGGTCAAATGAGCACACGTACCGATTTACAGATTCCATTATACACATTGGGGGGGGGGCGATAATACCATTGATCTAATGCGTCCGCCCAGTCACCTTCATAAATAAATTAATGTTGCAGTTGTAAGTTGTATGCAGTTAGCGCAAGGTAGTTATGTTTACCTCAAGAGAAATGCGAGTTACCTGGATATTTTCAAACACAATTTATTTGTTATTTCAGGCATTACTTGAAGACTTTCTTCTTCTTTGACTTCATATCGTCGTTTCCATATGGTTTCGTGTTACTGAAGTTAGATATACTTTCAGGACAAAATGTTTGGATTGAATATCTTGCAAGCCTGAAACTTGTTCGCATTATTTCAATGATTTCTTATTACCGTCAGATAATGCAGGTGAGTCCTAAATGAAATAATTTTTTTACCTAAAAGTCAATTTTTATATGTACAGATAGAGGGGGAGGGGAGAGAGCAACGGACCGAGAGCAACGGACAGAGAGCAACGGACAGAGAGCAACGGACAGAGAGCAACGGACAGAGAGCAACGGACCGAGAGCAACGGACCGAGAGCAACGGACCGAGAGCAACGGACCGAGAGCAACGGACAGAGAGCAACGGACAGAGAGCAACGGACAGAGAGCAACGGACAGAGAGCAACGGACAGAGAGCAACGGACAGAGAGCAACGGACAGAGAGCAACGGACAGAGAGCAACGGACAGAGAGCAACGGACAGAGAGCAACGGACAGAGAGCAACGGACCGAGAGCAACGGACCGAGAGCAACGGACCGAGAGCAACCGACCGAGAGCAACGGACCGAGAGCAACGGACCGAGAGCAACGGACCGAGAGCAACGGACCGAGAGCAACGGACAGAGAGCAACGGACAGAGAGCAACGGACCGAGAGCAACGGACCGAGAGCAACGGACCGAGAGCAACGGACCGAGAGCAACGGACCGAGAGCAACGGACCGAGAGCAACGGACAGAGAGCAACGGACAGAGAGCAACGGACAGAGAGCAACGGACAGAGAGCAACGGACAGAGAGCAACGGACAGAGAGCAACGGACAGAGAGCAACGGACCGAGAGCAACGGACAGAGAGCAACGGACAGAGAGCAACGGACAGAGAGAAACGGACAGAGAGCAACGGACAAAGAGCAACGGACAGAGAGCAACGGACAGAGAGCAACGGACAGAGAGCAACGGACAGAGAGCAACGGACAGAGAGCAACGGACAGAGAGCAACGGACAGAGAGCAACGGACAGAGAGCAACGGACAGAGAGCAACGGACAGAGAGCAACGGACAGAGAGCAACGGACAGAGAGCAACGGACAGAGAGCAACGGACAGAGAGGAATAATAAATAGGAATATAAACAATTCAGTGCAGTTTCAAGTTCATTAAAATCTACCAAAGTATTTTATTATAATTACATGTCTATAATAATATGCTATTGTAATTACATGTCAGTAATTAGATGCTTGTCATGAAAAGAGAGGAAACATTAAGTTTGCGTTGATTTCAGCGATTACATGTTGGATATCTTCTGCGTCAAATAATCGCTACAGCAGTAGCTGTGGTTATGTACCTCCATTGGTCTGCCTGCATGCATCTTATGGCTTCATTGACGAACATGGATTTCAGCTTAGTACACGACATAAAACATCAATCAGAAGAAGAGAAGAAGCCACTGGCACAACAGTAAGATTTTATGTCTTAACAACTGCGCTTATTATAAGTTGACACTTTAACACCTTTTGCAGATTTTCGTCCCCTTCACTTCCCAATTTTTACGAGACTTTCACCCTATTTCGTTTTGTAACATAAATTCATGGATTCTATTGTCTGCACAAGCTCTAAATTCAGCGATACTCATGTCGTCAATGCTAAGATGAGTATATAACATCATTTATATGACAATTACATGCTTGGTAGCAATGATAGTTTGCACTTGCGAATTTATGACACTTGCTTATTATTATTATTATTATTATTATTATTATTATTATTATTATTATTATTATTACTGGTATAATACTATTATATTGTTATTATATTATAATACTATTATATTATTATTATTATTCCGTTACATCACGACTAAAGATGTTATGCTGAGTTATGATGAGTCAGCTGAGTATAAAATCTACTCAGGTTGAAACCAGTTCCCCAAGGAGCAGACCCAGGGGCTGCCGTCCCTCGCCAATACTTTGCGCAAAATGTGGGCTGTTACAAATACACCTATTCTTACAAATTTTTCAGAACAAGCCCAGCTCCGATGACTATCAGAACGACCTGTGGATTTACGCCCCCGCATTCGGCTGGTCTCGATTTCCAAACTTCCGTTGTATTTAAGACTCTTGTTTCTCTACCTCCTTGGTTACAATGTTTTGATCGCAAGGCACAGCAACATCTACAAGTAGACTCGATTTTTTCTTCAAATCCCGTTTTTTTGCTGCTATCATGCGACCCGTTTAAATTTGTTATTTGTACAATATTGTAGAGAGTCCAACGAATGTCACAGAATTTGTTAAGTGAATGTTTGGAACTTAAGAGGGCGGTGCAGATCTGCCAATGGAAGTAACTACATACCCGGTCGAGTCTTTTCAACTATTCGGTCTTTGCTAGAATTGGACAAGCTGAGACGATGTGATCAATGGTTTCTATTTGTTCCTAGAAAATGTGGCTTGGACATAAACCAAGTGCGTCTTGGAAAGAAAAAACAATGAATGCAACTTCGAAAGACAGAAACGGAATGAATTTGGAGCCTCACACGCGACAGAACGAAGGATTCCACTCCCTCCTCTGATCTTAGTGCCTCACTTTGATTGCCTAATATCAGCTATCAGGAGCTCTGGCGGGGTGTACTTCGGACCAATGCGACAAAGAAATTTTCGTTGCATTTTTGTTGCGACGATTCAACGTGGCTCATACGCGGGAACGGAAGTGTACACCCTTTTGTCCTCTCGATCAGTGAAATTCGACGCAGCTGTGGTCTAACCGAGCAAGCGGTAATATTAAAAAATAAATATTTTTAAAGAACCGTTTGATCCATCGCGCAAGTGCGCGTTAGGAATAGCTGGTATGCAATTTTATGGGGAGGAGTTTTAAACTTCACTCGTGTGTTTATGAAAAGTCACGGTTTGTTTTGATTCTTTAGAAACTTTTTGGCGGCGCCTCGATGCGACGTGTAGGGGCCGGCAGTATCACGGGACAGTCTCCCAAAAAACAGACCATTTATCGCGGGTCCCCACGAGTCATAAACATATCCGCCCGCGTTGTGTGGGAAACGGGGTAACTTCAACCTCCCACCTGAATGCTGCAACTGTGGCGGACGCCATGTAGCGTCGTACTCCGGCTGCAGCTACTTTAGTCTCCCCAGTCGCCCCTCAGACGATGACGGGGAGAATGCCGGGCGGACAGATCACGGCACCCATGTCCGAAATCAGGGCGGTGCAGCCCGGCAGGAAAGTAACGGGACAGCCTGGTCAGCGGTGGTACAAAACCTAGCAGAGGCAAACACCGCTCAGGCCCCCGCGTCGCGGGATGCAACCGGTGCGGTGGAGTCGCGGACCAGCGCTCCACCCGCGGCCGCCCCTGCAGCGTTCTCCAGAAGCCAGTTTCTGGCAATGCTTGCACAACTGACAGCTCTTCTCCCCGAAGATGGCGCAAACCACTAGGAGACGCCCAGAATCTACCCGCATGCAGCCGCTGCGTGCATGCACCTGGAATGCGCGGAGCGCACTGCATAAAGCCCAGCAAAGAGGCGAGTTCATTCGAAAGCATGATCTCGATATCATGGCGATACAAGAGACGTGGTTCAACGCCCGGAGCGACTTCCGAATTCAAGGATTCGCAACATACCGGAGAGACCGCGAAGGCAGATTGGGAGGTGGAGTCGCATTGAGCATTCGCCGCGACATCCCTCAGCTCCAGGCAAACCTCTCGACCACAATGCTGACATCACTCGAAGCTGTTGGAGCGCACATCTCGGTGGGAAACAAACGACTTCTTGTCGTGTCTGTCTACTGCCCAGATCAAACTCTCAACGCCTCTGAGATTGAAGCAATTCTAGCGCTAGACACCAAGGTTCTGCTACTTCGTGATTTCAATGCAAGACACCGGTCATGGTGATGCTTAAGTTCCAACAGGAACGGCACCAATCTAGCCACTCTAGCAGCGACGAGACGGGGCGTATGTGTATGCGCACTGAAAAGTCCCACATATTTCCCGACAGCCCAGCGCGGAACGCGCAAGCGACCGAGTATTATCGATTTTGCGATCGCGAAGGGGGTTGACGGTGATGTACCGTCGTCACTACCCGAACTGAACTCCGATCACAATCCGGTAATATGTATGGTGGCATCTCTTGTCGCAGTACGCCAGCAAAGAATGCGAACAACGCGCGACACGGACTGGGTCGGTTATCAAGCTCAAGTGAGCGATTTGCTCGAGCAGAGACCGCTGGTGACAAACATGGATATAGAATCTGCGGTGAACTTGTTCACTGACACGGTTATGTCCGTTTACAAAAAAGGTTACGAAAGTGACGCGCGTGCCGGATTCTCGTCCCGAGCTCACAGAGGAGCAAAGACGGACACTGCAAGCGCTCCGCAGAGCAGTAAAGCTTCATCGCCGATTTCGTGATCCCGCAGACGGGGAGCGGGCGAGAGCGCTGAGCCGAGAATTTCGTGCGTCTCTGAGAGACGAGAGAAACGCTCGGTGGAAAAGTACAATACAAGAGTGCAATCTCCACGATAAACGCCTATGGGACTTATCCAAAGCGCTGGGGCGGCAACCAGGAGTAAATCACCCCATTCAAACCAACGCGGGCACCCCAAGGCTCCCCGGCAAACCTCCTCCGGCACCGGTGTATGTGTGGGAAGACGCTGCAAAAAGCGAAGTCTTTGCTGACTCGCTCGAGCGGCAGTTCTGACCCAACGACGCCGGAGCCAGCGATGCACACGTGACTGCGGAGCGCTTACGGTGCCTTCTGGCAGTCACACCGAATACATCAGCCCGTCGCGTGACGGACGGAGAACTCCGCGGAGTGCTCCGCCACCTCAACCCAAAAAAATCTTGCGGCCCTGACGGCATCACCGTCGCCCACTTGAGATCCGTTGGTGACAAAGGGGTTGAATTTCTCCTGGCACTTTTCAATGCCTGCCTAGCACAAGGATATATCCCGCGCCCGTGGAAAACAGCGAACATCTGCTTAATACCCAAGTGCGGTAAGAGCCTCTTCCTGCCGAGTAGTTATAGACCCAATAGTCTACTCTCGCTCCTAGGAAAGATTCTAGAACGCCTCATACTGGTGCGCTTGCAGCAGGAAATACGGCGTCTAGGTCTCCTCCGAGACGAACAATTCGGGTTCAGAACGGGTCATAGCTCCGCGCAGCAGCTGACGCGCCTCTGCACCGAGATCGGCCTCTCTCTCGAGAGGCGGCAGAATCTGCCTATTGTCTTCTTGGACATGCGGTCGGCCTTCGACACGGTGAGGCATGAGGGGGCACTCTTATGACTCATCGAGTCAGGGATGAGCGACTGCTTCACCAGACTGATCGGTAGTTTTCTCACAGAGAGAACGTTCAGAGGGCGAGTTAACGGCGTACAATCGCCAACAAGAAAATAAACTCCCGCCTCGCCAGGGTTACTGGCGGGGGGAAAGTTGAAAAAGCCTCACTCGTACCGCTGGGAGCCTCACGCCGCTGCTCGCAGAGTTCTGCGAGAAGCTGCGGCGGTAGCGCCCGGAACGTGGAGGCCACTTGCTTGGGCCCTCTCGGCGCAAAATACGTCCGGTGGACCTCACAGTTCACTGCCCTGCCGGTTTCGCGCAAGAGCCGCGGAGCTTTCGGGCCCAGCGCCCGCGTGAGCGATGTGTGTGCCCTCCGGCGGTCCGGGGAGCTAAGGAGGGGACGTAAGAGTCCCTCCCTCGTAAAAGTCCTCGCAAGAATTTTGTGGCGAAGGTCCTTGGCGTGCTCGTGCCAATAGAGGCCACGATCTAGAGTCACGCCAAGGTACCTCGCGCATGGGGACCAAGGAAGATGCGCGCCCACAAGCAACACCGTTTCCTCGGGGTCTGCCCTCTGACGGGTGAAGTTAACGGCCACGCATTTTTCAAGGTTTAGGGTCAGGCGTTTCTGGCGTAGCCAGGTGGGAAAGGCGGCGAGGCATTCATTCAGGTATCTCACTGCTTGCCTGATGTTCGCCGATTTCGCGTAATACGCAAAGTCATCCGCGAACATCAGGAGCCCGCAACGCTGAATTCCCGTTCTCCTTTCTGCTAGCAGAGGCGCATCATTGACGTACAAGCCGAAGAGGGTGGGGGAGAGCACGCTCCCCTGTGGAACTCCCGCCTCGGCGCGTCTTAGGGACGATTGTACGCCGTTAACTCGCCCTCTGAACGTTCTCTCTGTGAGAAAACTACCGATCAGCCTGGTGTAGCAGTCGCTTATTCCTGACTCAATGAGACATAAGAGTGCCCCCTCATGCCACACCGTGTCGAAGGCCGACTGCATGTCCAGGAAGACGGTAGGCAGATTCTGCCGCCTCTCGAGAGAGAGGCCGATCTCGGTGCTGAGGCGCGTCAGCTGCTGCGCGGAGCTATGACCCGTTCTGAACCCGAATTGTTCGTCTCGTAGGAGACCTAGAAGCCGTATTTCCTGCTGCAAGCGCACCAGTATGAGGCGTTCTAGAGTCTTTCCTATGAGCGAGAGTAGACTAATGGGTCTATAACTACTCGGCAGGAAGACGGGCCTTCCTGGGCGCCACTTCGCCCAGACGACGCTGCGACCGGGCCGGCCGAGACGCCGCCAAGGCCCTTGACGAGGACACGTTGGAACAATCAAGCAGTCTAGATTATTTGTGGTAGTTTTTTCGTTGGCTTTGTAATTTGTTTACGGAAAGTAAATGTTTATTGTTTTTTCCATTTTTACAACAACCATTCTGCATTCAGACTGAACTGCATTTCAATTGGAACGGTAACTTTCAGCAGGGACAGGACCTGGATCCCATCCTTTCCCGGGAGAGGAAAAACAAAATAAAATTGTGTGTGTGTGTGTGTATCAATAAACGGTGTTACAGATGTGGCTTTATCCCCTGAAATTTACGCAGTTGGTAATGCACAGATGTTTGACTGTCACGTTCTACATAGTCAATGTGATTTCATGTGCGCGTTGAACATCTGTGGATATGAAATTGTCTGACAATATGGGCAAATGTGGCATGTGTGAATGTGTATGGCTCCTTTAAGTGCAATTTTCCACTGTAAGTGCCCATTATAAATAAGAAACGGTTTGTAACACACATTTTTGAGACATTCTTTATCAATGGTACGGTTATTGATGATGCAAAAATGATTGTATATGCAGTAAAATATAAAACAAATTAATTACAGGACGTGGTTTGTGAAAGCGAAAATGGCGGATTTAATGTCAAATTACAATGGCTGGTTAATGGTTTTGATGCGCACCACGTGCAACACTTTTGGCATCCGAACTCCACTGGACGTTTCCCAGATTATAGACCTATTGACAAGCATCATTTTTCAATTACTGGGCATCATAGTTACATCGCTCGCAGCCGGTGAGTTGTGTTACGATCTTCTACAATTCTGCCTAGAATTCAGCTTAAACGCATTACATAACCCAAGGATCCAATCCTGTTTAATAAATACTTACAGAGTGCTAGGCTGTCTGGTGATCAAACCAGTAACCCCACATATCACACAATCATGTTGTACATGTACCGTTTATGTAGTACTATTATATTGCACCATGAAAACTACTATTTCATCCATGACCTGGAAAGCTCTCTCAAATCTAAAAATGGCGGCCACTCATTGAACATGAGTATGCGTTTGTGTGCCAACCTTGAGGGGATATCGTCTTTCTCTACGACTACTCCAGAGTGCATAACATTTCTCTATAATAAGTATAGTATTTTCAAAATATCAATTTCAAAGTCGTGCAGAAATTATTTTCCTCTACTCGCGTAGAATGGCTATTGTTCACTCGTAGAAATGTCCACTCGAGCTCCTACGTCGCTCCTACGTCGTAAACCTCAACTCGTGAATAGTGGCGCTCTTTCTACGCTCGTTGAAAAATAAACTACCCTACCACTGGTGCCTAGCTCCGGCTCTATTAAAGCTATTTCGATGTAACTTGACAAGTGGCAGAACAATCTGATAGAAAATCGAATTTGGAGCTCCGCTTCTCCAAAACCTTTTTGTCTTTTGCATGTAGATCATTCTAATCCATAGGAAGATATCGTGCGTAAAGAGTGAAAGAAAATTTGGCATTTCTGTTTGCTTGTATCAAAGTGATGAGAATTTATTTGCGCACGAAAAATAATATTCGTGATATCAATTTTATGTGCATCTAACATATTATCACGAATTATATTGAAATTACAAAGATAGCTAGTGATGCTACAGAATATAACATACTTTCTCGTACAATTTGTTGTTCTAATGTCTTTGGTCTGGGCTATCTTTTCGGTCTTGCCCCTTCCTCTTGCCAGCTACCATCTATCGTCACCGAAAGTTTTTTTTTTTTAATTTTCTCAATTTTTCGGTCTACTAATGATAGTACAGAACTATTACTTTCCGCATACTGAAGAAGGGTAAAACTTCGTCCTATATGGAATATTTTGTTGAAAGATTTGGAGGACTTTGAAAAAATGCCGTTTTTGCGTGTCTAAAATTGCGGAAGTTTGAGCTAATTTTTACATAAAACTTTTGAGTTTTTGAGAAACTCTATCAGACATCTGAAGCATTTTATTTAACAAATTCAATAATGTATACAAATTTCCGTCGATTTAACTAGGTGAAAGATATGTGAAAAAATTAAAATTCGGTATTTTTTTTAGAAAAAACAAAGAATACGGCCTAATCATATTTATCTCATCTTATAATGTACATTCAAAACTGACTGCGTCTTCAAACTCCTCATCTCAGGTATCGGAAGTATTTGAAAAAAGCCCCAGTCGACCTTCGTATAAATTTACAAAACTTGCAAATATTTACAATTTTATGGTTTTTTTTCTGAAACTACATTATAAAAGATAAGGTTTCTATAAAACCTGTTGTTCAAAAGTGAGTCTTGAAATAAATTTATGGACATTTTTTTTGAAAATATAAGTGGTTGATTTACTGTGATATATATTTTAATAAATTGTTTACGTCAGATCTTACTTGATATAAAGGCATTTTTAAACCATGCTATTCCAAAAATCCGCTTATGAAGCAACACTATTTTGATGAATTCTGTATCAATTTTTCGATCTGTCTCTCACGACGTTATAATTTTACATTACGGACATTTTTTATACATTAATAAATTTCTAAGCACAGGTGCTTCAGATATTTTTTTATGAAACTCTGGAACACTCAAAGCTTTTCTGAGAAAATGATTTCAAAATTGCTGATTCTCAGAAACGCTCAAATGTCAATAACTCTAGGACGACTCCATATTTGAATTCTACTCCATATCTGAGGACCTAAAAATGCAGAAAATGTGAAAACAATTCTTTTGAGATTTGATTCTTTCTATGTACCAGCAATACTGAAGAGAAGAGGTTCGTGCAATATCGAAAGGCTACTCTAGAGAGTAGAAACTACCTTGTGAGAAAAATCTACCATTCTGTAGCACCTCCAGTGTTTTAATCTCATCTCTTTTTTTAAAATAGGAGTAGTTTTGCGTAATCTTCGCGTGAAATGCAGGCAATTTACAGATTTTTTTTCCAAAAAGGATCCAAATTTGAACTTCAGTTTGTTCTAGAATAGTACGAAGTAATCTGATAAAAATGGTGCAGGACAGATTTCGATGAACTCTTAGTCTATTTTTTTTAAACTTTGAAAAAAACACCGATATAGATGGTATAAATTATTTACTTAAAGAAGAAGGTTCCTTTAAATTAGAACATTAAATATATCTCTGAACATAACAATGATTTTAGTTTATTGTAGATGTTTTGGGATGAGATTGAATATAACTGAAGCTTAACTTAATTTCGTAAGTACTCTTATATTTACCTCGTAATAGATTTTACAAATTTGTGTGTTTGCATATTTTATTTTCTCTTCTTTATCAATGGTATTCGTATTTCCGTTTAAATAAAATCTCTTTGATCTTACTACAGTTAGCTTTTTAGTCTTCTATTAACGTCATGTGATCAGTTCAAGTGGTGGTGACGGCGAGGAAAGTGAAGGCCGGACACATGATGTTCGAGGAACTGCAAAATGAGCTGCGAGAGTACCTCCGTTTTAAGAAAGTACCTCACGCCCTCAACCACCGCATCTCTCAGTATTTTCGGTTGTGCTACGAGCGATCATTCTTCAAAGAGTCAGTTATTCTCTCCTTCCTGTCCGGCCAGCTGAGACAGGTGGGTATAATACCACAGATGGAACTAAGGAGACTAATTCGCATTTATACAGTAGCGCAGCTCAGCCCGTTTTTGGCTAGTTAGGAATGTGAGCGCATACAGCTGACACGTATTAAACATATTTGATTTGCATCAACTTAATTCTTATACTTTTCCAGTTCACACATTAATAAGAATACGCGTGATGAAAGGAACGCACTGTTCTGCAAATAGCTGCAGCAATAATGAAGAAAAGAACCCCAAGTTATGTTGTTTTTTTTACTTGCATAAAAGACCTAGAAAGGAAATATGGAAATTACCTCCTAACAGAAATGCTACTACCACCTAAATACCCTTATTTACTACTTAGATTACTTACTTTTCTACACATTTTCTTGAATAGTATGAAATACTTGTTCTTCCTCATGATTCCACTATTCATTTTCAATGGACGACATTCATTAGATTTCAATATTTTCTTTCCTTAAAAATTGTTCAAAATTTTTCCTTTACTTGATTTAGTTGTATGCATAAAGAAATTGAAATATATATAAAACATTTACGGCGATGTATTCCTTGATCGCCATGTGGATCGCTGGAGTCGCTGACCAACACGTCGTCTTAGAGCAATTAATTTTAAATATTTGAATTGCAATTAATTTGTTTTAAAATTCTCCGACCTAATCGAGATTATTGAAGGTTATCTTTCAAAATGAACACTTTAACATTTGGAATAAGTCGTACTGATGACACAGGAAACATAGTATTACGTAATTTGGGATTTCTTTTGGCTTCTTAGTGTGTTAAAGGTAAATATTAATGTCACAAACGAAAAACGTTTGATGCTATATCAAAACGCTATTTTCCCTTTGGAAATAAGATAAACTATTTATTTAGAAGGTATATGATGGTGCTCTTGGTGACGGAGCATGCTAATTCCTGCTTGTGAACTATGGAGTTTTGAGAAAAACAAAAGATTTGTTTATAATAAAACTGCGTGAGTTATTGACTATGCTCAGTCCCCCCCCCTACACACTCTCAAATGAATTCGAATCCATATGTACTAACATTACTTTGCTATGAACGTTAACATGGAAACATGCTACACGAGTATTTCAGGATGACGACAATTGGCGAATATTTACGCAAAACACTATTCGTTATTTTGTACTGTTTCCTTCAATGAACATTGTTTTTTTACCACGACGACTGAGTCAGTGGGCGGTTCGCACACACGAGTCACTACAACCGCCTAAGAAAATGGGTATTTTTAAATAACGATTATAGCATTATTGAGTTTTCGACCACGAATCAGAGTTTTAATCTTGCCAAGAACAAGAATTGATTTCTTCACATCGAACGTTTATGCTGGAAGGTAAACTCACAATTACTAGTGACGGAAATGTCATATTTCCTCTCCACATTGTTTGCTTCTATTGACGCAGCAATGCTGATTTGGTTGAATAGGCTTCCGCGGTGGGAGTTTGTTGTATTTAGACTATCCAGGACGAGCCGCATCGCTGACAGTGGCTAACGTTTCGGCCAGGGTATGCTGAAGCAGTACGATCTGAAGAAGGTCACAATACGCTGGCCGAAATGTTAGCCACCATGTCAGCGACGCGGCTCGACCCAGATAGCCTAGATACCACAGCAATGCAGCATCAGTACAACCAGTAGATTTCACTGTAACGTAAATAGATTTCACGTAACGTTCAAGAATTTTATATTTTTAAGAAGATCATGCATTTGAAGCACAGCTACACATTTTTTCGTTACACCGATTTTAAAAAGATCAAACTAACGTAATTGTTATTCAGTCGTCACAGAAAATTGAATATGTTCTGTAGGGAAATTAAAACTGTGCTTTTGTAACGAAATTAAATAGAAATTATGTTAAAACCAGTGCTTGGTTAATACAATTTTAGAATCCGGAACGCACCGAAACTACTAATTATAATAATAATCATTAATTTATAGAATTATTTAATGATTTATTTCCGAGGTACTGGAAAGCCGTTCCGTCGAATTCTGTCAGAAATCAAGCCCTGGTTAAAGATATAGAAATGAAATTGATGAGCTACACGTAATTATTTCTTTGGCCAAGCAGACTTGATAAATATTAATTTTTCTTTCCCAATATGGCGTAAATCCATCTAACAGCTCTGAAGCGAATCTAAGGCATGGCATTCAGCCTGTTTTTGTGCGCAACGCGCCATCGAAGCAGACCTTGTGGCGCCCCGAACCGCTCGCGGGAGGCCTCCCGCGATGGCAGCCGTAATGCCTGTCGCCGCAGGACGTGCTGCTGCACAAGAGCCGGCGCCTGCTGGAGACGGTGGAGATCTTCGCCAAGTTGCCGCCGCTGCTCGCGGTGCGCCTGGTGGCGTGCATGAAGGAGCAGGTGGCGCTGCCCAACGAGGTGGTGGTGACGGCGGGAACCGCGGAGGACCGCATGCACTACATCTTGACCGGCACAGTCGCCGTGTACAGCCAGCAAGGCACCGAGGTGAATACAAAGCAAATAAACTAACCGAAAATGAAAAATAAAAAAGGGAATTTGAAAAGCTACACATAAACAATATATTATTGTCCCAATTAAAATGGGTATTATGCACTAGTTAGTGTAAATACTTTCTGAGAGCTTAGCTTACAATGTGCGAGCAATATCATCACTTCTTTGGTTCTTTGGATGTTCGAAACAGGGATCTCTCAAAAAAGATGTGCAGAGTATAAAAGGATTAGAAATACGTCTCCTTAGGTCGTTGTCTGGTTACAAACTGTACAATAATAGGACGAAGAAAGATATCCAAAAAGAGTTGGAAATAATATCAGTATTGGGTAAAATTATAACACAATATATGCAAAACTGGTTTTGGCCCGTTGGCGCAGATTCCCAGTTGAGCCATCTAGGCGAAGGGGACCACATCGGCGACGCGTGCTGGTGACGGACGACGTGTTGTAGGCAAGATGTGGCGCTGGCGTCGAGATGCATGAAAACACTTCGAGGAAGTGTGTATCGAGTCCCCAGCTGCTGCATCTGTACGAAGGGGACCACTTCTGCGAGACAGCGTTGGTTGTAGACGATAAGACGTGGGCGCTGTTATGGTGAAGCTAGAGACGACGCGCATTGTAACAATACGCTCGATCGTTTGAATTGTGTCTCCAGCTGATGCATCTGTACGAAGGGGACCACTTCGGCGAGGCGGCGCTGGTGGCAAACGACGTGACGTGGGCGCTGTTATGGTTAAGCTAGAGACGACGCGCATTGTAACAATACGCTCAATCGTTTGAATTGTGTCCCCAGCTGATGCATCTGTACGAAGGGGACCACTTCGGCGAGGCGGCGCTGGTGGCGTTCGACGTGACGTGGGCGCTGTTATGGTTAAGCTAGAGACGACGCGCATTGTAACAATACGCTCAATCGTTTGAATTGTGTCCCCAGCTGATGCATCTGTACGAAGGGGACCACTTCGGCGAGGCGGCGCTGGTGGCGTTCGACGTGACGTGGGCGCTGTTATGGTGAAGCTAGAGACGACACGCATTGTAACCATACGCTCAATCGTTTGAATTGCGTCCCCAGCTGCTGCATCTGTACGAAGGGGACCACTTCGGCGAGGCGGCGCTGGTGGCGTTCGACGTGACGTGGGCGCTGTTATGGTGAAGCTAGAGACGACGCGCATTGTAACAATACGCTCAATCGTTTGTACTGTGTCCCCAGCTGCTGCATCTGTACGAAGGGGACCACTTCGGCGAGGCGGCGCTGGTGGCGAACGACGTGACGTGGGCGCTGTTATGGTTAAGCTAGAGACGACGCGCATTGTAACAATACGCTCAATCGTTTGAATTGTGTCCCCAGCTGCTGCATCTGTACGAAGGGGACCACTTCGGCGAGGCGGCGCTGGTGGCGTTCGACGTGACGTGGGCGCTGTTATGGTGAAGCTAGAGACGACGCGCATTGTAACAATACGCTCAATCGTTTGAATTGTGTCCCCAGCTGATGCATCTGTACGAAGGGGACCACTTCGGCGAGGCGGCGCTGGTGGCGTTCGACGTGACCTGGGCGCTGTCGGTGGTGGCGCTGGAGCCGACGCGCCTGTGGACGCTGACGCGTGACGCCTTCAGACTGGCGCTGGCGCCTGACAAAGAGTACCTGCAGCGCGTGGAGCAGGTGGCGCGTGTGCGCCACGGGCTGCTGTCCGGGCAGGGGGAAGGCCACTTCCGCGTGGACACCCCCTACGTCTTGGAGCACCTGCGCCAGCACCACCAAGCGGCTCAACTGCAGCGGCGACAGAGGGCGCGCCAGGTGAGTGCTTCCTTTGCGAATGAAGATCCGATGTGGATCTAGTTGGGAAATTTTATTTTATTAAATATCGTCAAGCAACTATGATGTTAGTGCACACGTGGTTGGGTGATATATTCACGCGTTGGTCAAATTATGCCTTATTTTACGTGGCGAGACTCGGACCATCAGGGCCTCTTTTCTGTGTGACCACGCAAATTTTGTTACGCCATTTTCGCTGACTAGCGGAGAACGAAGGCATCTCGAGTGACGAAACAGGCGATTTGATTTTAGGTGAGAGGATATTTTACAAGCGGAAAATCAGGTGTACAAAGGATTTTTTCGCCCTGAAGAATGCTCGGTATTGATTGGGTTTGAACTAACCAACTTGGAGTACTACAGCCCAATACGTTAACCGTTATACCACTGAACTCGCGGGCTGGCTTTCCTCCAATTTCTGCAGTTTCATGGCTATGCAGTCGGTCAAGTCTGGGAATTAATGTCAGAGCCATGTGTTTTTGCCCACGCTGGGCGCCATATTCATGGTCGACGCATGTCGAGTCACAGTTCTACTATCTCTCCAGCTTATCGAGTGCCATATCGACTTTTCTGTCTTACCATGCACTCATTCTGCTGATTGCAGAATTTGCCGATATAGATCAGTTGTTAGGGCATGAGATTTTGTATCTCAGAATCTTGGAGCCCCCTGCTGTATCTTTTGGAAAATGTAGTCTATTTTTTGTTGCATGATTTAATTGTCACATTTTACCATTCATCGAGGTTAATACACGAAATGAGCATGGCTGGTTACTACGAAGTCAGGTAACCTCTGATAATAGGGAATATTTTACAAGCACCTTAAGAATAAATCAATTGGTTCTTTGATAAAATAGGCGCGGTGACCGGTTAATCGAAGAACAGGATTCGTCAGTTTTTCTGGACAATGTAAACAATTTTCACTTCCTCAATTATTAACCGAGATGCTGCTCGCTCCTTTTTATCAGAAAATGGAATTGGCAATTTAGTTCGCAATTCTAATACTTACTAACCACCGCAAAAATGCCGACTTAATTTCTCATTCCTCCTATCCAGATATACCATCCTTTGACGTGATAACAATGTTCGGTTGTCTTTGAAGTTCGACTGGTACTATAATTACACTGGTCTACAAAAAAAACTTTTCTGAACAAAACACACTGTGTCTATAAATTTCTGTATCGGCCACAGTTTTCATGTGATGTGATGATCGTTTATGTAAAGGGATATATGTCCCCATGTTCGTCACTAACGTCGTCCAAGTTATTCTGGAAGAAGTCTAAATTAAACTTCAAAAACTGCACTTGAAGGGAAAAGGAAAATACTGATTTAATGTTCGAATTTAGTGTCCACCTCTAAGCTACGAACACCACCCACATTCTTTGTTACAAAAATGCTATTCATCAGCGTTTTCAGTAATAGTAAAAACAGACTTAGGTTGAATATAGTAAAAACTGACTAAAACCAAATGCGGAGCTGATGGTCGTCTCCTGTACTACCCCTTCAGACAAAGATTCGCCGCAAATCGAACGCAAATTACACCTACTTTGCCGCAGAATTGACGGCTGCCGCGTTGGGCATTGCGCAGGAGTCTCACTTCAAGAGCTTCGACGAGCACACCCAGAAGGCGGACGCGCGCGAGTCGGAGGCGTTCCCGCGCCAACGACGCGGGGCCGACATCAGCGCCCCCCCGCCCTCGCCCCTCCAGCTGCGCAGGGGCCCCCGGCGCCCCTCCCCCAGCTGAACCACCGGGCATTTGTTGCGTTTTAGTGCTTGCTCTTTGCGAGGAATAAAATTCTTTTTTCAGCCCGGAGAATCAATTTATCATCTCATCAACAGCACCGCCCCGAGATCGACATTCGGAAGCTCTCGATCTCGGCGCGAAGCTGCGCAAGCCGACTTGCGCTCCGCCCTCCTCAAAAGTTAAGGGTTTACCTTTTCAACCACGGAGTGTGGTGGCATTCACATACCCGATGCGTGTTAATGTTTTCTCTTTGCGAAGAATAAAGAATCGCAAAGAATCAAACATTTAATTATATTATAATTATTAACATCGCCCCGCCTAGTTCGACGCTTCGAAATGTTGTCTCTCTGTTGGAAATTTTCCAACAGAGAAAAAAATTATAGTTTTTAACGGAACTCCGATATGATCCGAAACGTCCAGAAGCGCCCGGGACCTCCAACCGCGCAAACCACAGCATGTTTCTCGGTAAAAAACGCTCGTCCGGCAGGATCATAGGTGGTTGGTACGCGATTTTCCACGCGAAATTTTCGAAATATTTTCGTGTTGAACTGTCTGAATAGCATTTCCGTATTTTGGCTATCGAGTAGCTTAAATCGTTTTATCATTCTGAGGCAAGGCAAAATTTTTTATGGGATTTTGGCATTTGTAATGCACAAAATTACTGCCGAATAACAGGGGGAATATAAGGAATTGCGCAATGACGCAAATTAAAATGAGTCATTGAGAATGTAAGGTGTTAGGAAATGTAAATATTAGTTGGATTAAATAAATTTTGGACCATTTAATATTTTTTTTTCGAAAATAGCGCAGATAAATAATATAGGACATTGTTGACAGAAGACAAAACATGATGCATGGTTACGGTTACATCTGATGCATGGTTACGGTGTGATCAGAGCGCATCGATAAACAAGAATAATAATCAAACAAGTCAACTGGTTAAGTCAGATAGGAAGTGTAAGCGAACAATTTTAAAACAGCACTTGTATGCCGGATTTTGTAGAGGGTGGATCGATGGCCGTCAGGGCGATGAGTAAAAGTAATTGATTATTAGTTCATGTTAGAAAATAGACATGTGGTCCGCGAGAATGAAAGAATAGGTTAGATAATGAAATATTATTTATAAGCGAGAAAATAGTAATACTTGTGGAATATTTAAGTTGTGAATGGTAGCAAAAACTTAAAGGCAAAATTTAGTATGGTAATGAGAAGATCTTCAGGTGGAATTATGAAACAATCGCTATTTCCTTTACAACGCCAAGATTGCTGGGAAATTTATCACAAGCGAAGAGTAGACAATAAGTGGCAAAAAGACTTTAACAAAAAGATTGTGGCAAGGTCAAGTTATGTTTAGTTGTAAGGTAATATTAAGATAGAAAAGTTTTAAATTTTTTTATAGAGATTCGATGGCCATCAAATAGGTAACCATTTCAAAAATGTAATGAATATTGTTTATCTGTAAATCCATTTGAAATTGAAATAAATAAAATTTAGCACTGACATGAAATGGCGCTGGCAATTCAGTAACAAATTTACAAGTTGTTTAATTTTTGAGTAAGAATTGTAAGAAACATTCCCTAACAAAATTAAATTATTCACCATCCAAATACTCGTATGAGCGGTATTTTCTAGCCCACGAGAAAAAGGAGAGTACCCTAGAAAACGTAAGTATGCTGACGCCCAAGGCTTCTATAAAAACTGCAGCTGGCCACTCCATTAAATTAGAAATATTGAAGGAAATTACAGGGGCAAATGATAGAGTGATTAAATTATAAAGAGAGAGTATGATCCACTACAATAATGATATTGATTAGATATACATATTGATTAGGCGCAAAGCTGGGCAAAATAAATAAATCAGGGAATTTAATTATAGAGACATTGTGATTACTAAAATGGCAGGCCCAACGCAGGGCAGTAAAATATTTTAATTATTACAAAGGGTGAAATTTAGAGTTACTACAGTACTAGAGGTAAATAATTTTTCAAGAGCAATGTTAATTAGGCCATAATTTATGAAATTATAAAATTGTCCAGTTTAAGATATAAAACTGTGGAGTGCAAGCAACACCACCTAGAAACTCTACATGTAGGTGGTGGTGGTGGTGGTGGTGGTGGTGGTGGTGGTGGTGGTGGTGCAAAGCAATGAGAGAAGAGGATATGTTTATCAAAAATAGATCTTTAAAAAGGTCATGTTCAATTTTTTGAAAATATGAGTATTTTTGGGATAATTTGGAGACAAAAATATTGGCGGGTCCAACGTAACTGCGCTTCATTGTCATAATTCCCGACATTTGGATGATTAGTATGTTAGAATTGGTATATTTCATATATCTTTGTTCGTTTCTTACATTCGACTTTTGCTATACATTTACACATTAATCTTTTAGAAATTACTGAAAACGTATTCGAAATACTGCTAGTTTCAGGGAATATCTGATTGGAATTCTACAATGACTCGGAAACGCAATTTTGTGATTTGCGTCTTACTGTTGAGGCATGATTTACCTGGATGAAAATCAGTTATAATTATCAAATTTGTATTGATATTTGCTTGAAAATATTTAGTTTTTGCTCCAAATGTTGTACAATTTGTAATGAGAAGGGTTGGTCAGCATTCAAGTATTTCTATATGAAACACATGTTTTTAACAATTCACATGTTCATCCACACCATGTTTGCCTTTGCAGGTTTTATATATTCGCCAACTAGGGGTTTATTGTCTGATGATTTGTTTAAAAAACAGTAGTTTTTAAGGAAATTTCATTTCTTTGTGTTACATATATTCTTTATATTTTATATTTAAAGATGTTTATACATATGGTTACAATACTTTACAATATTTATTTGTTCAAACATTTATATGACTGTCAATTACAATACTACAATTTACTGTAATTGACCATATATTGTAATAAAATATGTAATACTACATTGTTATATATTTACAGTATTTTGAGTACATGTACTTCCTGGAATTAATTCTTAAATAATCGAAAAGTTTTTTAAACTTTTTTACTGAAAATTTGCTGTTTTTTACCGCTGCTGTTTAAACAATCTATATGCTCTTTATTTCAAACATAGTTAAATGTATTATGCACTACATAATTGTATGTACATCTTGGCATCATGACTATTAGGTTGGTACCATTTATTCTTGACTGTAACCTAAATGAAATGTACATCTTCCATGCTCCATATTACAACATTTTCAGCCAGCGCTCTCCCTCCCAAACGCCTGAATGAGGTACCTCGACGCGCGAGTGCATTCGCAAAGCTCTTCACAGAATTTGAGACGTGTCTTAACAGCCTCCCGATTCCCTAGAATCCGACTAGGAGCCGAGGCATTATTACGTTCTCAGATTAATTAATATAATGTTACACTTATTAGGTGTATTATAATTCATAATTTCAAGTTTTTATGTCATCGTGCAATTGATTTAATTACAACTAAGCAATAATTATTAATATCGCTATCAGAAGTATAATGAAAGATTGGACCTAATTGGCTGAGACACTTTCAACGGCGGGACGCAACAGCTTTGCAGCACCTTCTCGCTAACAGAACTTCAGGAGCTGTCCGACGCTCGTATAAGCTACACGGTATGATGTGTCATTAATATTTGCCGTTGTTTCACGAACATTCATTCTAATTAAATGTAGCTTCAATATGCGCCCGTTTTGTTGAACTCTCCTTTAGCTTGTAATGGTAGGACAAGAGATAAAGGCGGGTTACTGTTTTGTTTGCAATGCAGAAAAATCATATTTGCAATTCGTGTACCGATGCAAATAACTTTTCTATAACTCGGGAACGAAAATTTCTATTTCAAATATTGCTCATCTCGCGATTTTTTATATTTTATTTTTATTTATTTATGTATTTTAAACTTTAACTCATCTTTCAACTATTTATAGTTAAAATGACGGGATGGGATTCTCGAACTCAAGAAAACGTGCGCAGATAATCTTCTCCCCCATTCGTCACATACAGTTTTAACTGTTTTTTTGACTAACTAAATCTAAATCAGATGTGAATTGTTGACACACTGAAACTTTCGCCAGTCAATGTGATATTTCTAATTTATTCTCAATTCATGCCGCAGTAAGAAGTGTTTTGAACTTCGGTGTAATTATGCTCACTACTTGCTGTAAGTACTGTGCATCGAGTGCAAATCTATTTCTGTGCAATGTGGTGTACGCCAATTATTACGTCATGATCAGTGATTAATTCACACATGCTAGTATTATGCCGCCTGCCCTGGCAATATGCAAGGTGACTTATTTTTTTCGTGAAATCAGTGAATTATGTACCACACGATTTCTTTCACGTAACTTTATTGTGCTATTAACTACTCGTATCATATTAACTACTCGTTAATCATTACTTCGCATTCAGCCACTATTACAACCGCCTTCATGTCCAGTGCTCTGCATTTGCGGGCATAAACTGCTAATCGTAACATCTCGCTAAGAGCTACGACAGAATCCTACCGACGAAAATGCTGGGTGGTGAATATGTTGGGTTGCGCCGGTTCAACGCCGAACTTTGTTCTTTCTTTCATGCGCGGGCTGCTCTGACTGAGACTTTTTGCCTAACACTTATTAGTTTTCAGGGGTTGTTAAAACTGACATTGCCTCAGAAAGGTCAACTTCCATTTCACTACCCCTGGACATAACGCTCTACTGATAAGAGCCCGATGAAAAAAACAAACGAATTACTGGACACCAGACTAACTGGATCATTTTGCCATATTGCCTAGCAAATATTAGCTTCTGTAAAATACAGAATTTCCATCCATAGTAAGGTTAAAGGCCCCGCTTGACCACTCGAGCGCGTTCCTTTTCCTGAGCCATCGTTTCTTGAAGTGACGCCGCCAAACTCGACCACGAAGGAACGGTCGAGTGCTCTCCGTCAGCAGAACCGCGTGACCTGCGCGAGGAGGGCGTCAACGCCTCCGCGGGGCGGCCGAAAGGGGGCGCGGCGGAGCCATCCCGCGGAATCAGCGAATGGAGAGCGCCCGCCATGGGGCGCACAGTGGGCCGTGCGCCGCAAAAATATGGCGGGAAATGGAAGACAGACACATTTCTACGTCCAATTATTATTATTATTATTATTATTATTATTATTATTATTATTATTATTATTATTATTATTATTGTTATTATTGTTATATTATTATTATTATTATTATTACTATTACTATTATTACTATTATTATTTTAGTGCCATAACCGGCTATTTCGGACCACACTACACGTTCTCCTAGGCCCAGTGGTTACTTTATCCCATTAACATGTCTTTATTAGTTGCTATGCATTTTATTATTTAGTTGCTATGAGGGTCAGTTTTTCGGTTGTACACAATGATCAAACAAGGTTGTTAACCTTGAGTTATGAAGTATGAAGTGATGGGATGAGTGAAGGTACAATCACGAATACATCCCCGCCTATGTAGAATTCGAAACTGTAGACTCTTTATTTGGGGGGGGGGGGTCGCGAATTGACCATCCTAGGACCACGCGAACGCGCCACTTGTACTCATCGAGGCCCAATATATATTCTTCCGGGGACCTGCAGGGTTAGCCCTGAGGGAATGAAGTATGAGATGATGATGATGATGATGATGATGATGATGATGGTGATGAGAGGTGACTGGACAATCACGAACATATAGACACGAAAACTGACAACCATGCCACCAGATGCGGGACTCGAATCCATGACCCTTCCGTCCGAGATCGCCACGGCACTACTGCTGTAGCGATCTCGGCAATCCGTATCGGTCTATTATTATTATTATTATTATTATTATTATTATTATTATTATTATTATTATTATTATTATTATTATTATTATTATTATTATTATTTCTATTATTACTATTATTATTATTTCGCCTCACTAATATGCTGTAGAAAATTAACAGCGCGCACGTGCAGCCGCGTAATAGAATACCGCGAATCTGGGCAGCCTTCGCGCGGCGATCGAGAAATATTTAGAAGCGTGATTGTTGAAGGTGTTGCTAGCTATAAAAACTTACAATAGTACAAAAGCACTCATTTTATTATTTGAAAAGCACATATGGAATAAAATATATATTTTTTACAGTAGTCTGTTTGCATACGTTGCCAAACATCTACAATGTGAAATTATAAGTTAAAAAATAAGAATACTTTACTTAAATCGCTGAACGTTACATTTATATGTGTTATCTTGTTTGTGTATGCTACTTATGTTGTATGTTACTTATGTTATTTGTTTTTAAAGTTCAACAAGAAGACCACGAGGTCTTTTAATGGCTGGCGGCTGTTAATACCTTATCAATTGGTTGCCATTAAGATTACCTTCCATTCATCTGTTGGGTTGCGTTATTTGGAAATATTAACAGGACTGTTTTACGAAAAGTATTTATAAACTTCTGTCACAACGAGACGCTCATTCTTTGCAGGCAGAATGTACAAACTAATTCGCTAGAACAGAATATTACACGTCTTATAGTAACACATTAGTTCTTCACAAGTCCGAAGATAATATTGAAGGACTGTGTACGTAGCGTCCACTAGCATGAGAAGTATGACATCATGCGGTAAATGGTTTGAAGATAGAGTTCCCAATCACTAAGTGTCTGGAATTCAAGGAACCAAAGAAATAATTTGAAAGTGTTCAATCCAAAGCTTTAGTATTGGATCAGTAAGCGGCAATCGTTGTCGCAAACGTTTCAAAAATGCCTTTAGATATTCAGTTTCATGCGATAATAATACCTCCGATAGGTCATCAGAGTACAAAATATTCCTTAGTTCATTGTTCCCTACAAGAGAGTAGGAAATTAAAAACTGAAAAATATTTTGGCTACGCTTATACGAGCTAAAATATGATTTCGCCCTGTCATGATATTGCCAGTATTGATTTGCATGGATAAGTTACGTATTTCATATTGAACTGTTCAGTTTCCTTACGCGATGCGACCGACCCCATGAAGGAAACATCAAGTAAAATCCTCCTTACCTTTCAGCATAAAACATTTTAGCTGACTTTGCGACATGTAATTGCATCTCGTCTCATTACTGTCGCTGGTGTAAAAACGTGGCCAAACTAGTTTAACATTGACATTTTTGTACTTCAACTATCAGCGTTGTGTATCGAAACGCCAAAACACCAAGATAGTACTGTTCAGGTGATTCCAATATTAGATTACAGGGATGGAAAGTAATGCACCAGTGTTAATGTTTAAAAGCATAGTGCCACACTATTATTTATAAGTAGTTCAGATAAACAATTTAGTGGAAAAATCGCGGTAGGAGGAGGTTTGGCAAGGAGATGCCTCTTCTTTCACAGTCATGTCGCTTTAAATGTTTTATTTATTTATTTGGCATATGGGATTGCTAGCGGGGAGACTGCCCTCAGGCAGTGTCGCCCTCCGGGAGCTTGCGCTTAGACGGATCCGCGGACCTTAGCGAACAGGCCACTTGTCATGCCCTTATCATGCCGCGCTTCGCGGGCAGACCCTTGCTGCACCTGGGATTGGATTCACTTTTTCCGCCAGATGTCGGCCTAGGTTGTCTACATCGAAGCTACCTGGTTGGAGAAAGCAAGATCTCATTAAGGCGGAAAAGTAGCGGGGACTTTAATTTTGCCGGGCATCTGCATGGGTTTTTGTACATGCCACAGGAGTGACATGACTACTGTGGCCGCCCTTCGAAACTCCACGCACCTAAACCGGAATGGAACCCGCGATCAGGGGGGTTCAGAAGCCAGTACTCTACCCTCTCACCCGATGAGGTTTGAGTGTGCGCATCCATGATATAATCGAGTTCATTTCTCTGTCAATATCTCAAATAACAGCTAGAAGCAACCATACATCTTTGGAATACTCGAACGCGGAGCAATGGCCAGCAAAGTTGGAAAATGGGCGTTGCACTTTCCCCTCAACCAATGGAAGATTCAAACTTGAATATCAAGTAAATGATTTAACCACATAACTGTAGGTTATTAATTAAACTACATAATAACGAAATCAAAGCTGTTATGTGTGTCAAAGTGTGTCAAACAAACTTGTTGTGAAATTCTATATAACGAGAAATAAGGTAGAACGAGTACGTGTTGTCTTATGTCTGATGTTCCCTGAGCTGCAACGCACTGTTGGCATTGAATACACCGTGTGACAGACATAAATAATTTATATAATTTTTAATTTTAACAATTATTTTAAGACCTTCAAAGGATTTTTGTAAAAAACGCTCTCTTTAAAAGTGTGCATTTATCCAGTTATAATTTGACAATGTATTAATAATAATGTGATTTGGTTGTAATACGCGTAGCACTCACGGATCTAATAACTAAATTAGTTAACGCACTCGTAGTCGTTTGTCGAAATTCTCACCGGCAGAAATGGCTCAGGGCATCAACTTCTGTCACTCCTGCCCCTCTGGCCGCAGTGTCCTTTCCAACACTAGCTTGTCAGCTAGGTCGAATTCATCCGCAGTCTGGTGGAGGATTCTAGCAGCGGACTGCTCTAATGGTAGTTATCCATGGTTTCTCCCATCAACACCAGGAGAATGCCGGAGCAGTATCCTAACAAACGGACCACGGACAACGAGCGATCTTTCCTTCCTCTTCTTTCTCCTATCCTCACCTCTTACACACACACACATACTTTTACTAACACGCACTACCCTACCACACATACCGGGAGACCCGTCAGGATCTAAGAGCTTGTCCCGGCTGAGGCGGTGCCCCGCTGGTGGCAGATATGTGGATGGGGAAGACCTCTCTAGCCGACTGTAGGTCGGCGCCGGATATCGCTGTACAGCGGGGAAAGACCACAGCCCATTCCCGAGCAAAACATACACTACATTTATGGACAAATGACCCTAGTAGTCGACGCGCCCGAAATCACTAACAATCGATCAACGAAATACTCACTGCGTCTCTCGTTTGCGCCTCGCTTGCCCAGCCCGCCGCCACTGTGCGCCGCTCGCGTCAGCCTTCGCGAGTGACCCCGCCCCCCTGCGCCCCGCCCTTCCGCTGTTCCCTCGTCAGCAGCGCTTCCAGGGCCCTCAGGCCGCCTCTGACCCGCGGCCGGCGACTCGGAATCGCCCGGCGCGGACGCCGCCGACAAGGCCCCCTGGCGCCGCACCCGCCGCTCCCCGTCCTAGGAGGGCAACTCTTCTGCTCAAATGAAGACTCCGAATAAATGTTACCAACTTGCAGTGGCGGTTGGTGAACGCGTTGGCGAAACATTCATGAACAGCGGCGTGTCCCGGGAAGGGGGCACGGAGGCCATGCCCCACCTCAATACATTTTTTTTTTGTAATTTTATTAACTTTCTTCAAAACAGTTGTCTCACTGATATCACATTCCAAATGATTCATTGAGCCTAACTGAATCTCAGACGGTGCACTTTTGATTCCGATGCCTTTCTAATATGATATTAAATATACCCAAATGACGGTGATTACTTCATGAAAAGAGTTTGTCCAACGAAAGGCAGACTCACTGTGACAGTACTCAGTAGAACACGCATAAAACACACGTTTCGTTACTTGGCCAACAGATGGGAGCACAGAGCTCCGGATGTGACGTCTGACTCCATGAAGTCTTGACACACCACGAATTCCTGAAATTGCAGTGAAATCGCACCTCATAAATTGTAAATTCGGACAAATACGAAATATCGCTTCCACTTGCGAATCTTTTTCAAATCATGTGATGTTTTCAATAAGCTCTACTCAATTTCAAAACGCTATTTCAAAGCCTTAACACAAGCCATTGATTCAGAATTGTGTAGGCGCCAAAAATTTTATATTGAACACTTGCAATTGTGCTAAGGGACATTAATATCGCAATGTTTTTGATCACTTATTTGATAATTAAGTTTAGGGTATTATAAATACAATTAGTATTATAGACACTTTCCTTTACACAAATCAACTTTTAGGTTACTTTCCGCTAAGCACTTCTTCACGTTCTATAGTTTTCTAATGACTCGTGTTTATATTTCTTGGTCTGTAAAATGTACATTTTTACTTTCTCATATAGGTATCTTTAGAGAAAGTTATGTAATGCTAAAGAAAATGGATGTCGAAATGTAGTCTGAAATACACTTGGGGTTTCTAATATCGAAAGATCGTGCTTTTTTGAAAACGACTGTCTAACCCACAGAGCGCCCAATCGGTTGTGAGTCTGACCGTCCGTCTATGAGCAACACAGGCGCCTAAATCGTACCCATAAATCTGAAACGGATTTTTAATTTTTGTGTGTGTGTGTGTGTGTGTGGGGGGGGGGGGTACTGTACGTAAAATGTCTGGAATATTTTCAAAATTTTCTCAAAAAATAGTTCAAAATTATTTTTTGTATCTTCAAGCATTCTTGTTCAAATAAAGAAAAAGTAAGTTTAAAAGAAAGGCGCACGGTTAATTTTCAATAAAACCTGAATTTTTTCTCAAATTCTCAAATTTTTATTTCTTTCCGACTACCTTCTTAAACTATATTATTGAAGGTAGATGTGTGTTTCTTTATGCAATCTGTTATTTAAAGTTAGATCTTTAAATAATTCGATGTACAATTTCTTTAAAATATTATTTATCATGAAATTAGGAATCAAACAATTTGCTTTAAGTGATAGTGTAAGTGCCAATGGGCTAGAAGTTCCAATATAGTAATATTAAGTAACCGTTACCAATAGTACGATAAAGTGTTCGCTGTTGTATTGCCACTAGTTGATATGACTCGTGTACTATTTCAAACATATCTTTTGTACATCTCTCTATTCGGACATTTTCAATTTTCAAAGTACTCTCGCAGATCCCAGTCTCGTACCCTTCTCTCTGTGACGCTTTATTTTTTTAGCTACGACGTTTTATTTTTTACGTAATTTTGTTTGAGAATTTTTTATTCACTTTTAATTTTCAGTACCTTTCCCCTGATCCATTATCGACAAAATCCATTACTCGTCACATGATATCAGACCGACAGTATTTTCTCAGAAATTTATTTTATCTCGCAGGTTCTCTCGGGTCCCAAAACTGCCGCGCGCCCTCGTAAGGTTGGTCGTGTTGCCAAACAGCCGGACGTCGCATCGCCCACGGTGACCTTACGATAACTTTCATTTCCGGAGACACAATCCAAATAAGCTCTACCGACTTTCAGTAGGATAAATATCAATAAGTCCAGGAATCGCCCGACACAAGAATTGGACACGGAAGTTTGCATCGGATCTGTCTTTAGTTTATAGTGAGGGCAAAACTAACAGAATTGCCTCTAAAGATGAAATAGTGACGGATTAATTCGCCTGTGTAGAACTGAGAAACAAAAAGATGATGGTCTCAAACGGACCTCACGCGGAGAAAAATTCGGTTAAGTACCAATTTTGATACTCATGGAGTTCAACTTGTTAAGTTCTCATTAAGTATTCCCCAATGTATTTAAATATAAAGAGCCCCACCGCGACCCCACCGCGACCCCACCGCGACCCCACCGCGACCCCCTCGCGACCCCCTCGCGACCCCCTCGCGACCCCCTCGCGACCCCCTCGCGACCCCCTCGCGACCCCCTCGCGACCCCCTCGCGACCCCCTCGCGACCCCACCGCGACCCCACCGCGCCCACGAGCTGCATTTGGCGTTTGCATCGGGCGTTTACTGACTGCATCCCGCGGTCAACTTTTCCGAAGCCATTTAGGTACCTCCCCAAAAAGGCATAGCCCGACTGCGTGGTCATATACCGACTGCATCCAGCGATATACTTACCGAAGCTATTTACCTCCCCCACCCCAAAAAAGGCATTGCCAACTGCTTCCCTTTCTGTTATTTTCCTCAGATTAAGGGTCTGCTTAGTATTATAATAATCGTTTATATTTTATCCACATCGCTCTGTTTTCAAGAAACATTCGCGTGTCCTTTTAGAACACTCCCAAAGTTGAAAAACCATCGCTTAAAAGTTTGTGGAAACAAAACTTAAAACCTCGTATCATCTTATTATCGGCACCTTCTTGTCTCACTGACTTAACACAATGCCGAAGATTCTGCCATTCACCTGTAATTCAGGTTTTCTCTGAATTGATGCGGGGACATCTATATGCGCTACTCATGAATGCAAACATAATTTAAATGTTTTCTACTTCCGAAACATCGAATGAAAAAAAACAAAAAAAAGAAAAAAAACGGAAAGTGAAAGGGGATTAACTGGGAAGCGTGTGTGAAGGAAAACTGAGTGCAGGATGCAGTTGGGCTATGCATTATTTGGTAACGAAAGGTGACAGGGGATTAGCTCAGGAGCGAGTGTAGAGAAACGTGAGCGCGGGATGCAGTTGGGCTATGCATTATTTGGTAACGAAAGGTGACAGGGGTTTAGCTCAGGAGCGAGTGTAGAGAAACGTGAGCGCGGGATGCAGTTGGGCTATGCATTATTTGGTAACGAAAGGTGACAGGGGTTTAGCTCAGGAGCGAGTGTAGAGAAACGTGAGCGCGGGATGCAGTTGGGCTATGCATTATTTGGTAACGAAAGGTGACAGGGGATTAGCTCAGGAGCGAGTGTAGAGAAACGTGAGCGCGGGATGCAGTTGGGCTATGCATTATTTGGTAACGAAAGGTGACAGGGGTTTAGCTCAGGAGCGAGTGTAGAGAAACGTGAGCGCGGGATGCAGTTGGGCTATGCATTATTTGGTAACGAAAGGTGACAGGGGTTTAGCTCAGGAGCGAGTGTAGAGAAACGTGAGCGCGGGATGCAGTTGGGCTATGCATTATTTGGTAACGAAAGGTGACAGGGGTTTAGCTCAGGAGCGAGTGTAGAGAAACGTGAGCGCGGGATGCAGTTGGGCTATGCATTATTTGGTAACGAAAGGTGACAGGGGATTAGCTCAGGAGCGAGTGTAGAGAAACGTGAGCGCGGGATGCAGTTGGGCTATGCATTATTTGGTAACGAAAGGTGACAGGGGTTTAGCTCAGGAGCGAGTGTAGAGAAACGTGAGCGCGGGATGCAGTTGGGCTATGCATTATTTGGTAACGAAAGGTGACAGGGGTTTAGCTCAGGAGCGAGTGTAGAGAAACGTGAGCGCGGGATGCAGTTGGGCTATGCATTATTTGGTAACGAAAGGTGACAGGGGATTAGCTCAGGAGCGAGTGTAGAGAAACGTGAGCGCGGGATGCAGTTGGGCTATGCATTATTTGGTAACGAAAGGTGACAGGGGTTTTGCTCAGGAGCGAGTGTAGAGAAACGTGAGCGCGGGATGCAGTTGGGCTATGCATTATTTGGTAACGAAAGGTGACAGGGGTTTAGCTCAGGAGCGAGTGTAGAGAAACGTGAGCGCGGGATGCAGTTGGGCTATGCATTATTTGGTAACGAAAGGTGACAGGGGTTTAGCTCAGGAGCGAGTGTAGAGAAACGTGAGCGCGGGATGCAGTTGGGCTATGCATTATTTGGTAACGAAAGGTGACAGGGGATTAGCTCAGGAGCGAGTGTAGAGAAACGTGAGCGCGGGATGCAGTTGGGCTATGCATTATTTGGTAACGAAAGGTGACAGGGGTTTAGCTCAGGAGCGAGTGTAGAGAAACGTGAGCGCGGGATGCAGGCGGGCGATTCCCGTCGCTTTACTTCGCGCCCGTTCAAAAAGGGGGCAGACGACTACCCAACATTCACTTCGACAATTCATTGAATACAGTAGCTTATTACGGTAAAATTCACCTTATAAGTAATAAAGTTGCTGAATAGTCAATACAAAAAATCTGGCGAAAAAAGTTGTTAGCTTTCATTAGCCACACGCCATTCGTCCTTTGTCTATTTAAGACCCGATTCTCTAATTTTTCAACAGTTGAAAATACTGTTTTAGACGTTGTGTATTTAGAATTCAAAAAGCATCTGGAGAAGTGTCCATTCCTTCCGGCTGAGCAGAACGTGCGCCTCCAGCCGCGGAAAGGGGATTGGGCGTGGGGGTTGCGGTGGGGGAGGGGGCGGTAAGCATTCCGTCTCACATGCGCGCACCGGGCCCTCACAGGCGCTCGCGCCCCACTGCCCACGACCTCTGGCACTGGCACCGGCTGGAAGGCCGCGGGGCGCGGGCGCAGGCGTGGGCGTGGGCGCAGACGTGGGCGTGGGCGCAGGCGTGGGCGTGGGCGTGGGCGTGGGCGCAGGCGTGGGCGTGGGCGTGGGCGAGCGGGGTGTGGGGGTGAGGCGAGGAGGTGCGGGAAGGAGAGAGACAGGGAGGGGAGGGGAGGGGCGATGCGGGCAGTGCGGGGAGGGGCGAGAACGGGAGGGGTGGAAAGGGCTGGGATGGGGACGGGGAGGAGAGAGGCGGGGCGAGGCGGGGAGGTCTGGATGGGGGAAGGGGCGGGGAGGAGAGCGGCGGGGCGAGGCGGGGAAAGCTGGGATGGGAAGAGTGGCGGGGAGGAGGGAGGGGGCGAGGTGAGGTGGGACTGGGCGCGGAGTGCCCGCCGCATTTGCAGGGCCTGGCGATCAATCCCGCGGGCGCAGAGGCGCCGGGAATCTCACTCCCCCTCCCCTCGACGCGTCGCCCGCCCCACTGATAAATCTGAAGGCTCTTTTCAACAAGCAAGTTTACTGTACAAAAGGCAGGCTGGCTACAAAGAATATCACTTTACATTGCGAAGTCGCCGAAAATGCAGTAGAGGAAACTTGAAGCTTTCGTGAGTCGTTGCCGCCAGATGTACCAGGAACGTATCGCGTTGCCGAAGATGTACAAGAGAAGACAATTGCTTACCTGCGCTCTTATCACTCGTAGTAACACACTGACTCGGCGCGCGTAAATTACATCAACAGATGTTCATTGTCTTCTTCCGCGGATGAAGGGCTTATATGAGTGGTCTAGTTTCAAAACTCGATTTTTTGAGGTTCCGTCGCAGATATGCATCGTTCTATAAAATTAATTGGTACAAAACACGTCTTCTATTTACCCCAAAAGGGCTTCAAAATAATGTGTTAATATCAGAACGCGATCTTTCCATAATATTCGTTTGGTTGCGAAGTACGATCTTTCCAATCCAGCAATCACATATCCTTATGGTACTATGTTTTGGTGCAGTATTATATTAAAATGACAATGTATCTTTCTATAAAAATCTAACTGACCATAACATTGACCATACTGATACTGTTAATGATGAGTATTGTGCAAGTCAACAGTTAGGGGTTGCTGATCTTCATATTTGATGAAAAATGCCACATGATATAAAGAAATAAGAGGAAATGGTAATGTAACAATATTAAATGAAAATAAGTTTGTTTTCACTACAACTACGAATAAATTTTCGAAATGAGATATTTTCCAATTATTAGCTCAACTTTCTTCACAACGACTAGATATCCTTGAATTATCTTATAATTTTGTTTTTACTTTAGCCAAGGGCATTAACGTTTTGAAACAACGATGTTTTGAAGACATCAACATAGATGTCGCATCCACACCGCTACTCCCACGTCTGATGCGCTCACTGAAGTGCGACGGACACGGCCGTAGCGCCCTCTGGTATCCGCTGCCCAAGCTTTCTTTTAGGTGCGGCGGCCACCGCCTGAGCGCGCTATCACGCTGCTACCGCGCCTTTTTAATGAACTCTCAATCGTCGTCCTCAGCGAGACTTGTGGCGTCAGAACTGTGCTCACCACTGTTAGAAAGATTCATTTTATAAGCAGGAGGTGCAACAATGCGATCGGCCACTTAAAATATCGAAGGATGTACTCAGATACTCCGTTCGCCGCTGCGAAGCGCGGCGTCGCTCTTGAGCCCCGAGATACACTCGTGAGTATTTCATGTTGAAGAGCACATCAACCACAAGGTTTAGCCGTTTTGCTTCCCATGCTGGAACGTGAGATCTGGCGTCGACCTACCGGCTTACGACCTACGGCCCCTGAGTTACAATATTGATTCTGCTTTCGTCTGGTATTGATCGACGAAACCAAGAAAAACTGCTAATCTACGCTGCGGGACTACAAATACTTCACCAGGCAGCTGCTGAAATCGATCTAGCGAGTGTCAAAATCCCCCATCGTCAGGGCTGAAACACTGGAGCCTAACGTTCGATTCCTACCACTGCACAGACAACGATTGTTGTCACTGAGTAATCCCAGACGAGGCGTGCACTTTCCGAAAAATTCTCATATCTATCTTGGCGGCTCACCAATAAGCTGTCATGATTTCGCGAAAATTCCAAACTTTCGCTACTTCAGAATACTTATTTACACGCAGCATGCAGATTTTTTCATTCGTACAATTAATTTCGTGAGTCATAATTTCATCACAACATTCCGCCGCTAGAATTCTCCTCCCTACAGCGACTGCATTCGACATAGCGGACAAGATAGTGTTGAAAATCCTCGCTTAATACGCGTTGTAGATTTTTGGATTAGATATTTCCTAACAGCAGCGAAGGAAAAGGACGACGAATATTAGGGAATGTTAGAAGAATAACATACTGTGCTTAACACAGTCTCCGGCAAAAGGAGGATAAAGATGTCACAACACGGCCATGGAAGAATCGGGAAAAGAAAGATGAATGATTCTGAAAGGTTATCAACATTTCCGACTACCATGACTCTTTCTTTGAAATAAATTGAAAGAGTCTAACTTGAAGACCCACAAAATTGATTTTTAATCAAATTAAATCTGCTCTTAGCAGAGTACGTAAATCTGAAAGGTAATTAACGCTTTCTTGAATCATTATCTTTAAAAGCAATAAGAACAAAATGAAAAATGATATAGAGTGACACATTGTCTCATTCGATTTCTTTTGGGTTTTATACATTGTCTTTAAAAACAATCTTCTTTAAAAGGAAAACTTAAAGAAATTATTCGAACAATAAAATATGGCTTATTAGGTAGGCGAGTACGAAATTATATTATATAAAAATAATTCTACATTATTAATAATATAAAATTAATTAAAAATCTGAGCTGCAAAAAATGCTTCATCATAAACATAACGATTACAACAATTAAATTAAAATATATAAATATAATAGAATAATAATATAATAGAATGATTCTTTATGTAATTTGTACTTGAAATGAATAACAACATCGAAAGGTACAACTATTCGGAGTGTCCTGTAAATAATAGGATTCTCTCTACTTTCTGAGCCCCCTAGAGGCGTCATTTATATACAGCAACTCATATTCATTGTGACAATTTGTTATGAAAATTTTCTCACTCAGAGAGAGAAATGAAATTTGTTTCTCTACTTCCAATTAAAATACTCAGTATTCTTATCACACTTCCGCTTCCATTTTGGAAATTTCCAAAAGTAAGATTTTTTTTACTTCTAATTCTCGACGTAAGTAAACAATTAAACCAGGAGGATTATTATCAAAATAGGAGATAATGTCAGAAATAAAAAGTATGACAGTAACGAATTGTTTCCACAGGGAAATGAGAACTGTCTTCTGGACGTTTTATAGAAAATTGTCGTTTATTCAATGTAGCAACATCATAAACAATTGATAAATGAAATCTAAAATGTATGAAGCATTGTTTTTCAATATACAATTATATAAAGTGCTGCCGAGACTTTACGCATGGGTTGGCAGAATTGTGGGCATACTTGGAGTAACTTGAGTGCGATGTATCTATATTGGCAAACAATTCCGTGATTGTGCATTTCATAGTTATTATTGGGTTCATTTTTTTCAATTTTGATGGAAGTAATGCATTAGACATGTATAACATCTGAACCGAAACGTCCAATGGCCACGTTGAATGGCTATTCTTAGATAATTTACACATTACTGTTGAAATGTATATTGGGGAGCGCTTTTTCCAGTGAACGAACATTACACAAAGCGATAATTTGCCGAATGAAAATTCCTCTTCGTGCCTACCGGAACAAAGTCTTTTCCCCAGCGCCAGGGGAGTCCCCATGGTAACATCCGGCGGCCTGGGCCGCCCTCTGGCGCGCCGACAGAAGGATAATTTTTGGAATAATTCCCTCGGGAGGAGCAGCCCGCGCTTTGTACGGGGCCGAGGCGAGGGGTGGGCAATGAGGTTGGCTTCCCCGCTCACTCATTGCAGACCGCTTGTTGGGGGCCCTTGCCTTCCCTCGCCTCCCACCCCCCGCCTTTCCTTCACCATCCACGCTCCCCCTTCCACCACCCAGTCGCCAGCGACCCCCTCCACCTCCAAGACAATCGGGCAGCCCTTCCTCACGCCAGTCATTGCCGGCCTGCATAGTCGAGGTAGCGACGTATGAAGAACCTCGTGCCTGAAGGGTCGCGGGTTTAAAACCCACATGGGGCATGAATGTGTGTGTGTCCGTATACAGAATGAGAGATTTTCTACAGTTGTCCCTAAAGTACAAAAACAACAGTTGTCGCTGTATGACATAGTAGTCGAAAAGCGAACTTTGAAAAGAATTATACAATAGTGCAACTCAGCCCGGTTTTCGTCTAGTTAGGGATGCGCTTACATACAGCTAGCGTCCCTGCTGGAGACGAAGTATACCTACGAATAGCTGCTCGGAAGTAATACGGATTTGTTTGTTAAACTATGTTTGTTAAGAGCGAGTTAAAAACTTAGGAGCAAGTCGTTAAATAACATATTAAATTGCATATCCCCTACGTTTTAACCTTTTAGTTGAAATGCTTCGGGACTCATTTGCTGTACACCAACTGAATTCTTTGACAGCTTACCCATGAATTACAATGAGTGTCGTAAGAGGCGCCTTGTTCTGCAATTAAATGCGGCAATAATAAGGAAAATAGCTCTGAGTTAGTTTATTTTTTAGTTTTCCAAGAACCAGAAATGAAAATCCGAAAGTTGTTCCGCAACGGAAATACAAGAGGTAGATACAATACCCACAGATATACAATACCCATAGACAGGCGCAGATGGGTACCACAGGTTGCGTGACACCTCGACACATTTTCAAAGGGGTCCATTGCCGTACGCGATATGACATTTTATTTTTATAAATATACATGTTTTCCCCTTACAATTAAGGATTCTTTACAATTGTATTTATTTTAGATATCCTTAGAAGTATCTGACGTCATTAGCAACCACTATTGTTTTATGTACAAGTGACAACATTTGTAACATTTTACAATTTATAATAAAGATATAATTATTTTCTCACATTTTTTAACAATAATTTTAATTATTTTGTCAAAACCAGTAAATTAGAGAAATTGTTTACAACATTTCGGGAAAGGGGTTCTACAGGTCTGACAATCATGTAAATAGTTCAACATCAAATCTTTTGTATATATTAATAGTAATCAAATTATAATTGAATTATCTTTGTAGTCAATTTTATTTGTTGTCTAGAAAATGTCATATGTAAATATAGCAGGGCGCCAGAAATATATTTCGACCTTTTTGTTGTTTTAAGCCCCGCTATGTTTACGATACCAGCCTCACCAATGAAGGCTATGATCACGAAGTTTAAAAAAAGTTGAATACTTTCATTTGCAGAAATTCAGATATTTTCATCGATTTATTTCAAGATATGATTTTAAAGAGCATAATATTTCATTGCGAACAAATCTCTGGCTTCAATATTTAGTTCTAGGAAGACGTTGAAAAAGTTTTACACTTTTCGCACATATTTTATAAGAGTACTTTGCTCTATGCGAAAAAAAAATTGTAAAATTTTGGTAAAAAGCATATCTGTTTCGACTTCGATGAGCCTTCATTTCATCTACATTGGCAGACAAATCGATTTTGGAGAAACTCTCCTGAACGATTTAGGGACTCGCGTTGACCATGCACGGACGGACAGACGAACAGTCAGGCGGTTTGCGGTATCAAGGAAAACAAAACCTAGGTTCTGGATTCACAACGTCACACATGAACGAATTTTCTACACATAACAACAAGATTTATCCACTTTTTCGATACCAGTTACCCCGAATATGAGTTTTTCTGACGAAAATTTACCACTCTCCGATGCAGCATTACAGTAGTTTATCTTAACAGAATATGTACTAGGAGAGAGTGAAATAACGTAAGTTTCAACTTATCGAGTCGCTGGTAATGCGGGGAAGTTACCATGCAAACAGAAGAAACTCAGTACGCGCGCTTTAACTAACGTATTGATTGTCTTCAAAACCTACTGACGGCTATGAACGCCTTTCTATGCTAATTTTAAGTATCTACACAACCGTGATGGGAGTCAAATACATTTCTTTGAACAAGATTACAAATCTGAAGTCGTTTTACTGCATATTCATTGAAATCAAAATAATTTACGTGCCTCAAAACGAGTTGTGTACTGAATAAATAATTTATTAAAATATTAATGATGGTGCAAAATTATATTTTATAATTTCGTTTATCATGCTTACAATATATAATTGGCTCGCTATTGATCATTGAGAAATAATCTTTTTTTCCGTATTTTTCATTCACATTTTCACTGTTCCGGAATAAATAATCAATGCACAGCTAAAACTTTGGTCTCCTTTGAATAACACGTACTATATTCAGTATGTTTTTTTAAACTTCGTGTAAATGTTTTATTACATCTCTCATTATACATAACTTAAGTATTGATATTACATTCATAAAATGTATGAATTAAATGGAAACATAAATAAATCTACTTTCATTTAATTTATGATTAAAGTTAATTTCTACTGTATGACAAAAAATATTAAAAATTTCTTATTCCTAATATTTTAAACTATATTACTTGGTTGTTTAAATTTTTTCGCTCTATGAACAAAAAAAGCCTCTAAGGTAATTTTAGACGCCCTGCTCTTGTGCATTGCGAGTAAAGGCCAGGGAAGAGGAATTGCAGCGGACAGGGGCATTTGCTGAGCGGACTTGGGGGAGAGGTCACATGGACACGGCAAGGGGCGCCACCCTAAATGGGCATCAAGCCAACAGCGTTTCAACTTTCCGCCTGCCCTTTCGGATATTTTTTGAGCCTTTTCTCATTTCCCTAAACACGTGACGCACCCCGCCACTAGCCTGCAACCCCTCGGAGGCTAAAAGTTTCTCTCACCTGGCTGGAAAGTGTGGGAAAAGGGAAATTAAAAAGCACAATTCTGAAAACAAAAAAAGTATACAACGTTGCATTTTTCACTAATCAGCACGATCCAAATTTCTCGTTCGGAAAGGCCTCAAAATAATTTAACAAATTACGTTCGCGCTCTTAAATAATGGGCATATTGAATTGAAATTGTATTGAATACTAGCAAAAACATTTGGCGTTGCCGGGGCACAAAGTATTGCGAAAATATAACAAATAGTGTTGGTGTCAATATAATTTTCACGAATTAATTAAGTGAATTGAATAGTGATTTCCTATACTAAAATCCAGATTTATGTTATCCATCAATTAGTAAGAACAGAGGTAACGTAACGTATTTTAGTGTTGTTTGTTGATGGGTGAAGTTTTTGACACCCCCTGTTGGTTTGCTATTATTTTTTCTTAACCTCTTCACACTAACAACAAACTTGAAAACGTCAAATATTGTTGTGAATGAAATGACTAGCTGATTGATTGGTTGATTGATTAATATTTCCAAGGCGTGTCAACTGCTGAGATCGTTTGGCTCGTAAGTGTAGTGCATTTTTATGGCGGGAGCTGGCGGTGATTCGTCGCCGACTTACACGTCCAGCTGGTTTTCCTTAAACAGTTATCTTCCAGCAGGGAGGCACCGTCTCAGACAAACCATGCTCTAAGCTCACGACTGCTCTCTTAACATGTGTGAAGTGCATGCCAGTGTAAGCGTGTGTAAGCCAGTGTAAGAGTGTAAGGGACCCTGCAGTGACATCAGTCAGTTTATGAATGGAGATATCATGCAATGTGATAGATTCACAAGACAGATACAGCAGACAATGCAATACACCACAATTGACAATGTGTAACGAAGCAGGGGAAAAGCAGGCAATATCGGCAGAATACTAGTAAATAACATTTAATTGTTTCCGAAAGCGGTAGCAGAACAAAAATCGTAATACAATCATCGCCAACCTTGACACTATCAGAGCGTTCGCGCAGTACTAAAGCGTAGCGCTGGAAATGGCGTCACGTTGGTAGCTCTGCTGATTGACCCGGTGTCAGCGTAATTTTTATGAATTGTTTTATTTAATTGTATGAAGATTCGTGAATTGTTCTCTGTTGACGAAGAAAAATTTCGTGACAATGAAGGCAATAGTTACAGAGATTGTCCCGAAAGCAAGGTAAGAATCTCTTCAGCGTGGGCTTTAATTGATTAGAGCCCAGTATTCCAAAAATGTAACAGTCGATGTCAACGTTTTTTTTATTATCTTAAATATTCCTTTTTAAACACTTATCTCTTCAACAGATGGGGCCATCCTAAATGAAACATGTAAGCACATATTTTCCATTCTTGATTGCCTGATGATTTAGGCAACATCCCTAAAGCATTGTACGGAAGCAGGGGAATCTTTGACGTCAGGACACCTGCGATCCCACAGTGGATTGGTTGGTTGTCAGTGATTTCGGGTACACCAACTACTAAGGTCATTAATCCCGTAAGTGTAATGCTTGTTTCCATCGGGTGGTCGCGGTGATTTTCTCCCGCTGGGTGGTGTGATCTGGCGCCGGCCTACCGTCGGCTAGCGTTCTACGTTGTTCCGACTGATTAACAGATTAATATTTCCAGGCGTGTCGACTGCTAAGGTCTTCAGTTTCGAAAGTGTAGTGCATTTTTATTGTGGGAAGTGGTTCCGGCCTGGCGCCGACCTACAGTTGGCTAACGGGTTTTCTCCAACCAGGTATCTCGCACTAGCTGGGCACTGCTCTAGCCCTACGCTCCCGACCGGTCTCCAGGCATTAATCCGTGTGGCCGTGTGATGAATGTTACTGAAAGTGTGTGTAAGGGGGTGAGAATATGGCAAGGAACAGGAAGGAAATATCACGCGCGGTCTGTGGCCCATTTGTTAGGGTACTGTTCCGGCATTCGCATGCTGCTGTTTGGAGAAACCACCGATCAGAGCAGCCGGCCTCTAGAATTCTCCTCCAGAAAGTGACTGAATTCCACTTAGCTGACAAGCCACCGTCAGGACTCGAACCTGACACCTCCCGGTCAGTGACACCGCAGTGACAAGCAGTTGATGCGAAGAGCCATCTCTTCTGGTCCCACAGTGTCATTCTAATTTCTAGTACTTGGTATTCTAGCATTACTTTTTCTATTAATGACGAATGCCATTTTTAATGACTAACTGAAGAGTTAACATCTACATCCACGCTTTACATATATGCCAAGTTCGAATCGTAATGATACTGCTACTGTATCAACAACTCGCCACAAAAAAAACTACAAACAATAAATTGTACTTTATTTTACAAAAAATTAGTGTCAATATGAGTAAAATCTCGTAGTGTTGAAATGTAATCACTGATTTATTTCTGATTAAATTGAAATCCATCTCGCACTTGAAGTTAATACATATAATCACATAAATGCTGTGAGTGTGTTCCTTTTCTATCATCCAACTCCTCCGTAATTTTCACTCACATATGTGAGAAATTCCCTCCCCTAATTGCGTACGAATTTTCTTTGGATGACATTTTTTTGTGTACCATTTATTAAATTTTTAAATGTGGTCGGGCGGAAATGCAGTTGAAATTGTCTTAGCCTCCCACCAAAAAAGACGTTTGTTGGTTTAGTTACTCGCTCGTTCCCTCCCTCCATCCCTCCTTCACTTATTTACTTATACTTATTTATTTACTTATTTATTTATATTTATTTATTTATTTACTTATTTATTTATTTTTTATTTATTTATTTATTTACTTATTTATTTACTTATAATTCCTTATTTTATAAACACGTAAAGCGTTGATTTATAAATCATTACGGTATGTTAGTGATTTTGTTCTTATTCATATGGATTAATGAAAACCTGCATGTTTAACCTTAGATACGTTATTTAGATTACTCTTTAGTAATATTTTTAAAATGTTTGGAGCACACATGTATTATTGAAATCTTTTCAATGTCTTGTTGTGACATTTAATATCTCGTAAACGCAAAGTTGAATGAAGCCCATCCATTTGCGTTGATTGTGCTTCAACTGTGATTCAAATCTGGTCTTGCAACGAGCGAAGCGCTGCTGTTGGTCATCGCAACGTGGCCCTCGAGCGCCGCCTTCGCCGCCCGACCCGACCCGACCACGCCCCCTAACAAAGGGCCACTTCATCAGCGGCGTCTCCAGATAGCGCTCTATTTACCCACTAATCAAGAGGTACCACTAACTGCCGCCGACAAGTTTGGGCCACCGCGACGACGGGAGTGGCGGAGCGGTGGGGAGGGGAGGGGAGGGGGGAAGGAAAGGGAGGCGCGGAGGGCGGTCGAATCGGAGAGGGCTGAGACGCCGCCACCGGCATTGGTCCTGAATGGTGGTTAATTACCGGACACGGAATTGGCCCGGGCTTCACTTTTGGACCGGCCCATGAGGGCTCATTGTGTCCGTAGCTACGAGCAAACATCGGCCCCAGGATTTCTTCTTCCTCCTCTGCTCCTTCTTCTTCCTCCTCTGCTCCGTCTTCCTCCTCCTCCTCTGCTCCGTCTTCCTCCTCCTCCTCTGCTCCGTCTTCCTCCTCCTCCTCTGCTCCGTCTTCCTCCTCCTCCTCTGCTCCGTCTTCCTCCTCCTCCTCTGCTCCGTCTTCCTCCTCCTCCTCTGCTCCGTCTTCCTCCTCCTCCTCCTCTGCTCCGTCTTCCTCCTCCTCCTCATCTGCTCCGTCTTCCTCCTCCTCCTCTGCTCCGTCTTCCTCCTCCTCCTCTGCTCCGTCTTCCTCCTCCTCCTCTGCTCCGTCTTCCTCCTCCTCCTCTGCTCCGTCTTCCTCCTCCTCCTCTGCTCCGTCTTCCTCCTCCTCCTCTGCTCCGTCTTCCTTCTCTGCTCCTTCCTCCACCTCTGCTCCTTCCTCCACCTCTGCTCCTTCCTCCACCTCTGCTCCTTCCTCCTCCTCCTTCTCCTCTGCTCCTCCTTCCTCCTCTGCTCCTCCTTCCTCCTCCTTCTCTGCTCCTTCTTCCTCCTCTGCTCCTTCTTCCTCCTCTGCTCCTTCTTCCTCCTCTGCTCCTTCCTCCTTCTCCTCTGCTCCTTCCTCCTTCTCCTCTGCTCCTTCCTCCTTCTCCTCTGCTCCTTCCTCCTTCTCCTCTGCTCCTTCCTCCTTCTCCTCTGCTCCTTCTTCCTCCTCTGCTCCTCCTTCCTCCTCCTTCTCCTCTGCTTCTCCTTCCCCCTCTGCTCCTTCCTCCTCCTCTGCTCCTCCTTCCCCCTCTGCTCCTTCTTCCTCCTCTGCTCCTTCCTCCTTCTCCTCTGCTCCTTCTTCCTCCTCTGCTCCTTCCTCCTCCTCCTTCTCCTCTGCTTCTCCTTCCCCCTCTGCCCCTTCTTCCTCCTTCTCTGCTCCGTCTTCCTCCTTCTCGTTTTCTTCTGCACCTTCTTCTGCTCCCCTTACTTCTGCTGTTCTTCCTACTTCCTGTGGTTCTCCTCTCTTTAATAAACCTTCTTTTGCAGTTGTTCTTTCCTATGTCCTGAAACATCACTCAATTGAAGTAAAATACCACGATTAACGGTATCCCGACGACCCTCTTCGACATGCTTGGCCGTGAAGCCCCGTTCCTTGCCGCAGCTGCGTTCGCCGGGTGCGCGCCGCGGCCCCACCTGAGAAGGGCGACCTCGGGTGGCCCATTGTGGGTCTCTCGAGCATCGACTTGTGGCACTGAACACGGACTTTCACTTGAGCCCCTCCTCCCCCAGCCCCAAGTCCCATCGCGGGTGTCTCACGGGCACGCGTGCTGCTCGCCGGTGGAGTGGAAGCCATTCGGAGGCGAAGATCCTGTAGCCCTTGCCTAGTCCCTGCGAAGGGCTCCTGCAACGGCCCGTTCCCAAATCAACGGTGATTACCTGTGAATAGGGAAAACCCTTGCTAACGATCCTCAAACACTACGAATAAACACTTTGAAATTGCTGAGTTCAAACTACTACAAGTACTTCTTCTTCTTCTCCTCCTTCTTCTTCTTCTCCTCCTTCTTCTTCTCCTCCTTCTTCTTCTTCTTCTCCTCCTTCTTCATCTTCTCCTCCTTCTTCTTCTTCTCCTCCTCCTTCTTCTTCTTCTTCTTCTTCTCCTCCCCCTTCTTCTTCTTCTCCTCCCCCTTCTTCTTCTTCTCCTCCTTCTTCTTCTTCTTCTTCTTCTTCTTCTTCTTCTTCTCCTCCTTCTTCTTCTTGTCCTCCTTCTTCTTCTTCTTCTCCTCCTTCTTCTTCTTCTCCTCCTTCTTCTCCTTCTTCCACGTATGCGTACAACTTCGTCTTTTGATGATCAACATCCCTGCCTATTTCTCTTGGTCTATCTGGGCTCCTTCGTGATGGATATGATGTTCATTCCGTTACTTAATTCAAAACAATCTATAGACTAAACCATAATAAAAGCTATTAGTGTGACTGTGTACTAGCTGCACATTTTAATGCTAGAAAATGCCAATTCTTGCAAAGTATATATTCCTTTTTCGCCTCTTCTTATATTTGTTTGCTTTGAATAAATTACAGTGATTCAAAATAAATTGGTCTGGTTCCTATTAAAAGGTCCTTTACCTGCACAGATATCACAATTTTCATGCTCTTGTCGAGTGAATCATGGTAACTCTGTTACAAAAATAGTTTTATATAATTAGTAAATTTTGTGAAACAAAGTAGGCACACTGTTTTGTCACAAGTGTGGATCTTTGTACCAACTAATATTTCTACTATTTGAGACACTATTTGCCCATCTTTTGTGAAAGGGATTGTGCATATTCTTATTTGCCAATTGATTTTGTGATTTCAGCTTTTATCATAAAAAAAGAGCATCCGAGGCGGTAAGGACTTTGATGCACTGGAATTATTTTCAAAATACTTCAATGACAAGATTTTCCCTAAATTCTCACATTTTCCCTATGTGAATTTTCTCCTTTATTACTGTATTCTATAAACTAGACCGACTCAAAGACCTGTGATTTCGAAAACAATTCTTCAATTTTTGTGGGTACTTTACATGAAGACTCGGGCATTCAAAAAAATTCTCAATAATGGCTCCAATTGTTTTTTAAATTTCGTCAGAATAGAGTAAAGTACCCTTATAGGAATGGTATAGGTTCGATGTTCACATCTATCCCCTGAATGTTTGTAAATTGCCAATGTTTGAATTTTTTCAGGTGTGTTATTACATCTAATATATTTAATACAGTGATTTTTTCTTCAAATGAACTATTTTTCTTTAGAATACTTGTTTCTCAATGAACTTAATGTTCATTGTTTAGAATCTATTAATGATCTTTCTATACAGATAAGGCTAAAAGTACTGAATAACTTTACATAATCGTTATTTTAATGTATTTATTTTATTTTGAAACAAAAAAAAATAAATAAATATCACACACCGTTAATACAGCAGATTACATACAGCTGACATGTAAGCATGGCAGATTACAAAAACATTACACGTCATTTAATACACAATTAGCCATTAAATGTGGTTTCGAGTGTGCACTGCTAATCGAGAACAGCGCAGGAAACGCTTTCAGGGCCAGTCGCAAGTGTCATAACGCGTCGACTGCTCGCATACGAAGGCCACGCCTTCTCGCGTGGGCCAGGGTGGGGGAGGCCAGCGGAGCGACAAGCACCTGCGTAATTCAAAGCTCCAGGAGGCCTTGCTCCGGCTCGGGAGGCGTGGGCGGGCCCGGCGCGACGGCGGTTTCTTAAGGTACCATGTCCGTGCCAGTCGCTAGTCATAACTTGATGAAATGATCCAGGTGGGGCTAAGTGCCAAGTAAAATATTTTCAGATGCGTAACTCTTTCTATACATTGAGGCTCTATACCGAGCATCAAAAAGAAAAGTAATATTGATTTAAAAAATTATATTTAATGAATTACTTTTCAATTGAAATGTATAATTATAAAAGACTAAATATACCTGCAACACATACAGTACATCTACAGGGTCGATGACACCCCCTTTCAATTATGTTTCGTCCTGTTTGCATGACCCTTTGAGCGAATGATAAGACGGCTCCTTGTTTTGTTTCTACGGAGAAATGTAACATTAGTATCTGTGCACGTTTTCTAGAGTTCAGACAGTTCAAAATAAACTTCTCCCCAGAGTACGTAACACGCAGTTTTAAACCGTGCAAACGTTAAATAAATAAACACTTTCTTCTTTCAACTGGAACATTTTCTCCAAAGGTGTACAATTTGTTTGAAGAGTAAATTTCCCTGGCATGAATTTGCATACGTAGGTTTCGTGAACAAATTGCATTCAGTCATTCTATAGCCCTAAAACAAATATAGCTGATTCAAAAAGAAGTTTTTCAAACCAGTAAACCCAACCATTCAAAACAAACGATCATAGAACGACGTGTCGGTGCCTGACGGAAAGAATGTGCTCTAGTTTCAATCCATTGTCGCTTGATCGTACGTGCAGTGCTTGTAGCCGAATAACTTTGGTTCATTTTGCACCAAAATGACGGACCAAGAGCAGAAAGTGTTTGGTGTCCTTAAGTTTACGGAGTGTAGCTCGGTGATTACAGTGCAGAGACCTTTCCGTGTGAAGTACCGAAACGTTCCTCTTAATGACTGGAAATTCGCACATCGTAGAGACCATTCGCAGACATGGGTTGTTTCTGTATGGGAAATATTGTGGATGACCGCGTATGTCGGACGAGAACGTCACGAGAATCCAAGAGGTTTTTAAACGCAGTCGTACAGAATCCACTCGTCGAACTGATGGTAGTTTCTAATGTCTCAGACGATAATTTGAAGGGTTTTGAGACGCCGATTGCTTATGAAACCGTGCAAGTTACAATGGTTACAGATTACGAAGCACGAGGACCAACTAAAACTAGCGATATTTTCTAGCCAGATACTAAAACCTTTGAAGAGGACGACAATTACACCTAACGATTTCTGTTCAGCGACGAAGCATATATCCACCATAGTAGCGAAGTAAATGCACAGAATGTTTGAATTTGCGCCCTAGAAACCCCATATTATTGCCTTGAACATTTAAGAGATTCGCCGAAACTGAATTGTTTTGTGCAATAACACGTACACGACAACACAGCTAATTGTGTCTACATTGCTATGTTACAAACATTTCTGTTTCTGAAGCTGAGCAACGATTCTCACAATTTTCAACAAGATAAGGTCCTCACTGACATCGTGAAACGCGAAAATTTTCAATTTAATTTCTCCCTAACCGTTGGATTGGAGCTACCAATTTGGCACTTTTCAACTGACCAGCACAGTCACCAGATTTAATTCCTTGTGACTTTCTTGTGGGGGGTTAAGGTTCTTGTTTATGTACCACCACTCCCCCCAAAAAAACTAATGAACTGAAACATCGGATCACTAATGCAGCATCAGTGACGACGGCCTTGCAAGCGGGTCTGAGTCAAATTAAAGTACTTGTGGGATATTGATCGTGTCGCCGACATTCTTGACGACACATTGAACTCTTGTAGATAAACTTTAGACACTCGTAAGTAAGCGTGCAACATGGTCATAACTGCAGTTCTACAATGTTCAAAATTAAACCTTCTTGAAATTACTTTTTTGTATCACCTCTATATACATATTACAGAGATAATTCAATAGAACAACAAAAAACGTATTAATTAACTACTTATATACGCAAATGTTAAGAAAAATCTAACTCACCATTTCACACTTCTTGCTAATCCACTGAGCCACCGGTACTTTTCGGCATCGAATTGGTGCAATTAGTCCCCCAGCAAATTCATGAAGCCAAATTCACGAACTGCACTGAAATATTATATTGTGAACAAACAGTAATTTTTTATAGCTCGAAGACGTTAGCCGCACCCACAAACGCACATGACAACAATGGCTTGCCTGCGTTCGCAAAAGAAGCTCGACGGAAAGCAACAAAATATTTTTTAAAGGGAATGGTTCGTCCATCAACCACTAGAGAGTGTTGGTGTAATTTAGAAACACAATATGGAACCGACATTGGTCTGTCTCGTGGCATATAATTTCATTTAAAAATTGTTTAAATAAACGTGTTTTAGACATTAATCTTGAAAATATATTTTATTTATTTTTCAAAATATTTTCCAAAATATGATTATGGAGTATACGTGTCTCAATAGGCTTTAATATGGGTCATGTGTGTCTTTACACGCTTCAAAGCAAACACTACAGAGCCACAGGGTGAAAGTTGGCTGATTTACAAGAACAGCCAATTTCGGAGAGCTTGAAATAATTTTAAAGCACGATTATGTCAACTTAACATATCTTTCTCCGTCTCATAGGTCCCTCTAGACATTCTTTAAACAGTGCCTGGTGCTTGAGTGTCCCGTTAGTACCGAAAGGGATAAATTAGCCCAACATTAAGGTTTGTATTTTAGGAACAGGGATTCATATGAAGCTCAATTTCGACACAAAAACGCAACATTAAATTGCGACGTGTCTTATCTTTCTCAGAGACTACACAGCTCACGGACACTTGATACACACGTGCACATTCTCTTCTTGATGTTAAAATATTCGAAAGAGTTAAAAGTCATCGCGAAGCTGGGCGAAAGTTTTATCTCTATCTCCCCTGTTACGTGTCCGTATGCGTTATGAAAATCCTTTTATCCCAACACTTTTAGTTATGCCTCCATGTTTAAGTTGTCGCTTAAATAACGAGCTGAACTTTGTAACAGGTGTAATTATGAGTTATCTCTTCGAATAATCTTACTTACTCAAGTCGGTACCGCCCTTTTTAAACACACAAAATAGCTAGCACCGCTCCTTCTCGACCACGCTAACAATTTGACTGGGTCATCTGAAACGCATATAAATTCGCTGAAACTCAAATGCTCGCTTCATGAGCTCCAAATGCGAATACGCCTCGGTTATCTTTCCCAATGAGGTCGTAAACATGGCCGAATTGAAAGCATGGCGAATGGCGAGCATTCCATTTAATCCTTCATCATTTATATTGTTCCACTCGCAAACGTTCGCACAGTCCTGTCGTTTTGACTTACGAGGTATCTTTTGAGTATCACCATTGAAATTCCTGAGCGTATCCCAGCTGATATAATCACGTCCTTATAAATCAAGAACGCAAAGTAGAAGAGAGGTGGAATGTGCATGCGACGTCAAATGCAACGGGCGAGCTGTAATGCGTTCTGCATTCCATTTGGCATTGCAGTCTACAGAATACACCATAATAAGGCCTTTGGTAATCGTAGGAAAACTGTTACATACCTAAAGAGACAATTTTAGGTTGATATGTATATGTAAGTAATAATTATAATAAAGAAGTGTAATACACATTTTTGATTTCTTATATAAAGTTATCATCAATACGGAAAATATTCCTGTAACGTCGTATATTCTAAGTTGAAATCATATTTCAGTAATATGTAAAAAATTTAAAACTTACAAGATTTTAAAAATTTTAGAGTATAATTCTAGCTTTCACAGTTTGCTTTGAAATAACGTCCCTGGATAAAACTGGCATCTCTAGGTTATATTTTTAATGATCCAATAATTTACAGAATAATTTACTTTCGTCCTTCACTCACCCAAATAATATTTTTCTTTTACATTTTTGAAATCGGTTTTCTTTATGTATATTTTCTTAAAGTACACAGGCTTTTTATATTACTCATTTTAAAATAGCCAAGCTAGGTACCTCTCTAGATTTATTTTGTCATGTCGAAATGCATTCTAAAATAGTATACTGAGACGGGCAACTAATTTTTCAGAAGACCGTCTAGAATTACAAGATTCATAACAATTATTTTATTTTGATTATTTATTCGTGATACTTCTTTATTCCGTGGATTAATCTTAAGACTGTTCTTATTTCGTAGTAATTATCAATTTCTTCTTTGCTCGTCCAACTGGACGTTTGTCAAAAGACTTATTAACGTTTCTCTAGGCTCTCGTCTCTTCCAGACTGCTACCAATTTATTTTCTGTATATCTCGTAAATATAGTAAACCATCAAATGTAATTTTTCTTAAGATTTCTTTCATTATTGAATTTTCTCATATAAACGTAGCTCAACTGTAAGAAAATTATTGTTAAGTTTTATAATCATACTCTATTAGAACTTTCTGTGTACATGCCTAAGTTTTGCAGATTAATAGTAAGAAAAGGATGAGCATATTTCTAAAATATATTTTTAAATTTGTTTAATTCTTTTTTTAGTTTTGATTATTTCTCTACTGTTCTTTTATGGGTGAATATAATGATATTTCTCAATAGCTCGGTCTAAAAAAAATAAATAAATATAATATGCGGAATATTCACATTATTTAATACTCTTTGTAAACGAATTCTTTACTCAAAAGAAATAACACTTGTTTTCAATATTTAATACCTCAAGCTGTAAAGTTTACTTGAAGAATAACGAAATTCAGCAATGCTTTTGATTGTTGATCAAAAACCTCATACAAAATTACAAATTAATTTCGTTCAACAACCTTCAATTTGCACCCCTAGTAATGTTTGAGCTAAACAGTTGTATGAAATATTTTGTTTAGAAGCTGTTCACAAAGAGACGTCCATAAGTATGTCAATGAAGGGTTCAGAAGAACAATTAGTACGAACTACCATAAAAGTAGTTAAAATCCCTATTAGGCTCACACTAGTATCACTCTCCAGCATTGCTTATTTATTCCTTGCTGCGACGACGGAGAGAGCATTCCGTATGCAGGGCGCAGGCAGGGGAATCGAGTTAGCTTCATGCGACAGCCCGGCGTTCGGGTCACGTGCCACTCAAATGTTCGCGCCACGCCTCACCGGCCGGCCTCGCCCCACCCCACCCCCGCCGCAAACCTCTATTTCCACGAGACCTGCCTAGGGTGCGAGAAAACCAAAATATATGTGGACGATCTACCTCGGGAAAAATTTGTATTCTAACTCGGGCCCGAGCTCCTCCGTCCCCCCCCCCCGCCGACGTCCGGAAAAAAAAAAACTTCTATATTCGCTCCCTCACAAAATCCCAGCCTCGACAGTCCCATGTATATACATGTTCCTTCCATCTTCAAAGCACGAAAATAAAGTTTACCTCTGTGTATTACGTATACAAAGGTGTAGAGGACAGGAGAAATTGGGCAACCGTGCATGAGCTTACGCCTGTGGCCTGGGGCGAGCGTCGTACAGCGTGGCGTCGGGTGCAGGAAGGAATCGAGGGAGACTGCGGCGGAGAGCCAGAAGTTACGGAAGCAGCAGCAGCAGGAGGAGAGAGAACTATAGCCCATCCCAGGTCTTGGGAGTTGGGATTCTAAGTTCCTCAACGAAAGCAGCAGCTTGCAAGGGCGTACACATAATACTGGATTCATAGATTTCCGGAAGCATCAACTTCTAAAGACGTTAGTTCGGTAAGTTTAGTGCATTCCCCCCCCCCTCGAAAGGCGACCGTAAACTTCTACCGCTGGATGTTGAGAGACGGCGCCGACCTACCGCGATTTTTGCCAACTAGTTATCTCCTATCAGCCGGGGCAAGCTCTAAACTCCCGTCTAGTCTCCTAGCTTGTGGTAGAGTAGTGCATAGAGTATGTAAGTGTACGTAAGGTGTAAAGGTGGGTAAAAGAGGAAGGAAAGATCGCGCGTGGTACGTGTCCCGTTTGGTAGATTACTAATCTGCCATTCGCCTGGCGTTGATCGAAAAAAAACAAAAAAACAAAAAAAACAAAAAAAAACAACGGAAAACTACCCATCAGAGCAATCGGACGCTTGAATTATCTTTAGGCAGAGGATGAATTCGACCTAGCTGCCTAGCTAGTGTCAATAATTCTGCCAAAGTCTGGAGTGAGGCCCTAGGACTTCCCGGTCAGAGGGTCTGCAGTGACATCACTTGATATCCTAAGCCACCTCTCCCGGTGCCAAATCTAACAATCGACGGGGCCCACAGACGTAAACTACCCCTGAAATTTGGTATCGTCACCTCTGCCGTTTTGTAATGGTATCCCTACAAGTGAAGCCAAGCCTCACCATCTTACGTTTTCCCAGCCTTCTCCGCCCAGAGAAGCCGGGCAGAAGCATTACATCAAACAAAAATCACGTTGAGAGTTACAAGAGAATTAATATTTTTTTAAATAGAAAAAAACTAAAAAGAAGCAGTGCAGCACCGAGCACAAAAAAAACGAAGACAACAACGCACAAGCAATAGACATCGAATGAATATTTTTGTTCCTGACAGATCGATATCCTGTAAATAATTTATAGGGCAATGAACTGTCAGGACTAAAAATATTCATCGATGTGAAGACTTAATCAGAAGAATGATATTCGTTTATTGATGGACCGCGGTACGAGATGAGTACGCAGAGAATGATTGACATACCTTTTAAAATGCTACAATTGTAGTCCACATTATGTGTAATACGAGTATTGGTAATACGGACGACGAAGAGATGCCAATTATTATGGACAGCGGAAAGTGATTACCGACTTCCACCAAAGCGGCATTATGATCCAAGAAAAATTGCTATGTCCGGTAGTTTCCATTTAAAAACATTTTTTACAGTGGCAATTGAACCATCAAATGCAGAAACAGTGCGATTACATCTTATATTTTCACAACTTTACAGGGAATAGAAACAAAAATATTACAACAAGACTTATTCTTTTATTTTGTAATTTTTTCTGTTACATTTGAAGTATCTGAACGTAATATATTAAAGAAAAACTTTTTACGCAGTGAAAGCTGAAGCTGAAAGAATGACATACCAATGATAACATTAAAATAGCCTAAACGTGAACATGTACCCTTTCTGCATTGGTCGGTTCATTTGTACCCGAACTACATAGACTTCTAAATGTAAGCAGGGAATAGTGAAATACACTAGGACGACGGACTAAGGGTACAGTGGACACAGAAAATAATTTCGCACTTGATAAATTTAAACTATTTTACTGCACATGAATAATCCTGCATTTTACAAGTTTTAAATATTGCCAGACTATTATAAACAGATGTACGATACTCTTTATTTCTGTTGAATTCCTTTTGTAGAAATATGGAACTTTTGATAGGCTCATGATGCAATTTATATAATATTATTTACATGTGTCTATTGGATCACAATTCTTAGCCTGACCTCTGACAGAATCACATATACCAAGGTGCATTGCCGCATTACTCACAACAACAGGAATGTGTTTGTTCGAAATAGAATTAAAATATGAGAACACATTCATATTTTCAATAAAGTAACTAGCGGTTCCTTGTTATATTTTGATAATAATACCTGGTAGTTTTACTAGCCGCCCTCCCAAATTTTTAAAATTAATTATTTCTGGCTCACATTGAGAAGTAATCAAGGTATTTCTACATTCTGCACTATCCTAAAATAAGTGCTTTGGCGACATGGCACGACAGCAATACATCTCACCACATTCTCAATATATAGAAAAAATTAAGATGAATTCCGTTTGCACTGAGCAGAGATATTTCAAAGCCTAAAAGTAAAACTTTCCTATTTGAATAAAAAATGGTTTTCAAAATATAATCTGCGATAGACAGGTGGTCAATATGAGGTAAAACTTCCATAATGAATGAATACCAAATATTTGTATTTGAACATTTCAATGGAGCATTAATTTTTTTCCCCAAATACAATAGAAAAATTTAAAACTTTTATCAAAATACTTCAAAAATTGCAAAGTTTCTTCACATTCTCCAAACATGTTAATATGAATAACATTATAAGAACCTAAGACAACGGCCACAGATCCGTTGAAAACTCGCACAACAGGCGTCACACCTATATTTTATTGTTTTCGAGTTTTTGTGGGTTTTTTCTTCTTTTCTCATTTAGTTTCTTTTTTAACAATAATTCTTCATTTTGTTGTAACATGAGCAGATTTTCTATAAATGATCTGATACTTGACCATTTCTGTAAACTTTTTGTTATCAACTAGGCAATTTCGCAATAGTTTGATCACAAGGTAAGAATCCATGAGTATGTATATTTTTTCATTATCGTCACAGATGTGGAAAGCGGACATTTACAATCCAAAGATCTTTTAAATTTGCTCCTAAGGATTTGGCCAAACTTACATTTCTTACACCACCATCAAAAGTTACAGCTGGTACATCTATGTAAAGATCATGCAGCCGTCTAATTTTACAAATAATTAATTAAGCACGTTCTGCACTGAGAAGCGAGTCACTAACAAAGTAACAACGTGGTATTTTTCAAGTGTCATATGTAGAAGTACTCATAATAACACGCTTGTTACGCTGGGGACACCCTGTCACATTAATTTCGTGTCCATGTCTACAAAGAATATTGTTCACCCGAGTGATAATTATCACAAAACAATCTCTGGTATTGACGGCATAACCGTTCACTGCTAGGTGTCATGGATGCGCCATGGACTCCAGTTGCACTGGACGCCATCTGCGTCGCTGGGGTGTTGAAATCGATTGCCGTTGAACGAATCGGGAAGTGGAATCTAGAGTTAGGCCTTATTACTTTTTTTTTGTTACTTAAGGTCGCATCAACTTTTGGGTCATTAGCGACCACTATTGCATTTAACGGTATGTTTAACTGTGAAGATGACATGATGTGGTGATGATAGAGGGTGAAAGGATGAACACAAATATAATCATGGCCGAAGCGGGACTCGAACAAGCGATCCTTCGGTTCGAGATAGCTACGGCATCACTGCCATCGGAACGGCTGTTTTTGTTTCTTAATAAAAGTAAACATATATATTGTAGAGCTACTACGAGACTTAATTATTCCCAAATGCGTCACGCCGTGAACGACTGTCGTCAAACCATTCCAACAAGACGCGTCCGCTCATTTCATTCCTTAGAGTCGTTACTTGTCCTCCCTCTCAATCTTCCGCAGGCTGTCTCGATTAAATGTACGAAAGCTTCCGCGAGCGATAACAGCACCTGGCGGAGGCTTTACTCGTGGAGGCTCCAGCGTGGCGACCGCGGCGCACCTGGCGGAGTATTACGGAGTTAGCGGAGCCCCGTCGTGCTAATCCTCGCCCGGAGAGCGCGCCCCGCTGCGTCAACCCGTGCGCCCCCCTTCAGCCACGCTTTCCATTGGCCGCGAGGGGAACAATTAGCCGATGGCAGAAACTGCGTTTCGCCGGAGAAAGGGAGTTGCAATTACTCCTAACAGCGATACAATTGCCGACCAACCAAAGCGCTTTACAATTGCGGCGCCCAACGAGATTCGCGAGCGTTTGTTTTTATGCCAGGAGGCCGACTCTCCACGTCTAAGTGTCGCGCATATTAAAACGTTTAATTATTTTCGCGCGTTTTTTTCCGTAATTGCTATATCGTCGGGACTCTTTGGAGCATTAAAATACAGTCAACGACCACTTCCCCTGCACATCGATCGATGTTCGTCACTCCAAAGTAACGTATGAGTCAGAGGCGCTTGACAACACGGCAGAGTCGCATAAACTCCCCCTCCCCTTCCCGCTCGGACATGAGAGATTTGGCGAAATATGATACCGTCTCTCCCGTTTTATGCGTCGTTAATATTGAAAACCTTGACGGATGGCGCTGATCACGGGTATTTTACCTGTCGCGGTTTTGTTTTCCCTCTTCGTCTCTCCCGCGTCGGCCTCTGCCATTCCCAACCGCCGCAATACTCGGCGTCATAAATTTACGCATCTCACTCAGCGGCCACCTCCTGTCGAATAGAGGGCCAACATGTGTAGGCGTTCTTCAGTTCGCACGCAACTTTCCAGTCCAAGGCTCAAGGTGTTAATAATCTCTAAAGTCGAATCAGCAAACAAATGTTGCAAGTAATAAAAACAACAATTTTAACAGAATGATGGTGTAATTTCAATAATAGGAATATTGAATAGCGCATTATACATTTTATGATAAAAATGAAAATAAAATGTTATTTCGTTTACATTTGCAAAACCGTAGGTTAAAATAACAACTAAATAAATGTCCAAATATCAAACGAAAATTAATTTCAAATTCTAGGAGAAGAAAACACGTTTAAACTTTTTTTATGAAACATGTGAGATAAGTAACGCATTGTTTTTCAGGTCTTGTACATGCAGAGATTTTATATGTTTATTTTTTGTCAACAAAGGAAAGTTTGAAAATTTGGTGTGGCGTGCTTGCATGAACGCAGAGTATTTCATAAAGTAACTATGTGCTACAACAGCACGTACTTGCTTGCATTGTTTCTAAATTTGTCATTTTCGAAAATTCAAAGTTCAATGTGACCTACGCAAATATTTTAAGCCTTCCTAGTTTTATCCGTGAAAAAAATGAAAAAAAAATTGGAGGTGGTTTCTGATAACTTTTTATAATTTGCACGCAGAAATTACGCGGAAACTACTCGCATTTTTAGAACATTGAATGTAATCTATTTTATAGGGTTGACTTTCTTAAAATAGATTTTTTCTAGGGCAAAAATCTATCTTCAATTTTGTAATTTTAAATTGATAAATTTTTGGCATTTTCGAAAATACAGACAGTTTGATACAAATAAGAATGAATTTGAAAGAAGAATTCGGCTTTTTTCGAGTAAAAAATGTTTTAAAATGTAGAACTCTGCCTACATTTGACGCAAACTTACTCGAAAACTTCCTACATTTTTGAAAATTTGTTTAAAAATAGTTATGCACAGTTAAAAATTTTTAACGTAATTTTGGCTTCAACTTAATGAAATTTTCAAACTAGTGTTGATACAGAATAACACAGACTTTCTTTTACTAATTGAGAGGTTTCTTACAAGAACCAAACAAGTCCAAAATTCCATATTTTGAGATGTTTCATTATGCTATATCCAAGAATTAGTGCTATCTATTGGGACACTTGCTTACGGCAAGTTACGAACACATTGAAAGATATTGGGAGGAGAGAAATCATAAATTCATTACTACGCACGATCCTACTTTCAAGCTCACTATCATCAATGAACTTGTCCAACAAAACAAATACTGAAATTGATACTGTAGTAATGGAAACTTATGTCCAGAACTGCAAAGCAGGGATATATTTGACCTTATTATGGATTCCTAAAAAAAAAGCGTATCTCTATTAACAAGCTAAGATGCTAGTAAAACAATCTCTTCAATTGACTTAAAAACTACCAACAATGCACTACAGAATACACAACATACTATCATGTACTACAGATAATATTTTGAAATATATTAGTATTGAAATGCAAAATAAATGGAACTATAACTGGACAGATTAAAAAACTAGCATATTACACACAACTATAAGTACATTTAACACACAAATCACCAGTAAGAAAATGCATAATGCAAATAATATATAGACACTCCAATCTAAGCCATCTTTACTTAATACAAAATTCATCTCCCCGACGTGTGTACTGTGCGAAGTCCAACTAAATTTAGATCACATTTTTAAAGTTGTCCAAAATTCATTCATCCAAGGCAGTTAATTGTTCAATCATAAAGCATTAATTCCTTATACTGAACACCAAATTAACATAATTAACTTCTGTAAAGCAACACATTGTTTTGGACATTTGACACCATCGTCACTGGTAAATACTTCTAACTTGTATTGTGTTGATTTAATGTTGTACTTAATTCTATCTGGAGTATTTTAATGTATCTGTAACCGATAATAGTCACTAATAACCACAACGTCGATACGACTATAATTAATTAATGAAAAATATACTAACATACGTTCGTGCACTTCAATGACGTGTTATAACTAAATAATACACAACTAATTCAAATCTCAGGCTGAGTGAATTAAAAAAAAAACAGTTTCAATGAATTACATGAAGAGATTCCGTTGCAGAAATAGTCTCAACGAGAATTGCACGAGTAAATCTTTGGAAGAAAACAAATGTTTAAGAGCTCGGAGTTAAAAGTAAACAGAACTTACAATCTGTGACGACACGGATGACGCACGCCATCCCGCTTCCATGGAGACATAAGAAATCCGACAGCTTCCACTTGGGCGAGCGTACTGTCCAGGGTCGCTAGATGTCTCAGTCACATAGTAATACGACTTGCAAAGTAAGAATTGCAACTGAAGTATCTCTCAAAATTGAACTAGTGTTTCCAAACGTAAAGCCACTAAAACTTGTATTAAACGGAGCACTGAACAACTCAGGTTTTTGCACAACACACGCTATGCACAGAGGCGCACAGAAATCTCCGCCCTACACTCACTACCCGCGCGACCAGACCGCAAGCTGCCCCTAAATTCGACAGCCCAGATGCTGATAAGATACTGCCATGCCATTACGTCCGTGCACGAAGGGGGAAGGGGGAGAAATAGTAGACGGTCGCTAGCGGCTGCGACGATGGCGCCATCATGTGCCGTAGCCCAGAACAACAATTTATTTTAATTGCAAAATTAAACAATTAGCATTTAAAATCAGATTGAGTTTTAATTATGTAATTTTTTTAGACGATAATGGTCAACTATAATATAGATGTTTACATTTTTTAAATATTTTAATTTATTTTAATTTTTATTTATTCATGTTATTTTTCCAGTTATTACTATAAAATTCATTCATTTAAACGGCAAGATCTACATACAAACGTGTTTCAATTAATACTTTTTTATCAGAACAATTCTTGCAGCGCAAACAATTCTTGTAGCAATGCTTCTGAGAGGATGTTCATGCCCACAATTTTTAAATTCTCTCTGCTTTTATCTAGTAGATTGCAGTTATCTTCAAGTTTTCTTGTCAAAAGAATATGAAAAATGATTAATTTAATTTTAATTATAATTTACTATTGGATATCCCAATATTAATTCGATTTTTACTTTATTTTAGTTTTATTCTCAATGAAGTGATGTGTTTTCTTTCAAGTAATCAGCAAACCTTAATTAAAACTAGCCCAATTAGGTTTTCTATCTTCATAATTTGACTTAAATGTATTATGAAAGAAAAATTTTAAAACATTTAGTACTGTACTTTCCCATGAACTTGGGAAAGATTGGCTGTTTTTATTTGTTTAACGTTAGTACTTTCAACATATGTGTAACAATGGTTTCTACATTGAATAAAATGGTATAGTCAACTTTATAAAAATCGGGAAGGACGTATGTATAGATATGCATAAGGTAATGATATCATCGTTTCGAAAAGAACAGAATGCGATATCTTGGATAGGATTCGGTTGTGGATGTTCAATTTATATGTGAAATTATCAATGTTTGTCTGTATGATGTCCTGGAAAGAATTCGAGCAGTTACAAATAATGCGAGATAGTATGTGCTGTAAGTGCAGCACTAGTTTCAATTTTTGCCAATTATTTTGAAATTATATACTACTTCAAATAAAATTCGTCGAACTGAAAATCAGAAATAAAGGAAAATCTTAAATAAGAGGGAAATTTATATTGTGAACGTTTATTCTGAAATTGTTAAATACACAAATGGAAACATTAAACATACATATGTAGTTATAATTTAAAGTCATCTCTAGTCTTGCGATTCCCTTCAGAGTTCAGTTTGTCCCTGAGCGAATGGAGATTCTGCATTAGTGTTTAAATAAAACACCCCAGAAGTGCTGAAACAAAAGTTATTATCATTTGTGTTTTTTTTTGCCTTTTTTGTTGAACGCGGTTCAACGAAAACAAATAGAAAACCTCTCGTATACACACTGAAATAAATTAAATATTTTAACAAGAATATTATTCAAGAATACTGCAATAACAAAAGAATCTAAATTCAGTACAACTTTTCTTTACATACCAAGAATATCTAAAACATTACTATACCATCACGCTACACGAAAATAGTTAATATTTAATTGCGGGTTGTCATCCTTGGAGACCTGCAGTCACATGATACCAGTTATGTGGAAAGCAGTGACACTAACATGAGAATTCAGTCGGAATTCACTCTATGAAAATAGACGGAATACAATCAAATATTTGCTTCTTTTATGTCAAAAAGAAACTGTTTCATCGTGTTTGAATTTTTCCCCAGTCGCTGGGTATCTATTTTAACTTTAGAAACATATTAAATGACAGGAGAGTGCTTATTTTTCTTTCAATTTCTGGGCGCAATACAAATTAATAATAGACGTAGGTATTTTTCATGTGATGTAAAGCAATCAGACGACTGCCAATCGTATCGTTACGTCTATTCCCCAAGGGATATGTAAAGTAATTAGGGTTAAGGGTTTCTCTTGTTTCGGGAGGACAGAGAAGAATTTTTTTATTGTTTAGTATTAAGATTTTGATAATCTTGTTTTATAATCTAGCTGTGAATAATTTTCCGGAATAATCGAAAAAGTAAAGACTATTAAGAGCGTGATTGTTGCGAAAACAGCATTTGATTAAATTATTGGATCAGAAATGCCAATAATCCAGATATTCTAAGAGCCATTTATAAAACAAAGTACCATACAATATCATTCTCTTGAAAATATTTTTTTAAAATTATGTACATAACTGCAAGATCATACTCCCAAATAATAATTTCTTAGAATGCCCTTCTTCGTATTACAATCCTAGTGTTGTAGAGTAAACATATTGCGTTGTTATCTGAGCCTAATATTAATAATTTAAATCCTTGGCTACGATTTGGTCTGAAACAACTAATTTAAACCTAAGAGGATTATGTTCAACAGAAAATCCGCTTTTAATATGTAAAAAGCATTTTAGTACCCCGTTAAGGCCTGAACGTTCAAAGTATATACAAAATTTAACACGTAGACAAAGTTCCAAGTAAATGAAAATGGCAATAAATGTTTTCATGTAGTCATTAATTTCACAGTTTCACTCTTAATCGATTCACAATAACCTTAATAAAAAAATTAAGATGATATGATGTTTTACGTTAGCAATATTATAAAAGAAGAAATACTATTTCTTTATTTGATACAATTTTTACTCGACTCACCTGGGTGGAGACCATTCTCCCATAGTAACATGTTCGTTGAAGCTGCACTTTCCTTCAGCAAAGGCCTCATAACTTGCGCATTTCGTTGCAATAAATTCTTTTGATGAAATGGATTCAAGGTAAAAGTCAACGACACGAGAGTGGCTGCATCCACCTACGAAGTAAGGGAAGGAGAAAGTTGTAGTTTGTATTTACTATAAATTATGTTCGAGGTCTTCAAATAATTGACAGGCCTGAACTGGAGTTGAAACATAATCACTTGATGTACGATCAGTTGATCTGCAACCGCAGAGTAAAAAAAGGTGTGTAAAATTCATTCCAAAACTGAACCTTTTTGGAATTGATTGAAAAAACTTGATTTGTGTAATACAAGGCTTTAATTAATTATTGTCTGATTTTTATTATAGAAATCACGACCAGTGAAAAATAAAATTGGTTCACGGGATTGGTCAGTATGGGTAAAGAAATTAGTTATTCCATTTAAAAAGGTTGGCGTAACTGTTTCTTTACCCACACTGACAAATCCCGTGAACCAATTTTATTATTGTCTGGTTTTCAATCAACAATAACAATCGAGTAAATGTATATAATTAAGTACTACCTTCATTTTCAGTTTATAAACGTCCTTCCTAATATGTATTTTCTCTAGTTGATTTCCAAAGTAATAGTGTTAATGACCAATGAGTTCTCAAATTTGTCAAAGCAATTCTTATAACTGTAGCAAATTTAGAATACAGGAGAGCAGATTTATCGTTTATTACGATTCAGGTGGATTTTTTATTTGTCACATTACTATTTTATGCAGTTGTGAAAAACAAAAAAAATATTGTAAGTCTCATTAATATCTGAATACAATATATTTAAGACTATAACATTATTAGTATTTTTAGAATAAAGATAAGCTGTCATGTACGAATAGCAATAAATTATTGAATAAAATATGGAAGAACAGACACTCTCAAGGGTCCATTAACAAAAATAATGCGTTTTGATAACAAACAATTAATTTTAACATTAGAGAACATTTTAAAAACTCAGCCTGCAATAATTTTTGCAGATACATATTATATATTTACGCATTAATTCTTGATGCCAAATTTTGTCAAAAGAAAATGTCAAATTGGGTCAAGAAATAAATCTATGGCTTTTTTCGCCAAGACTTAAGGGATGTATAGTCAGCTAATCGTTAATAAAAATGTAACTTAAATACACGGACCATAATATGTAATGATAAAACCATTTTAAAGGTTCAGTTTCACTAGCAATTAGATAAATTAAAATAGTACTTATTAACTGTACTTTTAACTTTGCCGATATTTCCTCATTTCCAATTTATAACTTTGTATTTTATAATCTGATAAATTTACTAAAATTAATTTCATAATTAATAAAATGATGATTTTAACTTACCAGGGCCGCTGCAACCCGGTTGTACAAAACCTCCATTGGGATAAAAGTCTGCGTCTCCTATATTTGCATTTTTTCCTAAGGCGTTTCCATCAGTGTGGATCACTTGTACGAATTTAGCATCTGTTGGATCCAACTGATCTTCCAAGGTATTGTTGTCGAAAAGTATACTGGCAGGATCCAATCCTTTGAATAAGAAAAACACATTTTTATTTTAAGAAACGTAACACTTCTATTTTTACAATACAGACACAAGTCTATCATCTCGTACGATTTTCATCTTGCGCAAGTACAAAAAATTATCCATCACTGAGATATTTGTCCAGAAAGAAAATACATAAATTTTCTTCCTTATTTAATTTCATTGTTAGCAATCCTTTCATAAGACTTTTTATATTTTCGTGTCCAAGTACGTTCTACTCGTATTAAACCCTTCATGACATTCTGTAATGCATTCACCTGATCATTTACGTGTGTACTTAATGGATAGGGCGCACGACTTACCTACGACTTCGGCCGCCGCTCCTCCCCCCACCCTGTTGCCGATGACGCCCGCCACGTGACCGCCCATGCTGTGCCCGATGATGACGAGGTCGTCCGGACGGAGGCCTCGCTGTTCGATCAGCTGGTTCGCCACCCGCCCCACGTAGTCGCCCACGTGGACGGCGCTCTTGGACGAGATCGTGTTTACCGCTGACGCCAGACCCGACCAATCCACGAGGATCACGTTGAACCTTTTGCCAGTCGCAAAGTACGCTGAACACACACAATTACATATTACCTCTTCACAAGCATATTAACCATTTTTTCAATTAAAGGCAAAATATATTTTAGTTTATCAGTTACATTGTATAATAGGCAACATACTAATTATGAAAAGAGACGACCATTTCTTCTTAGTAGAAGCATGAATGCTAATAATTTCACCATAAATTATCGAAATAGCAGCTCCCATGCAAGTGTGTTGGCGTATTGTCCAATTAAACTAACAGCACATTTTTCTGTTTCATATAGGCTACTCCGTATAAGAGGCTTACGTGATGAAAAACTGCTAATGTATTTTGACAGAACACCACCTTAGTTGGTCCCTTGTAATTAAACATTATAGTTTTAATTATCACATACGTCGTATTTTGATGTTTTATGAGAGTTGCATAGGTAAAATACAAATTTTGCGGTTTCTTGATAAATGTAGACTAAAATTTATACTAGTATTATCACATTAAGTAATCACTACAGATATTACGAGAATGCATGCGCTGTTGTAGTGCCATTACTTTCCCTTCAAAGGTTTCTTTTTATTAATTTTTCTATTTTTATCTAATAATTTGCTGCGCCTACACAAATGTCCCTAGTATTTAAGTAAACGATCATGTATAAAGGAACAATGACCGTATACATTATAAATATTCTTATATAGAAACACACGAGCAAATACACATGAGCCCGTTTAGGCGTTTTCAACATGAAAATTTGGTTTCATATTGTTGACTAATTGTATTAATTATTGGCTAATTTTATTCAACAGAAATTTATTATGTTTACCATCTCTAAACGTCTCGATGTTTTTAGCGTTGGACATTCCACCATGGACTACGATCCGCGTGGGGAACTTTGGATCGAAATGAGAACTGGAAACGTTGTCCAATGCGATCAAATCCGGAGCCTCCGGGTTTCTTCTGTAATAATAGGAGCGCACAAATTAGCACTACCGAATCTATATCTACCATTTTCACATGGTAGATGTTAATTAATAAAAATATATTAATATCACTTGTAACCTATATAACCACCCTCTCGTAAATTACTGTTCTTTCATTAATGAGAAAGTTAACTATTTGACGTCACAACAATGTAAAATTTACAAGTCATAAAATATTCTATCATTTATTTCTGAACTGCACATATGGCAACGCTGAAAAGAATGAACTCACTGTGTGTAAAGATATAACGTCACGTCCTCGAGGCCATTAAAAGGTGGATCTGTGTTTGATTTCAGAACGCGTTGACTGAAAGGCACAGACAGCACTGGAAGAGAGAATAATCACTGTGTTAGCTTCAAATAGATCTAGAAATGAATACGTTAGTACATTGATAGCACATATTTAATGATCTGGAAAAACTACTGCAACAACGTCACCTGTGAGGTGAATGGGCTTAATCCACACTGCGTTTTAAAATAATTTGCGTGCACTTGTTTGGGCACTATTTTTAATTTTAGAAAGCCCTCTTTTTAGTTTCAATCAAATGTTTTGTTAAAATCTAATCACAAAGGATAATATTTAGAGCTTTTAGATTCCATAAAAGGGAATAACCCCAAATTAAAATGTTGGGAGTTAGGGCCCTTCACCTCTAAGGCGACTAATGCTGCTTTGAAATCAATGGATGATTTAGAGGGGGTACGGGGTTCATGAATTTCTTCTTCGCTCAAGCATTATTTTGTTGTAGTTTTGTTCAATTTATTGAAAATAATTGCTTTTATAGATTTTATCACATCCGAAGAAGTATTCGTATTATAAATACTCTCGAACATTTTTTAATTCAGGCTAATAATTTTTTTTAATTCTAAAATATTTATTTTGGAGTGTGTCTAAACTACTATTGCCCCGCCTGATGTATTTTTGGGTCCGCCCCTGTTTGAAGTTCAGATAAACAAGATTATTTACGAATACTTTTCATACAGAGAAACTGAACTTCTTATTTGTGAGATAAACTTGATGTCGACATCAAGGAAAGTTTAAAGTAAAATTAGATCGGGTTGATTCGTCAATTGCAGATGTATCCTGCGGTTTCATAATTCAACCTTGTTGAAATCTTGATACACTCACAAGTTTTTCAATTCCCGAGAGATTCATTTGTACCACCGTAACCTTCTCTATTTTCAGAAAAAGAAAATTATCTTTAATTAATTCAGTATTCGACTATTTTTAAATCACTAACACATATGTAAGAGAATTGGAATTCAATATAGAGTCAATTTGAAGAATTCTTAAGATGAATGGTTGAAGTTTTGGCGGCTGCATGTCTATATTTGTCTTTTAGTGCAGCGATTGCCTCTATGATGGAGCATGAATAGCTCAAATCAGCTTTCAGTTTCTCTCAAATATCGCCGGTGCTAATGAGTCTGCTGACCCAGGAAGGGAAACAGGATGAAGGGAGGGCAACCAATGGAAATTCAAAGAGAATGTTGACGCTGGGATTAATTTGCTCGGAAGTAGCCAAGGAAAAGTGATAAGGTCAACATTTACGAGAAATTCATTTGTACCGCAGTGAAGCCTGTCACAAAACTTAACCTCCGGATGCAAGGTCAAATGTGACCGCGTGATCAGGTTTGGGCTAAGACCAACAAACACAGTAGAACGCGGCTGATATCTTGCAAAACAAACCCGAGCAATAGCGCACACAAGGAAAGTTTCTATTTGCAAACAACCTCCAGCAAAAGCTACTGCTACGAGAATATAGAGTTGCCTCTTGGTCAAGTGCGATCTCAACGCATAGGATTTCAATTGGCCGTGTACCCCTTCTCGCACTCGGTAACGAGAGAAAATAAGTGACGTTTTCACTAACAGAGAACGTCTTTCCCACTTCTTCTCTTTTTACTTCTGCTTGCATGACTCGAATATACATTTTGTTTTAAATGCGTTTTTATGAAATTTCAGGAGCCCTTTCACTGCGTTGGCTTCGGGCTAGCGGAATAGACTTGCCTCACGATGCAACTCTACAGCCGAAACGAAGAAAGGGGGATTCATATATACGCACACCACTACTTACTCCTTCAGATTAATTAGGAGATCATTGACAAACTTGGAACGTCTCTCAAGACGTGTCAGAAATCAATTGGCAGATCACCCAAAGAAACAACTGAAATCAGCTTCAGAACGGATGACTCAACATTTAGGGGTGATATGGGCATCAACAACATCCCGCGACTCCATTGCACACAGATTTAAGACCTTAAATCCTATTTTGCCCAGAAAATAATTTATACCAATAATAATAATAATAATAATAATAATAATAATAATAATAACAAAAATAATAGCAATAACAACAAAACAATGACAATAATAACAACAACAATAACTTTTATAATCATAATAAGAATAATAGTAATAATTTGCTCGGCTTGCCCAACAAAGTAAGGATTACCTCCAGTCACCGCCAAAACGGCGCAGAGCAAAATATGAACAGTTGCCATCGCTGTGAATGCAGATGCGATAACAAGAAAATTGCGGAGAGAGAAACTTTTATAGTCCTCGTAAAAGCTGTAAAATCCACATTATAAGTACTGTGAAACAAATGTTGAGATAGCACTCGAAATTTGTCACGTATTATCAGGCACGTGATCATTTCAACTACTCGTGACTGATAGTCACGAATATCTCATTTAGTTATTTGTGTCACTGCTAAGCGATATTGAAACTTGATTATTTAAAGTGTTGCCGACAGAATAGAGACGCAATAATATTGATGACACACACTTATTGTAAAGGTTACCAATATTTCGTAGGAACGAACAATAGTTCAGTTGGCGTTAAGAGTTATGAGTGAGTAATTCAATTCTGAGTCGAATTTTTAACATTAAGATTTGTTGAAGAATGGGCGAATGCACAATGTACCGTGAGTGAGAATAGCGCCATAGAATTTGAAGGTTGGGGTAATCAGCAACTCCAGAGTTACAATTATACACTGCGAAAACAGCAAGGCAAGATCATTCTCAATAAAACAATTTTTTCTGTATTTGTGACTTTAATAATTAATGTCACGAATGCAGAAACGTGTACATATGTAGTATTTAGGGTGCGAAACTCCATACCTACCATACCTCCATAACTACCATAAAAGCCTCCACGTTTAGTTCACAAAAAAGCTCATTAGTTTAAAGAAAGAAACATCAGCAGTCCCTTTGACTTGAATTTTGAGTTGGGCATCCACACTACTAGCGTGTTTTTCAAGTTCCATAACAGTGGATCTTCTATTAAAACTAACATCCCCTGATTCTGACCTTGCAAATTGCTATATTATAAGCGGAGAGAATGGAACAAGTTAACTGGAGAATACTGAAGTACTTCTCATCGTGATACAGACTTATTTCAACACGTATGTGTTAAGTTACGTCACTACAAATTGACGATATTTAGTCTTTGTTCTTCTTTACAATTCCCATTGTTAAAATATGTTGGAATTGACTTACAAAATGGCGAAATTTATGCTGAGATATTAATTTTCTTCAGCTGTTAGTTAAGAGAAATATTAAACATTTGTGTTAACTTCTCCCTTACTGGCGATGAAATTGATGTTCTTGAAACGGATTTTGACTCTATTTATGGTTATATATATATATATATATATATATATATATATATATATATATATATATATATATATAAGAAATTCATTTTTAATGATCCGTAGTTTACCCCGTTAGATACCGGTGACAAATCTCAGGCATTTCATAGCAATTTCCAAACTAAATTGCAAATGACCACAAGTATTAAAAATACTACAATTCGACAAATGAAAAGAAAACTACTCAATGTAGTATTACTAGTAAATAACAAAGTAATAAAAATCTGTTACATACTTCAGCTTTCTAAATAAACATTAAGACTGAATAAACACTAATTTAAAGTAAAAAATAAAATTTGATCCTTCTAATTTCATTTATACCCATCAAACGTTTCCAAAATCAATAATATAATTATTAAGCACAGATGTGGGATAGGATATCGATCACCATACCTTATATAGTAATATGAAAGTCGCGTTGTGTATCTTAACACTCAGTCGATGTAGAAGACAGTTTTGCATTTGAAGCAACATAATAAATGTAAGTCAATGAGTATTATTATGAGTTAAGAATTTTTTGTTTGTTCTATCTACCTTGAAACATCTATCTTGTCTGAAAGGGGCTGCAAGCTATCTTCACTTAAAGTGAAGTTTAATGAAATCAAGAAGAATAAGGATTATAATTTCAGGATTCCTCAAAAAGTATTTAGCTCCCAATCACAGTTAGATCAGGGCTCATCAAGTGGTGACCAATGGCTTTTGTCAGACTCAGTGTAGAATCACGAGAAATGTGGAAAACTACAAATGAGTCAACATTTTACAACCCACTAGAGACTTATAAACTTAATCTTTGGTACTATTTAAAGGATGGAAAGATAACACACCAAATCAAGTTCTCAATCAGAGATAGTCACATATAATTTCAAACACTCGTGACTGTGGACTCGCAATTATCAATGACATCACAAAGTGTTCAGACAGAGTTCTTGCGTCTGTTTCTGATCTTCTGTTTCCTATGTCCTTCCCGTTTCGCCCACACAGCCTTCCAGGCTTTGGTATTTACAATCAGATACTACAATGTGGACAAAACAATTACACAAATGCGACATATCTAGAACAAGTAATAAAATCTCACGTTCTTTTGTTTCAAAATGCTTTTCTTTATACATAGGTAATATACACTACAATAACACATATCATTTATTTTTTTCATGAACCTGCTGTTTACAACTATGAGAGCATACAGTAATATACTGAATGTGAAATGTACTCTCTTTATGTTTATTTACGATTTTCGTATTTTGTTCATCACGATGGTCTTAAACAATCCTTCGGATAACGTGTATTTATTCTCGAAGGAAGTGCAGAACAGCGAAGTTCGAAAATTGTTTTCCTTGGACATGGTTCTAGTCTATCAAAGAGTTTTTAGGAATGTGAACTGTATATACTTTTATACTAGAAATATTTAATTATTTCTGAATTTGTAAATTGGATATTAAGGCCCTTTTAGGAACAGCCATAAGGATTTATTTTCAGCTTCCCTAGAAGAGCACTCACTGCGCCTCTCCATATTGGGCATCCTTATCTCAGGACATAATTTGAATACGATAACCCCGCTTTCTATTTTTAAGGAGGAGTTTTTATATATTAGCAGGTAATGTTTATCTATTTTAACAACTTTTGTTCACAATGTCACTTATGTTTTTTCCAGGTCATTATTCTGTCTAATTAAATACTTGGCGGACTGATTATTGTTAAGCCCAGGAACTGGTGTATTGTTAATTGTTAATACAACGGGAATATAAGGTCTTCTGAGGAAGAAGAATTTTGCTTGAGATTTATTAGGTTTTATTTGAATTCTTCAATTTTCTGTCCAAATATTTAATCATTTTGTACATTTTTCTGTACAATAATAATCATTTTTCTGTGCAAAATAATATCTTCATGAGTTGAGGAGGGCGGTGTCATAAGCAAAGATTGCCATTTCCGAATCAATCATCTGCGTGAAATCACAGTCGTATATTTTAAATAGAGTAGGCGACAACTGCGATCCTTGAAGAATTTCTGTTGCGACTCGTGCACATTTCATAGACTTCTTTATTCTAGTTCGGAATAATTTGTTTGTGAGACAACTGTCTATAACGTTGATATCTTGCAAATATTTTGGTATCTCCAATTTGAATGTCTACAGATGTCAGTATACGACCAGAACCTCGATTAAATTTTCTTCTTGGATATCACAAAGGATGCTTCAGTGAATGATGTATGTATTTGATGTTGTAGGGTCGACTGTCCCACGTTGCCAGCCCTCCATGCCTGGCATAGTTTAATTCCCTGACATATGGGGTAAGACAGAAATGTGGTGAATATAACGTATTACTCTCGCCGTAACTAGCACACTCCGCCTGCCTGAGCTTTTCTTCGTGGCACAGCTACAGAATCTGGGACGAATTTTACAACTCTATTTTTACCTCGACCGGTAATTGAAACCGAGATCACACCACGAGAAGCTAATTTGCTACCCATGAGCCATTCTATAGGCTTAGAAAATGGTGTTGGTCTCATTTGAAATCCCTAAGTTTCCAAAAATTGTAAAAGTTCAAATTTTTACAAAATACAAACACAATAATGATAGATTAATTTTCTGAGTTAAATTTTTTCTTTAAAGCCAGATATTGATATAAGATCATGTTCAATTTTTTAAACATACAAGAGGAAATTTCGTACTTTTGCTTGATACATAGGCAAACAATTTTTTACAATTATTTTCTCAAAAAAATACAATTTTTCTTCTCTGTAGTAAATAAGGGTAAAGAAAGTCGTACTGTAAATTTTTTATGAACTCCCTGAATTTTTAAAAATTGCAAACAACACAAATTTGAACATTACAAAAGGACAATATTAATGATTGTAATTTTTTATAAAATGAAATATGTTCTAAAGTTTTATTTCTTAAAAAATGCCATGTACAATTAAAAACATTAGTATTGTAATGAATCCACTTAGGCACACGTTCAGAGCCTACTAAACTATGGTAAGCATACTAATATCACCGGAGATGTCCAAGGCCCAAGTAAGCATTGGAACGATTCCATGGTGATAGAAATCCCTATTGAACTTGTAAACCTTGAGATCGAACGAGAAATATCAATTTTAATGAAAATCATCTGAACGATTTAGGAGCTAGCTTTTACCTCAGACGGCCGGCCATAAAACAAAATCACGCATTCTACATTCTTAGGGTCCTTGAGAGACGTTGGTGACCGTAGACATCCTACACAGCTTACGGACTATCCTTATTGGTGGATTACATCCCAGCCCCAAATATTTAGGGTTCAAGGGTTCCGAACTTTGTGCTATGAAGAAAAGATGGAGAGAAAGAAATAATATAATAAAATTTTATATAAAAGCAATTTCAATAATTTTATTGCAGAAATAATGTTTTATACATTTAATTTCAATTACAGCAGTTAATAAACATATTTAACTCGATGTTCATACTTTTTGATTCTGGTATCAGTGTGAATATCATGAAAACTGCTAAAGTTCAGTATGACCCTGGGCGAACGGTGAATTTGGGTTAGTGTTTAAATAATAAGATCCAGATACGCTGTAACAGAAACAATGCGGTAGGTTTATTCATTTGCTGAACATGAATTAAAATTTAATTTCAAGAAATATAAGGAATGACATCAAAATTAATCAACTTTTTTGCACACAAATTATTTGTATTTTGTTTTCTTTTAATAAATATTTGTATTAAATGTAAATAGAGTGGTCATGTGTAATTAGAAATATTAAATGTAAGTGAAATAATTATCATTCATTTATTTACCTCATTAACCATAACTTGATTAACAATAGCATTGTCAGAAAAATATAAAATATTACTCATCTGAAAATACATTTATATCCACATACCTGAATGGTGTCCATTCTCCCATTGCCACATGTTGATTTGAGCTACAACCTCCCTGAGAAAACTCCTGGTAATTTGAGCATAGCGTAGCCACGAAATCTTTTGAAACGATGGATTCGATGTAGAAGTTAAGAACAATGTTGTGGCTGCAACCTCCTGTAAGTTAAAATCACAAATGTTGTAGAGGGTGCAGTGTTCTTAGCGCGTTTCCACGTGTCTGCTTGCGCCCTGGGCTCAGGAAGACAGAGACATTTTATTCTTCTGGAGTGTTCCTGGCATCTGTGATCACCACCTGGTGAAATATATAAAAAAGCAATGTTTGTTTGTTTGTATTTAATGCGCTGCCGTACCGTTCATCCAATCGCGAGAAAGAATGCAGATATAGCACGATGGGAATGTGCATATGCCTGCGCACATAGATACGCATTGATGATAAATTTATGCTGACTCAAGGGACAGACAGATAGGGACAGACAGATACAACTCAAGGGACAGACAGATACAGACAGAGACAGAGGGAGACAAAGGCCTTCAGAGACGCAGAGAGAAAAACAAATAGATACACCGAGAGACAAGGACGTTGAGAGGGATGGAGAGAGAAAAGGAAAGGGAAGGAGGAAAAAAGGGATGGTGGACAGGACAACATCTGCCGCGTTCCGCTAGTAAGGAAATAAGTTAGTGTTTCCACCAAACGGCGCAGACGTACTCGTTCCAGTTTGTTTCCTAATTTCTTTCGTCTGCATTAGGTTTACGTTCTAGCCCCCGCCCTCTTTCCGGTTGCTACTTATCGGCATCTAAAACAGACTTCTTGTCATTTTGTCAATTTTCCGTCTTGTAATAGCAGAATAGAACGTGTGGTGCTACAATAGCACATACGTTTGACACACACTGGCCGGAAACTGGCGCAAGACCGAAGCCAGGGAGCCTGTCGCTCAGGCATCTTGAAGAGCGGCACCAGCGCGGCGCGCTCACTCTGGCTGCGGCCGAGATCCTGAGCAGCTCTGGCCGGCCATCGGTTTTAGATTCCTCTGGTCATTTATACTTTGGTACACAATTTATATTTAAATACACCTGATGGGATACGGTCCCAATATAGTATGTACGTGAGAGACATGTCAAAGAAAACGGAGGGTTTGCGTTCGTAAATGAGTCAATATTACGTTTTATATATTTTAGTTTTTAATTTTTTATTATTGCCAGTTAGGGCTCTTAAAGAAAAGTCTTCATTTAGATATTGTTTCTTGTGATTGTATGCGTTTGCCTAAACGTAAAATACTAGCTATCATTTCTCACTACATACATATTTGAGAATTCATATCACATGACGCGAGTCTTATAACTTACCAGATATGTCTTCTCCGCATCCAGCTTGCTTTATACCGCCATTCGGGAAAAAATCTGCGTGTCCTCTACTTTCTGGTTGTCCAAAACCCCCTCCATTTGTGTGGATAATTTGCACAAATTTTGCATCTGTTATATCTAACTGATCTTCCAAGGGATTGTCGTCAAAAATTTCATTAGCGGGGTCCAACGCTGTAAAAGGATGACAAAACATTTATAATGAAAATAATCACGATCAATTAATCGCCTCTTTTACACCTTCCTATTATTTACTAAGGACATCAGTCTGTTTCTTTTGCAGGTTGAAAAATTACATTTAAACAAAAATTATAATACGTTGAAAGTTTTTTAAAGTGAATAAAAAGTGGTACAATATTCGCACCGTAACATCTCGAAAAAAAAGTAAATTACAATTACGAAAAGAGTATCGAGAGACGTCACATTACATTACCAGCTCGGGAAATTACGACGCGAGGCCGTTTAGCCGAGTTTGATAACTAACTGAGTATAATAAAACATTGAAGTAAGTTACGATATGAGAATCGTTAGTTTTATGCACTTTGTAAAAATTGTATATATGTACTTTGCGTGCAACCCGTGAACGGGCTCAGGCCCACCGGTGACGTCCCTGCCTTGCGACCACGGGTTAAATGGGTACGTGTGGTTAGCACGTAGACATCCCCACACTGTATTCCGGTCTTCTCAATATGAAAAGTGAATTCTCTCATCTTCACACAGCAACGTATACTGGGACATTGCAAGGAAAATGCACACTACAAGCTTGCCTTACCGAGAATCGGACCCGGGGCCGCGTAGTGGAAAGCAAGCGCGCTGACTAAGAGTTAGCCACGAGGCTACTTTGTAAAAATTACAATAAAAATCATAAAAAATATTTTTGAAAAATCCCTGACTGATTTTAATAGAAGCTAATAGAGGTATGTTATTGGATTATTAGAACATTTATATTCTAGTAACTGATTGGTGTTTCGTAAAATTTGATTACAAATAATAAAAAAATGGATAAATAACTAAATCTAAAGGAAGGAAAAATATACTTATTTACAGTATATTTTTAAAAGAATGATCTAAAATATACTTAAATGTAATATTCAAAGAAAAAATATACTTATTTTCCAAGTGTAGTATTTGCAAGAAAGATGACTTCGTGAATGCGAGCATGTAGCAGGCGAAGGAGCAAAACTAGTCGATTCTCCTTTTTTATGCTAGTCACCTATGACTTCAGCTGCAAGGCCGCCGACTCGGTTGCCCACGATGCCCGCCACGTGGCCGCCCATGCTGTGCCCGATGATGACGAGTTGGTCCGGGTCCAACCCGCGCGATTCGATCAGGTGGTTCACCACCTGCCCCACGTAGTCGCCCACCAGCACCGCGTTTTGGACGGCAGTGGGGACGTCGGCCGCTGCGGGCCCCGACCAGTCCACGAGGATAATGTTGTAGTCGTCTCCGGCCGCAATGTAAGCTGTGTTCAAGAAACGCTTGTTGGGAATTGCCGACGTTTACAGAAGATTACAATTTCTTAACGACGTTTTCACAACATAGTTTTAATCTTTGCATAACTTGGTTAAGTTAGAGAAAACTAAGAATTGCCCTTAAGGATGTTTGACCCAAAGGAATTTGCATAACATGTTTGGGATTCTCATTATTGTTAATAATACTTTTGCAACTGCTTAGACGTGTCATTATGTTTGAATATACAATTGGCACATACCATATAAATTATTTTTTATATATTAACAAGTTTTTAGCATAAGCAGTGGGAGTGTAGATAAAGGTGTATAAGCTAGATGGTATATGGGCACTGATCCCATTGTGATGTACGAGTCTGACAGTGAACTAAGATGATGCTTCTGATTTAGTCGAATGAAGTGGTAAACCTTCTTAAGAAGCATTCGCGATACGAACTATTACGAACTATTAAACCATCAAGTTTTGTATGCACCACGGGCCAACTAAATGTTTCGCCCCTTAGGCGACTTCCAACCCGTCTGGCCAGAGGCCCTCCGGCATGGAAGTCGCCCTCATGACGAAAACATCTACTTAACGCATTAGATACATAAATAACTATTTTATCTAAGAGCATTATAAATATATAAGAGATGAAATTTAATTTTAGTTAATTTTTTAAACAACTTTACTGTGACATCACAGGTGTTTGACATCTGTGCAAAAAAACTGTGGTCCGCTGTTACGCTATCGCCATCACCCCACACTTCTCTCGCTGCGATTGGTAACATATGTGATGCAATTATTCGTGCCATAAGAGGCAAACATATCATCATTGCCGTAAGATTTCACTTTATGAACGATTTATTGCACCTAAAAATGATGTTTATAATCCTGAAATACAAAATATTATATAATGCCTTAAAGCTGATGTAAAATAAAAACATTAAAGCAATTATTTTTACGTAAAGCTAGTATGACGGACAAATTAATGAGGGAGAGAAGAGTTGTACTTAAATTTACATCTCATCTAAGTTCTTTTTCAATATTCTGGAAGTGACTGTAAACACACTTGAGTACGGTGATATTGAGAATATACGCGTGCGGCACATATAAGATGTTCTTGGAATTCATTGTATTCGTAAATTTATCATGAAAAATCAATAAGAGAATGATAAGCGAGACAATACTCTTTTTCATAAGTACTATCAATATTAGTACTTATTTTCTACCAACTCCTTTTACTATTCTCTCAAAAGATTTAATGAAGATAATAAAGAAAGCGCTTTTGTTGACCTTGCTAATTACAAGCATCATTTGCGAACAGCGAGCGCTCTGGAATTTTGGGGGTCAAATGACGGTCTAATGGGTGCGGCCTAAAATCGGGCGGAATCACAGAAGAGCGCACGATATGCCGCTGTCGTAATTTGCACTCCGTTGACGTCAATTAAAACTTTGCGTTACTGTTCGTTTGTATCAGGGATATTTTTCTCTTCAGCAATCTTAGATCTATCCTGAGAGCTTCTACTCATTGTAAGCACAACCTTTTGGACGACCTATAAGGTTTATCGGTCGTATTTAGATTTCTGTAATAAATTTGGTGAGAAATGAGTTTTCCTGTGATTTTTTAGTCTCTCTTCAAAAACATTCAGTCTTTTACGTGAAGAAGAACTTGCGTGCATGTAACATTCATATTATACGACGGGTGGCAATACTTTGATAGCCAGTGCATGGCTTTAACCAAGAACAACATCCGAACCATAAATTGCAACACAAAGTCAATTTAAAGAAATCGTGGCTGCAAATGTAACCACCAAAATTTAACTCTGGCACCGAACACCAGGGAACGAATTCTTTGGCGTATTCGAGTTGTGCATGATGAGGAAACTCACCGTCTACTCAATGCAGCAGCGTGCTTCATAGCACGCCTTATACCTAGTATTTTCGAACTTGTTCGACAGTCAATTCGAAAGCGAGCGGGTAGAATACTGTACGCAGCCATTAAATTAGCATGCTGTCATAATAAGATATTGCCAACTTGTATAGTGGGTCGTAATTATGACGAGTGATGCTCATCGACACTTCTTTGTTTTTAACTTTTTCGCGCTTAAGAAGAAACTTCTTAAGAAGAGAAAGTTATGTAATACTGCGCGAAAAAACGGCAAATGTTCAGCAGAAAAGATTTTATAATAGGGCCCAGGTAACGAAAAAGTGGATAAATCCAGTTGCTAAATTTAGAAAACAAATCTCTAGCACGTGATGTAGGCAGAATCCACGGGTACGTGCTGTTTCAGCACCACTAGTTAAATACTGAATAAGTGACAGAACTGAATAGCAGGACTTTGCACTTTGTTACTTAATTCAGTGGAATGTCATGAAATATTAAATAATATTTTATAAACCCGGGATTTAAATAAATTTTATTTCATCACCTCTGCCTTTGAATCTTAAAAATGTGAAATGACATATAGTAATCAATTATTTCACGTTTCTAGTTTGTAATATATTTTATAGTTAATGACAGAATTTACCATCTCTGAAGCCATGAAGATTCTGGGCATTTGAAATCCAACCATGAATGACAAGTCGCGTAGGATTCTTGGGATTAAAACTGGGAGAACTAGAGTCGTCTTCTAATTTGACAATCTCAGGAGTCAGCGGGTTTATTCTGCAAAAATTCAATTACTATTATTTTTTAAATTAAATAGAACGTTAATATTTTATTTGTTATAATATATGACATCAGATAGAGTATCAGAGCAATGATATCAAATAGAAATATACGAATGTATTATTTAGTAAATTATTTTTTAAAACGAACAATCACAAAAGAAATGAGCACCTGACAAAAACAAATACATAGATGACTCACATGGCATGCTAGTAAATATTTTGTAAAATACAATAATTGTTCGTCATTGTGTGAAGATCATATCTGCATTTAAAACATTTGTTTGACATTCGAAATTATTACATTCATATCTTCATATTTGATATATATGTAGTCTTTTTGAGACGTTAATTTCAAATTTTTGCCAATCTTTTTAGTTCATTCTTTAAATGAAAGAGAATAATAAGCATGTGCGTCATTATACCATGTATTATTGATGACGTTTCGCATGCAATTTCTGTCTGTCAATCAATTTATTAATAATGATTTCGATTGATTTTATACAACGTTTTCTCTCTAGCCAATATAACAATAACGCCAATTTACTCTCTTTCATCAATGAGATGCTTGTTCTTTGAGGCTTTGTATTTTCCGTGAGATGTTGCAATACAAATATTGCACGTTCTAACTGCTTTGTAAACGTTCAACATACTACAATGTCTGTACATTTGTATGAATATAATACATTAAACTTTATAGTACGTACTCGATTAATTAAAAAAAATACAGATTTCCTGTATCTTATATGAAGTGTCGTAATTAATGCTAATAAAACACAAAATGAAATTAACAGATTTTAAATAAAATGTCAAGAAATCTTATACCTTGTCGTATGTTGATTATAAATAACATGCCATAAAGTGACTCACTGGGTGTAGAGGTACAGAGTAACATCATCGCTTCCAACAAAACGAGGAAGTGGCTCAGACTTCACAGGCAAATGCCCGCTGCCAGATCCATGGAGCACTGAGCGTCGGTGGGTTGGAACAGACAACACTACAAGATCACAAGAAATGAAGAGAAAATTTTAGATGAGTAAAAAATGAAGTTCAATATGTAAAAAAAAAGTTTAATTTTGATGATGAGTAAGAACAAGTTGAAATGGTAAACTTTATAAGAAAGAGTACAAAAAGAGTTTACCTCCAGTCACCAACAGAACAATACATAAATATCCCACAAATGCCATTGTTGATACAATTCACAGAAGCTACGAGAAGAACATGAGAGGAAAACCTAAAGAGGACTTCACATAACCACCTACTGATAACACCTTGAGTATGATTATGCTAACATATCTTATCACCATTTTCTATCATAAAAACAAACAGAATACGTGATACTGCAATATTATCCTACGAGTTCACTTAAGTGCAAAACACTTTACGATTAAAAAGCTATATTAAAACACAGTACTAACATTAGATCATCTCTACTGGTAATAACTTTAAATAATGAATTGAAGTTCAGTTTTTGTACTTTTATTCAGCGTGCTCGTCTTTTACGACTCGCATTACATGTACAATCTGCTCTGCGATAATTCACAAATTTACTTCAATGTGGCGTCATCTAACTGCATTCACGTGTTCATTAACTATATGTACTGGAAACTATTCCACAACATGTGTATTATTTCGATGTTTTCAATATTGCCCTTCGAATACTAATAATTGCCTGCAACTGCCAACATGATTCATTTATACTATGTGAGTAGCTATTGTGTATGCAATTACTGTTGTGCAATATGTCAGAAGAAGTCTCACCTCTACATTACATTGACCTATGACAGTGCATGGTGCTCAGTTATCACATTCAGTGTATAGTGCATAGCGATATCAACTTAACCTTGAACTCAACCATGTAACATGCAATACGAATTGATCTATGTACTATTCAAAACATCATCATGATCTCTCTTAATCAAGAGCTAAACATCTTGAACTCTTTAATTGTCAACTTAATTAATGTTAACGCATTTGCGTATATTTACCATGTTTCTTTCTATCATAACAGCGCTTTCTATCATACCATTTCTCAACCATGTTAATTTAACTAATTAATTTTTAATTATATGTATTCAATTCACCATGTACTTCTAATTTTCCCGTTAAAGGCAGCACTTCCTGTAAATACGAATTTCAAGAAGAAAGGGAGTTACCAGGTAAGTGATGCGGGCTTTGCTACAAATAGGTGTTTCTTATCCCTCTGCCCGCACGCATTATCCCACCGCTTTCGGACGACGCCATTATTTCATAGAGACTTCATAAAACCGAGAGATGTGAAACCTTGGCGATATCCCGTCCGTTTGTCTCTGGATTACGGTCGGAACACCTCATTATCACCGACTGGGAGAACGAAACGTGATTTCCATCTCAAAGAGTAAACCGGGAGAAGTGGCTCAGGGCATCAATTGATGTCACTGCAGTGCCTCTGACAGGGAGGACCTACGTTCGAGTTCCTATAGTGGCAGGATCCGTCAGCAGAATTTCCTGACACTCGCTTTTCAGCTAGTAACTTGATATTCATGTTATCGATCGGTTCTCAATGCACATTCTGATATTGACTCCCAATTGACACCCCTAGATCATCACTGGCCACCCTTTCAAATGCCGCCGACCCCTGGGGGGCCGATACGGACCCCTTTGAGAACCCCTGCTTTAAACGATGACCGGTTTAAGAATAGGGAAACCAACTCGCGCTAGCCGCGCGTGCGTCGCCCCCAATTCGCCCCGTGCCGCCGCCAGCGTCCGCCCACTCCACCCACTCCGCCCACTCCGCCCACTCCGCCCACTCCGCCCACTCCGCCCACTCCGCCCACTCCGCCCACTCCGCCCACTCCGCCCACTCCGCCCACTCCGCCCACTCCGCCCACTCCGCCCACTCCGCCCACTCCGCCCACTCCGCCCACGCGCGCTTTCGCCTCACCGTGACCGCGCTCGGGTGACGGCGCCTCCATGCGCCACCTAGGCAACGCACGGTGGCTCCAAACGGGCCAAAGGCGCGCGCTGTATTACAATAATCAGCCGCCTCAAACTGGCATCACTGGCTCGTGGTATCAACTGATGACGCTGCAGTGCCTCTGACCAGGAGGTCCTGGGTTCCATTCGCGAAGGTAGCAGGATTTTCGACACTAGATAGCTAGGTCGAGTTCAGTCGCTGTCTGGAGGAGAAGTCTGGAGGCCGGCTGCTCTGGTCAGTAGATTTTTTGTGATTTCTACGATCAACACCAGGCGAATGATGAAACTATTCTAATAAACCGGCCAGGAAGCGCGCGATCTTTTCTTCCTCTGCCTTGTACCTTCCCTTACTTCCGTACACTTATATTTATATGCACCATACTACCACACATGCCAGGAGACCGGTCGGGAGCTTGCCCGGCTGGGGCGGTACCCCGCTGAAGAGTCAAACGTTGGAAAACGGTAGTAGACGGTGTTAATTCAACGGATTTTAATTTTCAAAAACGTTGAAGAAAATCTCTGGTTAAGAAAAATCTCGCCAGCCGACATGTAGGTCGGCTCTCGATCTCACCATCCAGCGGAGGAAGATCACATCTTCCCCTAGTGCACTACACATACGGGACTAATTACCTTAGGACTTGACGCGCTCGGAATCATCAATCAATCAATCAATCAATCAACCAAATCAAAGTAGTACAAGCGGAGGGAGTGACAGAAAAAGGCACCTGTGACTGCTGCATATATCAGATGAATGTACTACGTATATCTACTTATGGGGGATATCAAATTTTAAGGTATAAGTACTAAGAAGTCATGCTGTGTTTTGACGTCATTTATTACATAAATTGGATCCCAACTCGACTTACGTCGAATGGGCGTGTCACGCGCGGTAATGGTGGTTGGAGCTAGGAGTGAACGCAACGTTTTATACCGCTTTCGTGTGGTTCAGTTTTCGATTTATCCTTATTGAATTTCCGACAACGACGATGAACAATACTAAAATGTTGTAGGGGAGTGAATAAGACATGGATATGAATACCACTAAAAGTTCAAAAAAGGCGGAAGAGGTAACTAATCATCTAATAATTTTACTTTGTCACAGAAAAGGAACTGTACGAAACGTGATGAAATGGATATTATGACTAACGTATGAATTTTACGACACACTCGTGTAGTAATGTACTTCATAGTTTGATAATAATATCCATCACTACGCCGAATGTATGAGATTTATGTGGATAAATGAATTGCTGTGAATTAATTGATTTAACTATTAACATATTTTTTCATGTTTTATAAAATATATGAATCGTAAAGATCACTAATTATTATTTTGTAGATGTGTTTTTGGACAGAGGTACATTTCACTTCTTATTCGTGCATTAAGTTTCTTTTAGTTCCTTTATTTAGAGGAGGTTAATATTATACGTCCTTGCGAGACCAAATTCTATAGTCAAGTTGAAAATTAAAATTTCGGTAACTGTGTAGTAACTTTTATCTAACGGCATAGAACCTGCAAAAAAATTCTAAGCCTGGTGCTCGTAAGTCAGTCTTGATAATCTCATTCCGAATAACAACATATGACATTATGGAACATATGGATTGACTTTACAATTTACCAGTTTTGCTCACTTGAAATAAATGCTTAAGTTTGTATAATTGTCCTATAGTCTTAGAGAGGCAAACAGCAGATGAAACCCTTTATTTTTGTATAGAATGTAGAGGGCTTATTTCTTTTGGCTTGAAAATTAAACTGGATAATAGTAATAGAGGTAAATAATGGGCAAATTTAATCGATGTATATATTAATAGGAGTAAAATAAGATTTTTTTCAAAACTAGCTTCGAAAGTTTTCTATTTATAGAGTAAAGTACACTTATAAAAATTCCTCAGGTTTGATTTTTGATGAACTCTTTTTCTTACTTGCAAAAGTTTCAAATATTGCCAGAAAGTACGTATTGCATAAAATACGCGTTTGCATTAATCTCGATTAAATCGCATATCCCTGGTTGGAAGCTGTGCCCCTTCGATATCCGTTCGTCCCACTGCACTGCGCCTGTCCCTGAAGGGAAGGTGCGACCTCTGCCCACAATTTCGCATTTATCTCTGGAAGCAATTTAATTGAATAAATACCGCTACGACGTACAACGGAACTGGCGCGGTGAGATGGCAGTATTTTACAGCCCTCCTGACGGGAAGGTAACAACTGTATATTTTCTCCGTGCAACGTTGGCGGACTGTTGAAAGATCTGATGAACTGCAGTGGGCAACGCAATATATTTCTTTAACGTTTTTGAAAATTGAAATCCGTTGAATTAACACATCGTCGACTTCCGTTTTCCCACGTTTGACTCTTCTGTTGTTTCGCCTTGTTATTAAGGTTGTGGATGCACAAAAATTTTAGTCAAGGGTACAAATGTAATCAAGAGTAATGTTTTACAGCTTAATTCACGTTAAAGTAAAACCTCGCTCATTATTTGCGGTGATTCTTCTCGTAACTCTCTAATTGCTTCTCTAAATATAACACAATGTATGGACCCCATTTCAAAATTAGAATAAACGAAATTTTCTCTTATTTTTCTACACTTCAAATAGATCCTGACTATTGATCGAATTATATTTTCATTCCATTTAAATATTAGAATATTTAATTTTAGAGAGTATATTAACAGTATCCATCAATACGTGCATGTTTCCTACGAGATGTATTTTTATGAAAGTATTGATAATTTTTTCTGTGAATAAAACCTGAATTAATATTGAAATAGAGGTTTATATATTTCATTTTAAATATACTGAAGGGATAAAATTCATGTGATAGCAGAATGCAAATATACAAAGGGCAGTAGTCTTGCCTTCAAAAGGTACATACGCGCAGTGCAACGGCAGGGCTTTCATTTGTACTCAAGTGATTCATGTAAAAAGGTTTCTGGTGGGATTGTAGCCGCAAGACGAAACTAACAGACTTTGACAACTGAATATTGGTTAAATTTCGACGCATGGAATATTCCATTTTCTAAATCGTTAGGGAATTCAATATTCAGAGATCTACAGTGTCAAGAGTGTGTCGAGAATATCTAATTTCAGGCATAACATCTCACCATGGACAACATAGTGCCCGTTGGCTTTCACTTAAAGACCGTGTGCGTAGATTTGTCAGTGCTAACAGAAGCAACACTGCGTTAAATAACAGCAGAAATGAATGTGGAACGTATGACGAACGTGTCTGTTTAGACAAGGCGGTGAAAGTTTTGAACCAAATATAAGGGTGAAAAGTGACCCTAAACCAATTCTCTAAGTTTTCTATAATTGTAAGTGGTTAAATAGTTTCAGCGTTTTCCTACAATCGAAGACTGAAGATCGACATGTTTTGTTAATGAAATTTCTACTTTAGAAATAAGCATTGAAGAGATGTCATGTACCATTTTTGAAATGTATGAATAGTTCTTGCTTAATTTTGCGTGAAATAAAAGCACTTATAAAATAAGATTTTTTCAAAACTAGCTTCGAAAGTTTTCTTTATTTTTCGTATAGTGTAAAGTACACTTATAAAAGTTCCTCATGTTAGATTTTGTTGAACTCTTTTTAACTGCAAAAGTTTCAAATATTGCCAGAAATTACGTGTACTCCTCCTTGTACAATTATATAATAAAACTTGTTTGTTTTTAGACTTCACATAGTCCATTAAGGGGAAAAGAGAAGTAAAAACAAATAAATATGTTCAGTTTAAGCTTAAAATATTAGAAGAAATAGCTGCTTTCAAGTTGTCTTCTTCCGAGTTAGTCGAGACCAGTGTTGCCTGACACTCGCCGCAAATCCATGAACCCATCTTGCGTTGCCCGCTGACTCAAGATTCTTGCTGTCCCGGCTCATTGCAGATTAACCACACCTTTGTTGATATTAGCAGCACGACTCAACAAACACTTTCTTCTAATACATGAATGACATGAGGAGTAAAGGAGATCTTTTTATACAAATGAGAAGGCCGTTGGAATGGGGTGTAACTAGTACGACATATCAGTACAGTATCACTTTCTGAGGATAGTTGGCGGTTTTTAACGATCTAGCAGTCGAAAAGTTAGATAGTTTGGTATAAGATATCTTTGGAGGAAAACAAGATACCTATTATGATATTTAATATTGATGTTTTTGTGTCTTTCTGGCCTCGATGATGGATAGGCTCTATTCAACTCTCCCTGTGGCAGCGATATTTCAGTGTCAGGGTTGCCAAGACGACAGTAAGTAGATTATTTGTCAAAAGAAAATCAGTCGAGTGTAGTCACTACACTTTATTCATCTCAGGGGTAAAACTATTATTTTCTCAAGCATTAGACTATTTTCACACGCATCATAATTATGTGCGTCATTTGTTTAATTATAAATTACCTCGAGAAATAATAGAATCAATATGTTGCAGGTTTCACTCAGCTGTTGTGACCACTGAGCTATTAAGATCACCTATTATCTGATGAAATTGTTCTTACACCTGTACATTGACCGCGAATTTCATTAATTGGCAGCGTGATAAGATATGGATAGAAAAATAAATTTAATAGTAGATTAGCACCCGTTAAGAACAGTTAAAGTAAGCCAAAACTCCTAGTATATGCATCAATTCAACCCAATAAGGGTCTCAAGTCATGATCTCCACAATCATTTGAAAGCATTGAAATTTAAAACATATCAGCTTCTGCACTCTGCGGTAGGTACAGAATATCTAGCGAATTCATTTTATATTTGAGAATCACGCAAACCTCACCCTCCAAGGCTCCAAATGCAGCAGTACTGCATGCTGAACCGCAAAAATAACTAGTCTAAAACTTCCCATGCGATCTCGTGCCAAGCGCTTTTGCCAAATGCTGAGAATTCTCGGCCCTTTTAAAACTTGAGTGAAAAATTGCAGTCGTTGTAGCGCAAGAATTAACGATCGAATTCACATGAAAAATTGATAGCGCCCCACTTGCAGCGTCGAGTGGATTGTGATGAAGTGAGGTGTGGCTTTTATTCCACTTTCCAGCGACCGGTAGAATACGCACTAATGCGACTATGGAGTGAGGGAACGGAGTGGATGCAGAAAATAAAGAGATGCCGGAAAGAAATAGCACGAACATGTTAGAATTTATATAAAGTATTACTTTACGTATCTTTTATGTTCTATTTACCATTCTTTCCTAATGAATTAATTTTTTTGATAGAATTAACTAGTAACTCAAACTGAATCACATTTATTCCGAATTATGATTAATCCGTATGATCTCGAGCGATATTTTATTTACAATATCATATCATTTATTATTTAGGAATATTATTTGGTTTACGCAGATGCATTTGTATAGATCAGGCATATGAAGGTCGCGGGCATGGTAACTAGATTAATAGATTTCAAGGGCACTGCCTCCATAACAATTGCTGCTAGATTTCAAAGATGCTGAGGGGTTGTACAAATTGCTTCAGGGTGCGGGACTTTACGCGTTACATGACCCATTACAGTCTTTTAGAGAAGTCGGTTGACAGTTATTGCTCTTAAAGCGATGTTTAATCTCATTTTATTTACTAAAGCAAGGAAATTATCCATTAAAATGAATAATAATGCAGTCAGAATTCAGATAGCCAAGCGGTTTACTCGTGTACACCCTTCCGCGAATTTACAAATATTCATTGACAAAAAAATCGTATATTCTAATAAAAAATGAACGAAATTGTTATACATTCTCTTGAAAATATTTTTTAATTAATTATTCCTTGTAGAAGGTGCGTTATATTCATTCTATTAAATCATTTATGCAAAATTAAAATTAACAATTAATCAATGGCCATTGTTTGCTTACGAATAATAAAGACAAAAATCATATCACAAACAAAATCATGTTTCATTACTCAAATTAACATGAAATTAATCAGGTTTTCTTAATAAAATTTAACGATGCGAAATAAAACAAAATTTAATACATGTAACACGTTTCTTTAGGATGACTCTACTTTCTCAAATTAATGACAAAATTGACCACTGACGTGGAAGAACAAAATTGAGAGAACGAGGAAATGTTTCCTTTCAACCTTAGTAAAACACACTATTTTCAGGCATTCGTTTTAATGAAGAGCCAATTGCTCATCCAATAGCGGTAACTTTGATTTAAATGGCTTGCTCAAGAGTCCATTCCAAAATTACAAATTACAGTGTCTATAGTGAATACTCACACAAAGATGACATCAAGGATACCGTTACAGCCGACGAGAGCGGGGGCACCTGGCCGTCCTAGGTTAGCCAACAGCGAGTAGCAAACGATGCGGTTTCCGGCGAAGCATTCGGTCGTAGGTGGCCGGGCTACTCAAACACGACGCCAGGGAAACGGCAGGGACCCTCCACGTGTTTCTTTGTGGTCCGTTGCTCGCAAATTATGCGATGAGGCTGCACTTCACGCCGCACACGATGGGTCGATCTCTTCACGAAATCTAACTGATTGCACTTTGGCGCTCGCACACCGAACTTCAAATTATGATATAGCATATATAGCTCATTTAAGTTACACGGATTGACAGGCGCCTATGGTGTGCGATAGTTAACACCACTTTGTGTTTTGCGATATGAGCTTTACCAGAAACGCACCAAAGACCGTAACACAATACTGTACGGATCAGTTCTGTCGCCTGCCCCTTGATGTTCGCGCGTCCACTAGTTCACAGCGATAGTGAATCGTCGTATTTACATGATCTGAATGTTCACAACTGTTTCTGCGTACGTACCCTTGCACTCAAAAAATAAGAATCAAATCAAACGGTTACTGCGTACTTAGACTTACACACAAAATCTAGAATCACATTAAATTCGCTCTGCACTAGAGTAGCGTAACCTTCTCTCCGGTGTCTAGAGTAACAAGACGATTTTTCCTGTTGATTCCCCAGTCTCTCGCGCTCCTTCCCGCCGACGTCTTTATTTGGACCAATAAGAGCCGTGGCATTTGTTCAGTTCAATGACACCTTCCGGGGTTGGCCCGTTCTACTCAAGTGACTGCTGGTAACAGTTCACCTTCTGCGTCGCTGCGCAAGAAGTGCAGGCATTGAACCACCTCCTTCCCCGTAATAGTACTGGACCCGCGGAAAATTCAAATCCACTCGTACCGTCTTCCCACCTAAGGCTTGTCGAAAAATGAGAAGCAGGTCCGCGACGTGACGCAGTGTGTCTCATGGTGAGTTTCTGATAACCTTTGCTTATTGCACCCGTGCACGAGCGCTGGTCCAATAAGCAGTGGTTATCACAAACTATCCACGAATCACCCTGCGTCAAGTCACGGACCTGCGTCCCATTTTGAGAATAGTCTTACTGGCATTACTTCAGGCTCGGGGGGTTAAGCATTATTTCAGGCCTGAGCTAGCCAACAATGGAGGCCTTTCTCAATATACAGCGCCCAGCTATCTCCTGCAGAATACTGTTCTGAATGGCAGCCCTCGGAATTTATTTACACACACACAAACAGTATTGATATATATACACAAATCATTCCTTCCGAAATCGTTACGTACAACCATAATCACGTTATTTATCGTTATTTTCACCACCAAGATTGATGTAAATCAAATTAAGGAAACCTAAAATTGATATGAATCATTAAGCAAACAAATATGGTGTTATAATATTTTAAAGAAGACGTTAATACTATTGAATTACTTTCAAATGTTATTCATGTAATGTAAGTAGATAAGAAGTCACTGATCACCTTGATGTCAAAAAGTGACTTAGAGCAATTAAAAAAAATAGGGAAATCTAAAATTATGTATTGTTAAAAGCGTTTAAATAACGCAGTGCTATTTAAATTCGCAATGTTCATTTTTACAATAATAAAACAAATAATAACGGAGAAGGCATTTTAATTATCCATCCACATCTCAGCATTCATTCTCAATCTCCATTTAATGTTTTCCCTCGCCATTTCTTTTCTTTGCCGCCCCCCCCCAAACCCCCACTCCTCCCGTACACGCCTATCTGCGTCTTAAGCTCGTCCCTTCCCGTCCCGCCCTCGTCTCGTCGACGACGAAGAGCCGCCGCGAACGCCGCTCACGCTCTTCTTCGTCCACGAGCCCTTCTGACTTTTCTAATTTCCGCCAGTGTCACGTCTGGCCCATTCCTCAGCTCCAACGGCCCCCCCTCCCCCCTGCACCCCCCCCCGGAGCCGCAACTTCGGCTCGTCGAGAAGTTGCAACTTTCAAGTGCGCGGCTTTTACCTTAAGTATACACCCTCCCGAAGTTTTAAAATACCTCAAACATTTTATTACTTTCCTGTTATTACCGGCGATTTGGAAGGTGCTGTCTTTGGTACAAGGACCCCTCTCAATTACTTGCGACTTGAATGCAGATGGCTAAACGGGTGAAGAAGTTAATCCACAGTTCACTCACGCTTTGAATGTTGGTTCGTGATATGTATATGTTGCAAGGGAGCAGGCTTTCATAAATGTTGAAGTGTTCTTCAAGGTAGTTAACATAGATGCATACTTCGATGTTTAATCGTTTGTCTATTCAGGACTTTGTATGTGGAAATCTCTTCCACTTTCACTCCCCTCGATATTTATATTCGTTGTAATTACTACAAATACCTTCAAAGATTTCCAAACAGTTTACGATTTTGAAATGCCTTGTTACTTAAGAACGTAGCTTAAGAGCTCACGAAAAAATAAAAGCAAAATAAACATTTTGTTCATGTCGTGTTGAGGTCTGGATTATTAAATTGCACTGAATCTGCGATTCTGCGTTAGAATTTATTCATCTGCAAAATATTTACTTTACAAACGGAAAAAGGAATTTAATAGTGTGGCGTCTTTATAGTGTGGCGCCAAAATAGTGATTTTTTTTAAAACTAGTGGAAGTAAAATAGCACATACTTTCTCGCATAATTATATGTTTTTCCATTTTCAAAAATTCAAAGATTTCAACGCAAATGACAATCAATCATACGAAATCAATCAATCAATCATACAACGTGCTGGCGAGCGACGCTGTAGATGCAACAGCAATGCTACACCTGAGCCATCACAGCCCTTCCGTGCGCTGCGCCGAGCGCGTGTCAGCTGGGAGCGGTGGCACAGGACGGGAGCAGGGGATCGCGACCCCGCGCAACTCCTCCGCTAAGCGGCGACTTGCATGACGGCAACTTCCAACTCATCGAGCGCACGTAGTCGGCGTGCGGGCGATGCGCCAGCGCTACCAACTGCCACGAAAATTCACGAGTTGTTTACCAAAACAATGGCCTACGTCTGGAACGGGCCCGCGACGCGCTCGACCAGCGGAGGCCAACTTCTGAAGCGGAGGGAAGCGAACATAAATCCTTGTAAAGCTAGCGCGTGGCAGAAGTTTGTTTGAAGAGTGTTTGCGAAAAAAGACCACTTATTTAAAACGTAAAAAGTTCTCAAGTTACAAGTAAGGTTCTTGAATTGAGATTCCTAAGTTCTTTGTTGAATAATTATATTTTCACTTTTCCTCGACGATGCGTAGGAAACTACATTAACTGGGGCTACAAAAGCACATTTTCTCGCATTATTTCTAAATTTGCAATTTTCGGAAATTCAAAGAGTTCTATAAATTGACACCTGCGCCATATTTTTAAGCGTCGTTTTTTTTATTTGTGTGTAAAAAATAAGAAAATATTTGGAATCATTTTGTGAAAATATTTTCTTTTTAATTTGTATTAATTCAAAAACGTAGGTGAATATGACTCTTTTTATCATAAAATTGTGTACGACATTTTTTAGGGAGGTGATTAAAAAAAATATTTCAGAGAAAAATCTATATTTTCATCTTGTACTTTCGCAACGTAACTTTTTGCAATTTTCGAAAATATAGAGTTTGCCGAAAATAGTATCTAAGACCAATTTATATAATGATCATTGATCACTATAAACATGAAAATTAAAGGAAACAATTGAAGGCGGTTTTGAGAAAATAATGATTTAAAAAATGTATAAATTTCACGCAAAATTACTCAAAAAGCACTCATATCTTCGAAAAAGTGTACATGACCTTATTTGAAGATTTCGTCTTTGAAGAAGAGATTCCATTCATAAAATTATTTCTTTATTTAATATTGTAGTTTATGGAAACCGCCGAGAACCATTTTGAGCTTTTGCAAGTCATTTTTGCAAGTCAAAGAAATTTGAAAATGTAACCGATGTTTCATGTACAGCATTCTCTTAAATTAAAATATCAGTTTGAAATTCAGACAGCCTCGAGATCACTTAACAAACAAAAGTGGCTCAGGGCATCAAGTGTAGAGAGTGTAATTACAGTGCCTCTGACCGGAAGGTCCCAGGATTCGAATCCCGACACTAGCTGGATTTTCGACACTAGGTGGACAGCTGGGTTGACTTCAGCTGCTGTCTGGATAAGAATTCTAGCGACAGGCTAGTCTGATCGGTAGTTTTCTGTGGTATCTCCTATCAACGCCAGGCGAATGCCGGAGTAGTACCCTAACAAACGGGCCACGGAAGACGCGTCTTCTTCTTCCTTGTCCTCAACTTTTTTATACTCACACGTTCTATACTACCATATACTCCGGGAGATCAGGAGGGAGTTCAGAGCTTGTCGCGGATGGCGCGGTGCCACGCTGGCCGTATCTGGATGTATGTTGACGTAGGTAGGCACCGGATCCTGCCAGCCAGCGGGGAAAGATCACCGCTATCTCTCGCAATTAGAAAGCATGCACTACACATATGGGACAAATGACTTCAGCTGTTAAGCAATCGAGTTAGTTTAAATTGATCGGGGAAAATTGGCTGCGAAGAAAATCGGCTGAACGATCTAGGCGCTACCTTTGAACTCTGACGTTTTGCCGTCGAACGATATTTCGGTATCAAGGAGCCACAAAACATGATTTCTAACTACACAACGTGCTAGATGGAATACTGTATATAGGAAGAAGATTTATTCACTTTTTCGTTTCTAGGGGCCGGTAATAATAATGTTTTTGTCGAAAATTCGCCGTTTTCCATCTCACGAATGCAATTCTTGCTCGTCTTGAGAACGGCGACTAAGAAAAAAGGAAATCGTAGCAAGTAGCTAGGAGATATACTCAGTTCTCTATTTATAACGGTAGACTTTATCACATTAATTGTGGGAATGTTGATGTGGTATTGTTAACGTAATTACATGATGAAATAATGGAAGTCATTTTCATCAACTTAATATAATAACTTGACGGAGATTATTTCCATTATTTCATCACTGTCACACTAGCTGAAAGTACGAACGGAAGCTGGAACAATTGAATAAGTCATTACACCAGTCCTCGTGTCCGCATCAAGACTCCCTGGATTTGAAGCAGATTTTCATTGCGTTGATAAAATGATCACAGCAAATTTACATGAACGATGTTTCTTTTATTTTTACATGAAATACTAAACCAACTGGAAAGGCGAGTGACATAACTACTACCTAATCAGATAATGTGTATGTGTGTGTGCGTGTTGAAAGTGCTGAGAAAAGTGAGCACTATAGTCCGAGACGTTGTCCCTGAACTACGCGATTGAGCAGATGGGGTCAATCTCCTGAAGTCTACGCATTGAAAATAACTCCATAATTAAAATAATAAATGTTCTGTTATAACTGATAAAAGTTATAAAAGGAAGTGAAAACAACGAGTGATTAATATGGTTGTAACATTTGATATGATATGTTTGAAAATGTATCCCCTTAGATCTTTTAATAAAAATGACTTGCGAAAACCATACATCATATGGAACTGCAAAATAATTGACATTTGTCATTTCTGAAGAAAACAGAGATAACACGGAATTCTTTCGTATGTTTGTGCCCTACATTTCTCTTCGGGGCAATGCACCCTGCAGAAACCCAGCATTATAAACGTATATAAAAGAGATTTCAATATTACTAAGCAATGATTCCTAGGAGGGAATCAAATATATTTTAAGCAAATAACAATCTGGAATGTAATGAAACTATTTATTTATTTAATAGGTAATTATTACAAACAAATTAGATTACTTGATCCTATGTGGCTAGGCCGAAGGCCTTTAAGCCATTACAATACCTACATCCTTTCGCGTTCTAATCTTTCGAATTCTGGTATTCACCCCAAATGGTCTCTCCATCGCATCAAAGCCGCGGAAAAGAGACCATAAGGTACGGCTCAGGAAAAAACCCCTGAAGGGGGAAAAACCTGCCGTCAGAAGCCGAGTACAATCTAATCTATCCGACGTTTATTTTAACTATTTCTTTTCTGGCGCGGGCGTCCCGCCGTCTCCTTCCAGTGCTTGGCCTCCTCAGCATCTGAAATCAAACGGCGCCACAGAAGATCTTCCGCACCAACGCCTCTGCCCTTACATTTTCGATCCCCCCTTCCCTTCACCCCCTAATGTGCTTATTACTATGCCAGTTTTATTTTATTTATTATATTGACCTGTTACTTACCACTTGACTACGACTTATGACTTATTTCTTAACTGTTTACTAACTTAACATACAATTACTGATTAACTTACTTATTGTTAGCTTATTAATTTATTAATTTCTCTCCAGTCTAGGCTCCGCTCAAGCTAACCAGTGCTGTTTTCCCACTCCCTAATTTCAGTTTCCCAAATGGTCCGAACATTTCCTAAAAATGTTCCTAATTCTTTCATAAATTTAGACCTTTTGTCACCTAAAATGTTTTGGGCGAGCGTTACGTTCCTGTTTAGGAAGTAGTAATTTCCCATTCCCATCCATTTTTTTCTCCAGGTTTCGGTTGCACAGCAAATTAAGAGGATGTGGATCCAGTCTTCCCTATCACCACAAAGCACACAGATGCCATTACCACTTGCGTCCTTTAGTCTACGCTGCATCCATCCCCCAACCCTGAACCAAGCGTATCCCCCTCTTGCGTCCTTTCCGAGAGTTTGTACGTAACGTTCGCAACCCCATAATGGACTCGCATGGATTTGAGCTACCAGCGAACGTTTTTCAGCCGTTGCTGCCAAGATCTCTTGCCTTTTTATATCCGCAAGTCTATCGGAAATCAGCCTTTCTATCTCACGGGTTCCCCTATCTCCCACCATTTCCGGAGAGACGTCTCCCAACCCTGCGCGGTCAAGTAGCCGTTTAATTTTGTACGCCCAGTAGCGATGGTCGCTTCCCTGCCATTGAACTCTAAAGCACCTATGAATAAGTGTGTCAGCCTGTTCATTTGCTAATTTAATCCAGAGTTTAATAGATTTCATTGATGAAACTATGAATTAATTATTCCATTAATGAAACTATTAATGGAATTAGACAGACGCACCAGATAAAATTATTATTCACTTCCATAATTTACAAAAAAGTATAAATAACATTTGCAAGATAATAATTTAACGCTCTTGAAATTATCGCAATATACGCGTTATTATGATCGATCATCTATTCTTTTCACAGAAAATGAATTTATTGCAAAAACATCCTGTTATGGTGCCGATGGCGTACATGTTGTGTGTTCTGGAAATTCTGGTGACATCGTTGATTACTATTGCTGCAGCTGATTGCCATTCAGCGGAAGCAGCACTTCTGAAACTCGTCCTCCAGAGCCAAAGGAATGCCACGGGACATCGCGTTATCAGGGTAAGAACTACAACCTACTAACTTCATTCGGAAATTTTATGCTAATAGTTACATTGCAAATATCATTTACTTTTGGGTAGTACAGTACATTTAAATGTTCTCTTTTATTGTTTTCTGGTTTAAAATTCAGTGAAATTGTAAAATATTTTAATGTAAAAAGTCTTTAAAGGGGTTTTCTACGTCTTCAGAGGCGGCTACTACTGCAGCGTTGTAAATCGAATCGTTTCCCTACGGCCATGTTGAGAGAATCGGGTGAACTCCGTGGGGAAGTAAGTTTTTATTTGTGGGTTTTATCTGCAAGGCCAAGCAGGTAAAGACATGTTAAAAAGAGAAGAAGTAAATGGTGAAATCATGTGCGGTAAATACTTCGAGGTCAGATTCCCGGACACGCCTTAAAATATTTTTGCCGACTCATTCCGGCAGATTTGCATTTTATGTATGGGTCATACACAAACGCTTTCTGTTTGAGAGTGAACTTCGAGGAAGCCGTCACCAACCGACTACTCAACAAGACTGAAATTAGGGAGGTTCCCATTCTAGCGTATAAATTTTGGTATCCATTTTCTTTCGATTCCTGTAGAATAGGTATTCGATTCCTTTGCTTCCGATTCGTGATGGAATCAATTACGAAAGGCCGGACTGGAATCAAATGAATACCTTCGATTTAAAAAAATGCATATTCCTGCTTTGTTTGTATTTTTTAGGTTTTTTTGTTTGCCTTTATTATTCATGTAGTTATCACTTAATTATTAATTTTATAAAAGACTATGTAGTGTTTGAAGTCTATTCCCGACCATGTCTCCACCTTTCGCTTCGTTCAAACCAAACTGGTGTGAAGTGTTTCTTGAAACCATTACAATTAAGTTGATAAGTTTATACTATTGTTGATGTTATAATAAATGAAAAATATAATGTATGTTCTATTAATATATTGTTTCATTGATACATTCTATTACTTTATTTCAATTGTACTATTTCATCAATATTTTTCGACAACGTACTTAATTATTATCGTTATTAACACCTGCTTGTGTTTTATTAAATCGTATTTGCTCGATTCTGGTATCGATATCTTCGTTAAACGGTGTTATTTCACTCTATTCTTTATGGATTCGAATCGATTTTAGCATCGGCTCCAACCTTTTTATTATGAAATCGATTTCAGAATCGATTCTTTTACTGTAATCGAACGTACCTAACTGTAAATCAAGCCTTTTGCAGGGCGAGACCTTGAAACTCTCCCACCCGCAGGTCTCCCGCAAGAGTTAAGCGCTCCGTCTCCCGACTATAATTCTGATTGGCCCGTCGTCAAAAAACGATTGCTGCGCACTAATAAAATAGTCGCACTATATATACAATTTGATTTCTTATTTCAGCATTATAGGTATGCACGTGCCACCTTTACCACTTATTCTACATTTTTGTTGAATACAAGAAATATTACAAATTATGTTAGACTGTTCAAAGGATTGTGTGCTCAGCTGTGGATCTCCCACCATACGCTGTTTTAACAACTTTAGATACAGAGATTTAACTTTTCGAATAGCCTTCAGGGCCCTTATGACAATCATATACAAATTAATTACATTGTACAACAAACTTCCATCTAGAGCAGGTGGTTAAATGCACAACATAAGGAACAATATTAAAATAAAAAGGCTCGGCGCGCATTTTTGTCTTGCTACTGGTTGCAAAGAGGCTAAAATCGCAAAATAATATATTTTCTTAATTATTTTATCGTAAAATAAACATTTTTCATTATATTGTAGCGTTTTGTAGTGTATATATGACACTATACAATATTGTGTTTATAATAATAATGGTAGTATTACTAAGTAAATATTAGAATCAATTTTGCCACATAAAGGAAGGTAACAAACGTAATCTGTAGGCCTTTTGGGGGTCTGTTGCCCCACTGGATCCGCCATTGGCCCAGATGTCTTCCTCCATATTGCCCTACGAATGGCAGTTTTCTGTGGTTTCTCCGATCAATACCAGGCGATTGCCAGAGTAGTACTCTAAGAAAAGATGGCCACTGACAGCGCGCCATCTCTCCTTCTCCTTCTTTATCCTATCCTCACCCTTACGTACACTCACAAACACTAACATGCACTACAACACCACACATACCGGGAGACCGGTCAGGAGCTTTTCCTGGCTGGGGCCCCGCTGGTGGAAGATACCTGGTTGGGGAAAAGCCCGCTAGCCGATCTCGCCATACATCGGGGAAAGACCACCGCCACCTACCGACCTAAAAAATGCACTACACTTACGGGAATGACGTCCTTATTAGTCGACGTGCGCGGAGTCGCGTTGCCTGCAGGTGCGCCTGCACAGCCGGGCGACACCTGGCGGCGGCGGCGGCGATGGTGTAACGGTTAGCGTTTCGGACTGTTGTACCCAAGTTTGCGGGTTCAAACACGATCGAAGCCGTGGATTTTTCAGGGCGAAAAAATCCTTCGTACGCCTTCCTTCGGAGGGGAAGTAAAGCCGGCTGTCCCATGTTAGTAAATTTACTTGCATGTAAAAGATCCTCAAGCCTAAATGACGCCTCTGAGCTAAATTCAAATCGCCTGTTTCTCGCCCTAGAAATACCTCCTTTCTCTGCTAGTTGATGAAAGGAGCGTAGCGAAATTTGCGTGGTCAGACGGAAGAGCGGGCCTGATGGCCCGAGTCTCGCCACGTAAAAATAAGGCAAAATACAAATACAAATATATCTGGCGACGGCGTGGCTGACCTGGGTGCGGTGGAGGCGTGGCAAACGGTGCGGACGTGCGACGGCGCGGGCGTGGAGGTCTTCGAAACCGTGGCCGTCGTCACAGGTGAAGTCCCTTCTACCAGGTCAGATGCGCACTCAATAGCAAACTTTACTCCCACAGACCCACATTTTAATCTTTCGATTTCGCATTTCTCAGAGGTTTCAAACATGTCCACACAAAAACGGAATTTCGTATGTATAACACTAGAAATCAATTGTATACTATGGGTTTCAACACGTATTGTGAAAAATTGTTCTCTTAAGACATTACTATAAAATTTATTATAAATAAATAAGTCGATTTACTTAGCAATATGTACAAGAATAATTTCCTAATGTTACCCATGTTTTATGCACTTACACATTTTAGTCTAAAAATTTTAAAAAATGGAAGCTTTTGGAACAGGAGAAAATTAATTTTTTGTACACAGAATCATCAAAAATGACATGTTTGGATGATTCATTAAATGATTCAATCCCTCTTCTCAGCACCGCCAGCACGCGTGCGGCTGCCTGGCTACGAGGTGTTCCCGGGGATGGGCTACTACAAGTTCCACACCGAGTCCGCCACCTGGGGCGAGGCTTACTCCGCGTGCGTCAGCGAAGGCGCCCATTTGCTCTTCATCGCCGGCGACGCCGAAGCAGACGTCGTGAAGCAGCTCTTCAGCCGCAAGCGGGCGGTGGAGGGCGCGCCCACGGGGACCGGGTGGGCGTGGGCCGGCTTCCACGACCGCGGGGTGGAGGGGGACTACCGCACGGTGAATTGAATTGAATTGAATTAATGCCTTATTTTACGTGGCGAGACTCAGGCCATTAGGCCTGCTCTTCCGTCTGACCACGCAAATTCCGCTCCGCTCCTTTCACCAACTAGCAGAGAAAGGAGGTTTTTCTTGGGCGAGAAACAGGCGATTTGAATTTAGCTCAGAGGCGTCATTTAGGCTTGAGGATCTTTTACATGCAAGTAAATCTACTAACATGGGACAGCCGGCTTTACTTCCCCTCCGAAGGAAGGCGTACGAAGGATTTTGTCGCCCTAAAAATCCACGGCTTCGATCGGGTTTGAACCCGCCAACTTGGGTACAACAGTCCGAAACGCTAAGGTGCTGGGTGGGTATTCCAGTCCTGCGAGACTCCCTTCATTTGGAAGGCTAAAATTATTTCTGTGGTTAAGGGCAAAATACCCGAAAACTTCCGGAATTTAGAATAATATACCAAAAAATAACATTAAAATGAACGTTTGAGAAGGCAAATGAAATACATGAAGAAAGTAGGCACAATTACCAACAATAACGGTTTATTGAGCTTTCAGCTTTACAAGAATGTCACAGTCCAAAACGTACAGTAAAAAAGGGGTAGACCAATAGCCAGAAGAGAAAATACCATGTCTGTAGCCACTCGCCTTTTTACCGGTAGATGTACAAGTGCAAATCCTAGGTACTAACAATTCCAAAAGAATAAAATAGAACACTCGCGTAATCGGCTTAACTGAATCCACAAAAATAACTTTAACGCATTCAAGCACTGTCCAAATCTGAGCAACTTTTCTGGGCACCAGGCCGCCCGTTGTATACGCTGCTGGCCTAGACTCGCCCCTACGGCTTGCTGTTTGGTGGAGCGAACACCGCTTCGCTGAACTGTTGACTTCAATAAAGAGCGCGCGCAAGATGGCGCGCCGACGCTAACTTGAACGCCATCTGTGCAACGGAATCTGCGTTCACGTAATCGCAGGCATTTGCCTTGCATTAGAGTAGTGAAACCTTTTTATATTAATCCCAATACATTTTTGGTTTCCCTAATTGACTCTCAAGCTATTTTATTTGTATTCTTAATCAGTCTTTTAGACATTTGCTGTGCATAATTCAAATTTTATGTGCAGAATATTAAATCTTTACTTTTTACCATTTGTTTAGTTTTAATGACCGGTCGTATTGCACATTCTATTAAAAATCCAATTCTTTTCATAATTTCACAGCTAGTTTTAATTATTTTAGGGAAAGATTTTGTCACAGGAATATTTTTTCCAATCAACATTATTTTGAGATATTTGTTCCGTCCACGACACAAAGCCCTCGCGCTAAGGCGGGTGGTCGCTCCCTCCCTCCCTCCGGAGGCGGCGCTCCCGCAGGGTGCGCCCGCCACACCCATGCCGCACCCGCGCCGCCGGCCCCTCCCCCGAACGGCGCCCCCCCCTGCTTTCCCGAAGGGCTGCTGCCTTCTGGCTGGCAACGCCACTTTCACTTGTGCGAAGGGAGTCTTGCGAGAGCCACCGCGAGAGGCACAAGCCACACCGCCTATCCTAGGCCGTTTCGCTGAGCAGTCTCCGCGCTCACGAACGCATCTTCATGTTTTGCGCTTCGCGCATGTAAACACGCTGCCCTCGGCACGTGTACCAGTGGGTTGAGTGCGCTGCTCGATCATCGACGAGCAGCCAATACACAGGTGTACGGACGCCACCTGACTCACACACCTTCGGTTGCCTGCTGGCGAGAGACCGTGTGTGCCGCGCGCACATTCTTGCAGTCACGGCCCACCTAGGGCCCGGTCCGTATTCAAGCTGCGGGACATACTCTCCCCACAACCAGAGAACTGTGTGGGACGCCTGCGTTCCAGCTTCGCCCGGGAGAGGAGCACCGCGGGTCCACGCATGCCGCAGCCACCTAGCAGCAGGTATTCGGCAACACCGTATGCCCATGGACGTGTAGTGCGACAAAGTTCACGACGTCACCTTCACGGTGATAATTAAAGACGAACATCCCTTTTGTACAATTCATTTGCTTTCATTACTGTAAATTAACATTGCATTTATCATATCATCCCATTCACGTAGACTAGAAATCTAATATCAATAAATCGTATGTGCAATGAAATTCTTATAAATTCGTCATCCTCCGCCTCCCTTCTTAACCAGCGCCATCCCTCTCCCCCCCCCGGGCACCTCACGGCCCGGTGCGGTGTAAAAAATTTACTTTGCATAGAGAAGGGCCTTTCAGTCCGCTAACGCCCCCCTCCCCGTTCCAGGTATTCTTCCCCCTTCTCTGTACAATATTTTTGCAATTTAATAAATATTTTTCTTATAGGTGATCCTTTAAATGAAACTGGTTACGTCAAATGGCATCCCGGACAACCGGATAATACTCCTTGGGGCAATGAACCTGATCAGGATTGTGGATCATTTAATAAAGATGCATTGTTAAATGACTTGCCTTGTGTAGCAAAACTTGCTTTTATTTGTAAACAGCCACTGTAATGAATTTTAAGTTATAAAATAAATATTTTCCTCATGAACAATTATGATTTCGTCTCCTTGGAAAATACCAATACACGATTATGTTAAGCCGCAATTTTTCAGACTCGAGTTTTCGACTGTTTTTAAACTCGGTGCGTCAGTATTTGTATGTATGACACATATTACGTATTTCGACGAGGAACAGCTCATTCGATATTCACCTGTGTTTGTTCGAGCCAGCCAATGTTTCAACTTCTAAATCCCATTTTCCTCACACGCTTCTGCAGCATTTTTGCAGCTGCAGGCCTCTAGTTATTTTCTCTTTTTCTATCTCTAAGAACGTGGCGTACTTCCGAGATAGGGAGAGAGAGAGAGAGAGACAGACAGAGAGGCAGACATATAGACAGACAGAGGCGGATAGAGAGACATAGGCAGAGAGAGAGAGAGAGAGTGTGTGTGTCAGAAAGACAGAGTCAGAGAGACAGACAGACAGAGGCAGCGAGAGAGAGAGTGAGATAGACAGAGGCAAAGAGAGAAGAGAGAGACAGAGTCATAGAGAGAGATAGACAGAGGCAGAGAGAGAGGGAGGCATAGGCAGAGAGACAGAGAAAGGGAGAGAGAAGAGAGAGAGAGTGTGTGTGTGTCAGAAAGACAGAGTCAGAGAGACAGACAGACAGAGGCAGCGAGAGAGAGAGAGTGAGATAGACAGAGGCAAAGAGGGAAGAGAGAGACAGAGTCATAGAGAGAGAGAGAGAGACAGAGGCAGAGAGAGAGAGGGGCATAGGCAGAGAGAGAGAAAGTGAGAGAGAAGAGAGAGAGAGAGAGTGTCAGAAAGACAGAGTCAGAGAGACAGACAGACAGAGGCAGCGAGAGAGAGAGTGAGATAGACAGAGGCAAAGAGAGAAGAGAGAAACAGAGTCATAGAGAGAGATAGACAGAGGCAGAGAGAGAGGGGCATAGGCAGAGAGACAGAGAAAGGGAGAGAGAAGAGAGAGAGAGAGGGAGAGAGAGAGAGAGGAGAGAGAGAGAGAGAGAGAGAGAGAGAGAGAGAGAGAGAGAGAGAGAGAGAGAGAGAGAGAGAGAGGAGGGTCAGAGGGACAGACACCAGCGCCAGCGTCAGATAGAGTGGAAACGAAAATGAACTACAGGGGAGTGTAGCAGCCCGACCACGCGCGACCGCCTGGGTCCCAGCGCATTCATTTCGCGGCTGCATATTTTATCAGGTCCACTCCGCGGCGGGCGCGCGCTCTGGGGGGCTCGCCGCGAAGCGCGTAACCGCAATATTTCCCAACGAGACGCGGGCGCGGGCGCGGGCGCCGGCGGCTGCGCTGGCCGTCATGGAAAATTCAGCGTTTGAATGCACGGGCGCTGCTCATTACGCCGGCTTTTGATCAGGCGACAGCCAGCGACAGGGGGCGCGGCCCCGGAACGCGCCCGGGAAATGCACGCGGGCCTCAACCAAACGGCCAGCGCCAGACGCATTACTATTACTATTACTATTACTATTATTATTATTATTATTATTATTATTATTATTATTATTATTATTATCTTTAATTATTCAAAGAATCTACTGGTCGGTATGTCAACCACACACAGGAATGATGATCAGGTGTGAGGTTGCTTTACTGAAGGTTCAGATGGCTTCTGACAATACGGCGTACTTTCAAAATTACTGACTTTTGCGTATTGTATACATTCCTGGCATGCAAGTGAAGACACTTCAATGCCCGAAGTGTGATTTTCGGAATCACTCCTGTAGCTGATATTACTATAGGCACAGTTGTCACTTAACTGAAGTTCCACTGAGTTGCGAGTTCATGGGCGAGATCGGTATACTTCTGGATCTTCTCTTGATATTTTCCCGATATGTTGTGGGTATTGATATATCGATAAGGATTATTATTTTAAGGACGGCTTCAAATATATTATTTGTAATTTTTACTCTGGTAAAGCAAGAGAGGCCCCAAAGACTCATTTTTGTTGCACTTCGAGCGTGTTCCGAAATTGAAAAAGTTCAAAGGTTTTGGGCGTCTTCGTACAACTTCAGTAATGAACATATTTTTTCTTTAATGAAATCTGTTCGTCAAAAACAGGCCTTTAAAGATGACCATGTTCAATTTTTCAAAAATATAATTTTTTGCGTAAATGTGCATGAAACAGCCCAGACAATGTGTTTGAAAGTATGTCGCAAAAACGGTAAAGAAATTTCTTCGAAATCCGCTTTTAGAGCATTCCGTGTTTTTAAAAATTGCAAACCAAAAATTAACATTGCAAAATTACAAAATGGAAGATGAAAATTTTTGTTGAATGAAATCTGTTTTAAAAATCAGTTCTTTAATAGAGGTGTTCATTCTATTTAAAGACAATGTTACAGAAACATTATGTGACTACGGGAGAAATGTGCTCGTTTTCTTGGATTTTCGTCTCTTTGCCATAACCCATATACAACTAGAATTCTGAATACAGATGGAAACGAGTGTTGGTTCTTCGTTTTGTACTGAGTTTTACAAGTGATGAATGAGATTACAAATTATGACGATCCAGATGGACTCGTCAAAAACAACAACTCAAGACATTTCAGGGTGTAAGAAAGAATCATACACATAAGACAAATTAATTAACATTAAAATAAACTGTTGAAACTTGAAATACACTTTTTTAAAGAGTATATGGTTTTGGCTACTGCGAAAGGAAATTACTAGAAACTATTTAAAAATATAATGATACGAAGGAAATAAAATAAAACTATTTCATAACTACTCATTAAATTAATTTATTATCACAATATTATTAAACAAATATTACATTTATTTGACACTCCATTTTCTTACATGTGTTGTTTCTTTCCTTAGAGATCTGTCTGGCCCAGGGCGAACGGTGATTTAGAGTTAGTGTTCAGATAATATGATCCGGATACGCTGAAAATAGATATTAGTTTTTATTATAAACACAATTTAATAGATATTAAGACAATTTTGTGTCACAGAACATGATATTAAGTACTTCACCATTCCATCGCTATACCTCTGTTGTCTATTTATTTTTAAATAAAGCTGGAAGCAATATAAATGCAATTGACCGTGATATTAAAAGCAAATTTTAATCAATTGGCTGTAATTTCGATAAAATGTGTGTATGTTCATACTAAATATACTCTTACAATTTCATTTAAAACTGCGAAAAAAATCTTTATGAAGTAAAAGTATTAAAGAAGTAATTACGAGGTTAGGTTAGTCTGCAATGCGACTTAAGATGATTTATACAGACACAAACACATATGACAAAACAACGACTCATACTCACTTCTGTAATTATTCTAATGACATAAACACCATAGCATTTCCTACCATTACCCCTAAGAAATGATTATAGATAGTTACCTGTGCGGGGTCCATTCTCCCATCGGGATATGCTCATTAGATCTGCACTTTCCTTCATTGTATTCTTCGTAACTTGAGCAGAGAGTAGCAACGAAATCTCTTGACACGATAGATTCTAGGTAAAAGTCCATCACTATACCATGATGACAAATAGCTGTGGGATAAATAAATTATTCAGTTCTATTCAATTGCACTCATTCAACGATCCTCTCAAAATACAAGGTCTAATATTACTAATAAATAAACTAATACTACTAATAAAATTTCAATATTACGAGTCGTCTACGTAGTCAGTGATTCCATACATCGCAACTTATTCGAAATTAATTTAGACGGAACCTACTCCCGTTCTACTGTTTCTCAAGGGCATGCACCGAAGATAAACTATTCATCTGAATATTAAACTACTGAAATAATTTTAAAAGAAGGGAAAAATACATTGCTCGTCATGTCTTACTTTTTAATTCGTATACCTAATAAATCGTTGTATATAATAAAGTATTATCTGCTTATAAAGTATTCTTTTCTTCAGTACATTTTCGACAGAAAGATTTCAAAGAAACACTTTCAAGTTGAAGAAATGAAATAAAGTTTAAATTGTTTTCGCTCTAAAAATACTTTTTAGAGCGTAAACAATTAAATATTATCTTCTTATTCTTGTTAGAGCTTTTTCCAGCCGACAGCCGGTTTCTATTTGCGTCCCGATGGAAGGCATATTTGACCATATTCTAGACATTAACATACTTTGCAGGCTTCTCTGATCTGCGGTCAGCAGTACTCGAGGCCCTCCGCGACTACACATACACGAGAGACAAGGAACAAACAACCACGTCCAAGGCGGGACTCGAACCCGCGACCCTTCAGTGACCCTAATAGTCCTATACAAATTGCTATAGTCTATGAGAATGCCCTTGTAACTAATATTTTCTCGTTGTTTAGTTGTAAAATTGGGACAGGTTACGGTTAGTGCCACGAAACTTCTTTTCTAACTAGAGCGTGCAAAAAACGTTTCTATTGTTTTAGACAAAAACCCACAGAAAAGACCTCTCAAGTGATCCAATGCAGTAAAAACATTGCAAACAGATAACCTGTTATCTAAAATTTGCCTTATCTGTTTTCCAGTCGACCATTTTATGCTGTTATTTGTCTTTAGTTGACTCTACATAACAATGTATTAATGATAGAGATTTGTATGCTGATAATTTATCTTTCTAAATTTGATTAATCAATTTAATTTAATAAAAATATTGATTTAAATTAAGATAATGTGTGCAATTCTGGCAGAAAAATTTCGCGTTTTAGCACAGATCTTCGGAACGCACCTCGCAAAAAAGTATCAGTTGACCGTGACACTGCAGGGCCACAAACTAAACCACATTTCAAATTCGTCAGTAATTTTAAACCATTGGAATAAAATATTATAAATATAAATTTCATCGTCAGCAGTGCTAGCTACTGTAATTATGAAGTTCTGGAACCACCTCGGGTAACGTATTGAACTTAATTGTGTCGAAACTTAAGAAGATCGCAATGCCGGGCGAAGCTGACCGTTGGAGCAGCCGGGTTGCAGCGAGCCGCCGTTGGGGAAGAAGTCGGCGTGGCCCCTGCTCTCCAGCGCCCCCAAGCCGCCCCCGTGCGTGTGGATCACCTGCACGAACTTGGCGTCCGACGCGTCCAGCTGGTTCTCCAGCGGGAAGGCGTCGAAGATGTCGCTGGCGGGGTCCAACGCTGCGGAGCACCAACGACAGCTATCTCACACATCCATACTATTAAGGTGTATTCAGAAATGTATTCTTATAAAACCTGAGATTTTCTAGTCGGAGAGAATCTGATTTTCCAAGTTTAACATTTTAAGAAGTTTGTAACACATTTTCTAGAATATTGCGCTGCATCAACCATACAGAATTATGAAATCTTGGTTGTTTCATTGATTGATTGTTTGTACTTTCAGTCGCGTCAACGGAGAAGATCATAAGTCCCGTAAGTGTAGTGCATGTCCCGGACGGGGTGGTGATTTTCGTCCGCTCGATGACGAGATCCGGCACCGACCTACCTGTCGGCCAGTGGGCTTTTCCCCAACCAGGTATCGCCCTCCAGCGGGGCACCGCCCCAGCCGGGGCGAATTCCAAGCTCTCGGCATTAGTGGTCGTGTAGTGCACGTAAATTTAAGTGTGTAAGGGGTGAGGATAAGAAAATGATGAGGAAGGAAATATCGCGCGCCGTCCTTGGCCCGTTTGTTAGGATACTACTTCGGCATTCGCTTGTTGTTCATCGGAGAAACCAGGGAAAGCTACCGATCAGAGCAGCCGGCCGCTGGAATTCTCCTCCACACAGCGACAGAAAATCCTACCAGCGTCGTGACTCGAACCTAGAACCTGCCGGTCGGAGGCACTGCATTGTCATAAACGGATGCCCTGAACCACCTCCCTCGGTAAGAAAGCTAGAGTAAATCATCTTCCTCGCGAGTGATCAACGCACCGACGACCTCAGAGGCCAGTCCCCCGCCGAGCCTGTTGCCGGCGATGGCCGCCACGTGGCCGCCCATGCTGTGGCCGAGGATGACGAGGTCGTCCGGGTCGAGTCCGCGCGCGGACACCAGGTGGTTGAGCAGCTGGCCGACGTAGTCCCCGACTTGCACGGCGCTCAACACCCCGACGGACTCCTCGGCGGCGGCCAGCCCCGACCAGTCCACGAGGACCACGTTCAGCTCGGCGCCCGTGGACAAGTAACCTGCGCAGCAAGGGTCACTTTATCATGTTGAGAATTAGCTAAGGGCACGTTTCGTTTGTGAATAGAAAATATGAAACATCTTTCCAACAAAACGGAAAGGACTTAGAAATTATAAAAAATTGACATTCAACATCTGCGACAATAATATACGATTGTAGACATAAACAATAACGGAATAAATAAATGGCATTAAAAAAGGGTAAAATACCACGCCAAAATCAAGTAAAACGATGATACATAGAATGAGAATACAATAATGTTTCTTGTTATAAATAATTCTAATGCAATTGCATATAATTTTATTCTCCCATAATTTATTTTTTCTTTTGTTCTAAAATCGAGTGATATCGCAATATAAATTAAATATTTCAGTGTTAATATGATCAAAATATTTAAATTAATTTTGATTTTTTTCTCTTTTGATTATCTAAGTGAAGTGTGCTTGATGAACAGCTGTTTTATCTTATAATTTACAAATTTATATTATCAAAATTACAAGAATTGTGCTCAATTTATCTTACATTTTTGTTTAAAATATTCTGTTTTAGGAAGCAGGAAAATATTCAGTAACTTATATTGTATTAATTCAATAATTTAAGATAGTGAGTAATTTTTTTATGGATTAACCGTTGATATATTAATAAGATAAAACTACTGAAAACTACTAGAGATGTAAATTACTTCGTTTATTTGATTTGTCACAAATGTTTGAACAGAAAATGTAAACTAGAAGGCATTCTTTGGAAACACTTGAGTTTGAGAACACCGAAACTCATATCAGTCAGTACAAATATTCTCTTGAGATTAAATAGAATTTTGTCGATAAGATACATCAACAAGGTAAAGGAGAGTGCACAAACTAATGGGTTTTATTAAACGTCTCCTAACAGGTTCACGAACAACACATGGTTGTACCTTAAAATCGTGCACAAACTGAGGGAAGGATTAAACGAACGTGGCATTATATGATTGATTTGAAATACAAATACGTAGGAATGTAGTAAGAAATCACATCGTTCAGAATAAATCTGAAAGAAATTGAAAAGCAATTTGCATCACATCCCGACATCAATTCATCCAATGTATTATGTGATACTAAATCATGTTCAGAATATTCGCATGGAATTAAATTGTGTTAAAAATTAATTTCATATGCTTAGAGAAGAGCATTAAGTATGATTTATTTATCATTCAGATCGAAAACCTACCTTCTCTAAAACGCAAAATACTTTGAACACTGGTTCTGCCGCCGTGGATTGCCAGCCGCGTCGGGTTCTTTGGATTAAAGCTTGGGGAGGTGGAATCATCGTCCAATTTGATAAACTCAGGCGTCACCGGGTTGTTTCTGCAAAATGAGTACAGTAAAACTATGACTGCAGTGAGTTTATGAAATAAATTGAAACAGTTTATCATTTAAGATATAAACACACTTAGGATATTTGCTTGAGAAGAAATCAGTCTGGTAACTTTCTCAAAACAATAATGCAGTAAAAAAAATTACTTAAAAATAATTGGTGAAAGTATATCTTCGAAAGCAGAAATGTTCTTGAGTATTTTATGAATAATTTTTAATATGAATAATTGAGTAAGAATTCGTGAAAGGTAACAGGCAAAATGCAAATTTTTCTTTTTATGCTGAATTGTTACTTAATCGATAGATTCTGATGCCCTTATTAAGTGTGTAAAATATTTTTTTAAAAAATTCATAATTACTTAAGTTATAAACAATTCAGTATTTATGCATCTTTTAGTTGCAAAATAAATATCTCACAACAGAGTTGATATAATTTAATGCTTCCAACGGCAACTTGAAGGAAAAAGTATATATTTTAAGATACACAATATTAATTTTTAAAACTTATTAACAATCCCTTTTTTTTATTGCAAAATAAAATGTAAAATGAAAAAAATCCGTGTTCTGCGCTTTTTAAAAATATTTAAAAAAAAACATTCTAAGAGGGAATTTAATATAGATTCAGAATCCGTTAAAAAAAGTTAGCAAACATTAATACATAAAAAGTAATTAATATTTTTATCGAGCGGCGCACGGTCGCGCCTTAGCTTGTCGGTACGAACGAGTCGCAGCACGCTTTTGTTTTACAACAATTGTTTTCGCTTAAGAAACCATTCTTATTGTTTCTAATTTCTACGCAAAAAGGTAAGCGTAATTAACATTGCATATGACTTCGTTTTTTATTTTGCAAATTTATAAACAATAATTGTGTATTGTTATTAAATAATCTCGATTAAAAGCGTTAAAATGTTCAATATTACTGACTTTATCAATATTATTAATAACAATAACTGATTTTTCTAATCATTTACATTATTTATTATTTCATATTGTCAGTTCTCATAGTTTTATGTTTTTTATTATTTTAAACAGATTATATAAAATGCCTACCCCGAAGAAATGTTGCAACCCACTTAAAAAATCCAAACACAATCGTGTCTACAAAAATTTGAAGCTGATAACGACGCAGTGGAATCGTATCTTTTCTAATTTAACTGGAAAATATATCTGTGATTCATGCAGAACGTCAATTTATAGTCAAAAAGTTACTGTCTCTTCCGTCGAAAAGGAAATCATTATTGATACTACCGAAGAAGAATCTTCACGGGATGAAAACTACGTGGACAACGAAAAAAATGACCCTACATACAAGGAAGAAACAGCTGAAAATGATATGCTTGGACGTGCAACAAAGCGACAGAAATTGCCCGATGCAGACAATTCTTTGATAGACGAGACTTTGATTCGAGATGTGAACAATGCGTTGTCGAAAGCTATTTTCCGAAGTGAAAAAATCGAAATACTTACAACGCTTCCTGTTTGCATTAGTATAAGGAAAATGCGTGAGTTGTTTGGCGTTTCGCATAAAATGGCATCAAGGGCGAAGAAATTAAGGAAAGAAAATGGCTATAAGTCGCGTCCACCAAAGAAAGTTGGTCGAAAAATAAGTGAGGAAATTATTCAGAAAGTAACAGAATTTTATTTGAGTGATGATACTAGTAGAATGATGCCAGGAAAAAAAGATTGTGTTTCTATAAAAACCGATGTAGGTAGAGAAAATGTGCAAAAGCGTTTACTTTTGTGCAATTTGAAGGAAGCACATAAACGTTTTCAGGAAAAATTTCCTCAGTTTATCATTAGTTGTTCTAAATTTTCAAAACTGCGACCAAAACAGTGCATCTCTGTTAACAAAGCTAGTTGCCACAACGTATGTGTTTGTAAAACACACCAGAACATGAGATTAAAGTTTTTTGCTCTAAAATCCGAATTTCAGAAGAAAAATCACACCTTCACCTTATCATACCATAAGGCATTAAGAGAAATTATTTGCAAAGAAGCTCTTCCATCTTGTCATCTCAGAAATTGCAAAAATTGTCCTGGTGTTACTGCTTTTTGCGAGAAGTTGCATGCATTATTTACAGAATATTCCGTGAAGGAAGTAAAGTACAGGGAATGGATAAGCACTGATAGGTACATATAATTACATTTCAATTTTTTAATTTAATGATAACTTAATATATTGCCTAAATTATGCATAACATGAAAAAATCTATTTTAAACTTTCAATTAATTTTACAAATCAATTTTTTAAAATTAATTTTCTGAGTGCCTGGCAACGATTTGTCAAATTTCAGAAATTTCTTTTGCTATACAATTTTAAATTTAAATTGGAAATTTGATTTTTTATAATACCTTACTGTAACTCTATTAATTTTTGTATAAATAATTTCACAAATAACTTTTTTGCTTATTAGATTTTTTTTATCGGGAACGGCTGTGGGAAGATTGACTATCGGTCCTTCCTCATACCAATTACTTTTGCTTATTAGATGTTTTAATATATTTTTCTAGAACTGAATTCGTTGAACAAACAGATTCCATAGAAGCATTTTTAGAGAAGATAAGAAAAGATTTGCCTGAACTACTGACGCATGATTTTATAACAAAAGAACAAAGTGCTTACTTTAGTGCAAAAAAGGACAGCTTAAAGGAAGGTGAATTTTTGGTAACGCTGGATTTTTCAGAAAATTATACATTTCAAATACAAGATGCAATACAGGCGCATCACTGGTCAAATACCCAGGCTACAATTCATCCATACGTCATGTATACGCGAAAAGACGGCAAGATAGTTTCGGATAATTTTGTTATTATTTCTGAAATCGAAAAGCACGATACTGTTAGCGTTCACCTATACAATACAAAACTGATTCAGTATTTGAAAGACAAGTATGCGTGGATTGAACGAATTATTTATTTTTCGGACGGAGCTGCGAGTCAGTACAAAAATAAAAGTAACTTCCTGAATTTGATTCAACATGAAAATGAATTTCGTATTAATGCAGAGTGGCACTTTTTTGCCACTTCTCATGGCAAAAGTGCATGTGACGGTGTTGGCGGGACAATCAAAAGGAATGCTTGGAAAACAAGTATGCAAAGAACGAGATTAGATGAACCATTAACAAACGCAAAGATGTTGTTCGTTTGGGCAAAAAATTGTTTTCACAGGTCAATGTCTTTCGCGTATTGCACCAAAGAGGAATATGAAAATGAAGCAAAACTTTTAAAACCAAGATTTTAAAAATGTAAAGTAATCAAAAACACCCGACAGTTTCATTGCTTTTTACCGAACGATTCTAAGTCACTTAAATGTAAGCGATATTCGTCAGCGTCTGATTACAAAGCTCATAACGTTCTGTAAATAAATTTAATTATTAATAATAATTAATGTGGTTATGTAAATAAAAAATTGTTTTAAGCGAAAATTGGTACTAAAATTACTAAATTTTAAATTAAAAAAAATATTTGCGTTAATATTGAGAGTAAAATCGCAGAAACACAGTATGGTGCATCAAAACCTCCAAGCTACGGTACGCGTCTCGTGGCGCGACCGTGCGCCGCTCGATAAAAATATTAATTACTTTTTATGTATTAATGTTTGCTAACTTTTTTTAACGGATTCTGAATCTATATTAAATTCCCTCTTAGAATGTTTTTTTAAAATATTTTTAAAAAGCGCAGAACACGGATTTTTTTCATTTTACATTTTATTTTGCAATAAAAAAAGGGATTGTTAATAAGTTTTAAAAATTAATATTGTGTATCTTAAAATATATACTTTTTCCTTCAAGTTGCCGTTGGAAGCATTAAATTATATCAACTCTGTTGTGAGATATTTATTTTGCAACTAAAAGATGCATAAATACTGAATTGTTTATAACTTAAGTAATTATGAATTTTTAAAAAAAATATTTTACACACTTAATAAGGGCATCAGAATCTATCGATTAGGTAACAATTCAACATAAAAAGAAAAATTTGCATTTTGCCTGTTACCTTTCACGAATTCTTACTCAATTCTTTAAAAATACGAAAAGATAACTTTCTTTTAAATCATGATAGTTCTACGATCTAGTGGCCCATTGGTTGAAAGTAACTTACTGCGTGTAAAGATAGAATGTGACGTCTTGAGACCCATTGAAGGGCGGATATGTGTCAGATAATGGCATCACGTGCTGGCGTGTGGGTAGAGCCAGCACTGGAAGAGATAATATAAAAAAGATTATTTCTTTTCGTAATTGTATTTTTTTTTAAATTTTATTTACCACTTCCCTTGATACACAGAAGAAAATTAATATGTGAGCTTGGATATTTTTCTTGAACAACTTTTCTCTCATTTACCTCACTTCACTGCATCACCTCATTCACTATCTTTGTCCAAAGGTAAATAACATTCATAACATTTAAAAATATGTATGTATTCACACCTTAATTCCAATGGCCTCTTACACCTAGTACTGAAAAATCTTTAATATAGTTTAGTAGTGAATTACAGATCTACGATATACGATCAAGAAGAGATAAAGAAGAAGAAAACTAGAAGAAACATTATGGGCATCAATCTCCCAAAACTTGCAGACACCGCTACCTCTTACAATAGCCGTAGTAGCAAAATAACTTTGTCATACATCTGGATAAATTTTGAATTGTCAGTAGAGAAACGTACCTACAGATGCCAGCAGAACTGTGCTCAGTAAACTCCGTCTGAATTGCATTGCTGAGAAGAAATAAAGTGACTCACGAAAGTCACGGTAACTTGAACTTATATAGTCTTCATTGACATTTGAAGAACCTCTCAATGACTGTGATGCCAAGGGCATCAAGATAACACTGCAAATGAATAGCCTTTATGAGGTATATCGTGATTTTGATCACGGCACTCACGATCACGAATAGCGGCACGTATGCATCACGCAGTAAATCACGTGAGCCTTCTCTGCTTCCCTCAAAGCAACTTTGTACTTAGTTCAAATTCTAATTCTCACGAATATCGCCTTTACTGAGAATGAAATCCACTGTCCTAAACAGTGCTGTGCATTTCATTGTTAGTTACTTTGCATAATATATTTCTTCCCATCTTCGAATAGATAATCTCACAAAACGCCTCCCAGTAGCTCGTTCCTAAAATCAGTCGTGAAATCAGCTGCATCACTACTCAGGATGATCAATCTCTTGTAAAGGTTCGCAGTATCAATCAATACACGCTAGTAAGTTCATCAGGCAAACACTCCAGCTCAACAGCTTACATACTCCTAATGGAAGTATGCGAGTCTCATATGGAAGAGGTTCTTACTTCCTCGAAACGACTCCTATTGCAATTGTGACTCAGAACATGTTCTTACAAAAAAAGATCTCATCCATTATTGTTCACCCGTTCACGAATTAACTCCCGTTCAGATCGGTGAACGACAGTGAAGAATGAGAGTCTCGCGAAAACGAGATCGTTCTTTTTCGAAGATCGAATGTGCGTGGGTCTTTTGACGCGAACACAGCAACAGATTCTAAAGAATTCTGTATGTGATATTTTAAAAGACACTTCTTAATTTTTGCCTCCTGGATTATAAGTCTTTTTTTACGAATATTGTTTTGAAATGTTTTATTTTTACTTTAGATTTTTTACCTACAAGTAGTTCTCGCCAAAAATTATTTGGACATAAAATGCGTAAGACGTTATGCATTGGTCAGGCTCAAGGATGTTCTAAGTTAATCGCATCGGACAGACGCTGGAGTCTCGTGATCAACTTGGACACGCGCAGAGGAGAGACAGTGCAGAGACAACAGAGCTTTAAAGAGTTGCAATATTCACTATGCCGTTCGGAAAGTCCGTTTTGATATCCCCACGTTCTCGCGAAAGTGAATCAATGTTTTCAAATAGGCTACGTTAAGGGATAAGAGCCAAAAATTATTTTCATCCTGCTGAACATTGTTTTTCCGATAGTTGAGCTGAATGCAGTAAAATAACATTGTATTTATTAAATAAACATAATTTTAGTGTACTGTGTTGACATAACATATATTGTATTATATTAACATGGCTGTTTACTGTTTAACTTAACTTTGTTTCTGAATGACGACTGATGACCAAAGGCTACAAAAAGATGAGAAAGTGAGTTCAAAAAATATTTTGAATGTAGTATTTAAAAATGTTTAATAAAGAAAATAATATTTTTATTCATAACATCACCAATTTTAAGTTGAGTGAATAATTAAAAACACTGATGATAGATCAAAAGACAGCCGGTCTAAATAATGAAATACTTTACATCCACGTATTGTTTTCATTGGGCACCATCAGTAGGTACGAGTAGGTCAAGGCAAGAAAATGACAGAGAGACACTTTAGAAAATAAAAAACCGTCGCACAACCATTGTTGAGTACTCTGCTTAGTGCATAAATACTTTATTTATCATAGTATGTATTAAATAACTGTTGCGAATTGTGTTAATTATTCTAGTTTATCAACAATTAACGCACAGATATTTGTTTGAATGATAGTTTCCGAGAAATTCGCCGTCCGATTAAGCGGAGGTTGTACACACGGGTCTATTGTGTTGCGCCAGCAGAGCGTATGGGCGGGCATATCTTGGCCTTGAATTAAAATGTTGAACAGCGGCCGCCGAAGACCGAAAAGATAGCCACAGATTTTAGCAGGTCGGTTACAGATAAGGTTATAGACTTTAGGTAATACGTCAAATGACAAGGTCCAAGAATAATTAAAATATCTCATTACAGTCGTTCAATAAGGGCACAGTGGAATCGCGTAAAATATGTAGGATAAACTTTATATCATTTATTTTATATTATATTTTATATATTGTCATTGTATTAAGTATTAACAATTAACATAGAGGTAAGGTTCAAACAAATATTTTTGACAGTCACCATCTTTTAATCGGGTTTAATTTTATTAATTATTTAACATTGCGTTTCGAAGGAATTTGTGCTTCTTCATCATATATATTAAGGCTAAAATTGTAAATTTATCTGACGAAGGATACAGAAATTCCTCCGAAACGTCATGTTAAATAATTAACGAAATAAAATAAATTAAAAGAAGGCGACGGTCAAAACTACTATTTTGAATGTTACCTCTCTGTTAAGTACTTCGTAATGCAGGATAAAAGTTCAAATTGCATTTTCTGCAGACAAATTTTTACGGTTACAACTTTCAAAAGCACACAACTGTGTTGTTTTTTGCTCCGACTACTGAAGGGAGAACTGTAAGCTAGGAATATTCATTGTAGTGCACCAAGGTTCAATGAATTTAACTCGGGTACGAACTCCGGATCCGTGCAACTAGTGTTGCATGTTCATAACAGGTTTAATATATTTGCTTCCAACAGTAGGCATAATTAATGTTTAACACAGTTCATGAATGACCGCAAATCAGTTAAATTCATAATTACACGGTTTGAACATAACTGAATATTTAATCGTTGCAATTACTACGGCCCGTTGAGAGGGACAGTGTGAATTCGCTGATGTGATTGGAGTACTTCGTCAGATCATGGAAATATCCTTTACCATAAATTTAATGTAACCAAATTTCATTATTTCTGAAACCTGTTGGTATCTTTATTAATACACACTTTACAACGAACGAGTTCCATTTAGCAAAAAAAAAAGATTTCGGGATAAAAAGGAACAATTTTTTTGACATTTTTTTGAGTTCGTACGAATATATATCAATTGTTATACTGAAAAGATGCACGTATGGGACACTTAGTATCAAATTAGAAAAATCACAAAATTAAGAAACATGATATAATAACTGAGATACATATCAAAGTTTTTTCATTATTGACTCAAAAATTTCACTTCTAATGCATTATATTCCTGAATCTTTCCGGTGAGGTTCCAGTTTATATACCATAGAACTATCCAATTGTGGCCTTTTGCTTTTCCGTGTTATTTGTTATTGCGACATTTTTTTCTCGTTAATCGGCCGACTAGGACCACGCATGCAAGCATCCTGCATTTACCGTGGCTCAATTTTTATTTTATTATCGCGGTAGCAGGTGCTTGCAACAACTTTTTTGGGGGGACCAGCATTTTTAGCTGGATCCGATTTTTATCCCCCACGGTTGTTAGCCCTGGGGGTATGGAAGATGAAATGATGATATGATGATAATGGGGGTGAAAGGACAACACATACAGACATACACAAACACAAATACTCCCATGCCCGAGGCGGGACTCGAACCCGCGATCTTCTGGTCCGAAACCACTCCGGCACTACTGCCTTAGCGATCTCGGCCATCTGATCGGCTTATTGAGACATTATGTAATTTTAATTACTATTTCAGTTTACATTTTTAATTAAAAGCAACTAAATGTATGTATGTGATGATTATATTTACATTCTATAATCGTATATTGGTTTGTGAGACTTTTTTGTATACGAATTAGTAATAAAAAACAAAATTTGTTTAAAGTTTCACCTTCGCCTTTCGGAAGAACTAAATAGAAGTTTTACATTATATTATATTATTAGCGTTTCCAAGAACGTGAACAACTGTCATTAGCTTCGGAAGTGTAGTGCATGTTATTATCCACCAGCTGTCGGTGCTCTTCTTGCGGGAATGTGAAATTCGGTTGGCAAGGTTTTCTAACTTAAGGAATCTCTCTCTAGTGGCATACTGCGCCATCGGAGACAAGCTCTAAGTCTTCAACTAGTCCTTTAACACGTGTTGTGCATGTGCGTGTGTGTGTGAAGAGCAGAGTGAAGGGGCAAGGATGAGGAAATAATATAGCGCTTGGACGTGGCCCGTTTGTTAAGGTACTGCTCCGGCAGTTGCCTGGTATTGTTCGGAGAAATCACGGAAAGGAATGGATCAGAACAGCCGGACGCTATAAACCTCCTGCAGTGTTTTGAATTCGATCTGGCTAGATGCATCTGACTATGATGCTAGTTAAACCTGAACTAACTTCATGGGTTTTTGTGATATGTGGGAGTATTTTATTACTAAAATCATAAGTTAAAGCAGTAAGAATAAAGAACTTTAAACAATCCCAGTCACTGCGCGGTAGGTGTTTCTTAAAGTTGATAAAACGTGTGATAAAAAACTTGTACTGAGTGGCAAAGACGAGAATCAGAGAGAAATCAAAATATATTTCAGACTCAGAATAGCCAGATCGTACCATAATAACATAGAAATGCTACATTATTCAAAGTTTGTTACACAACTCTATGTTTCCAATTATCGGTCTGTTTGTACTGGCACAACAGCTCCTGACGGGGCCAAGGCTTACCAGCAGCGTCACAGCCTTTTACACGCCCACGGTCGCAAAATTAATGGAAAAATCTATGAATCAAGAACATGAAAATACGTTTGTTTTACTCTTGGCAAAACTATGGCAGATTGGATGATTTTATAGGCACGTGTGCTTTATTACAAAACTTTCACAAAATGTGAGTAAAACCATTATGAGATATTTTTGGGCTATTATGATGCAGGTTTAGTGTTAGATGTTTGGGAAATTGGTAATATAAATTTGTTTACTTAATCCTCTTTCTTTTGTTACAATATTATAAGTTTTAAAATTTAAATTATTGTTTATATCAAATAGATTGCAATAAGTATATTGGAGATCTGAATGTCAGTTATACTCATGAACGCAGGAATTATTTAATTTTGTGCGCAGAGCGCTCGTCCATTGTCCGTGTGTACAGAGTCATTGTTGGAGCTCTCTGGTGGTAGAATGTGCTTGCAACTCTTATTGCTAAACCACTGTCGTGAAGTTAATTTATACCACTAGAGGGCTCTAAAGCGCACACCTGCGCCGAGCCTAGTTGCTACGTGCCTGTGGTGAAGACGGAAGGTGAGTCCGGTGTAAAGTCAATGGTGTCCGATCCGCACGTTTGAAACTGGCGGGAAATTTGCAGCTAAGATATATTTTCTATTAGAAGTATCAAAACCGGTAGATCTTAGCTGTCAGCTTCAGTGCGGTCAAAAAACACTGTTGTCTCAAAAAACACCGGCCACTTCTATCGACTTCACCACAAACACGTAGCAGCTAAGCTCGGCGCAGGGTATCAATATACCCTGGCCAATTGCGTACAATAGCAAAAGCGGCTATATCATCTAGATTGCACAATTCCGAAACTTGCATTTAAATTCCGTTTAGGGTATCTACGTCAGTTGAAACAAAATTCGCAAATGAAAACAAAATAAGAAAATTTCAGTCGACCAGAAATGTGCATCGTCAAATGGCGGTATGTGTCAATTTGCAACGAAATCACCGTTATGAAAACGCAGTTTCAGCACTAGCGACTAGGTTACGTCAGATTAATTGTTTCGTTACGTCGGTGTGACTTTGAATACAAACGCGGGAAAATCCTAATAAAAGTAACTTGCCAACGGACACCATTAATGTTGCACGGACGGGAACAAATATACCGGACTCATTGCTGCCATATGATCGAGGATTCAAATTACTGTGGGTCATATTGCAAAACCTCTAGGAGAGGTGCTATAGTACAACGCACATCTTCATGAACATGTCTCCACAAGCGACAAGATTATAAATCAAATGAATCACCTTTGTTTCAACGTGACTAGTGATTGCTTATCTCGTGATTCTTAGCACATTATTGAATGAGTGCCTCCGATGTCAGGAATGATGTGATTGTGAATAATGGTTTTTTGGACAATAAACCAAGATTGTCAGGATAATGCATGAAATTAGTCACACATAAGTGATTCGTGATCAAGTGATTCGTAACTAATGAATACATATCACGTATCTTGCTTGTGTATCTAAAGAGTAACGAATGTCATAGCTTATCACATTCTTAGAATTTAGAGGTCTGGGAAAACACAATTAAGTTTTTAAAATATCTTGTGTATTTTAATTGTATTGAAATGTATTTCCTTTTACTGAATATCATTTGACAAGAAGAAATAATTACATTACAGTTTTTTAATTTCATTTTTAGAGTATTCAGGAAAACACAATTTCATTGTATACTTATTGTAAGCATATTTTTAATGCGAACTTGTGAATTTTCCATGCGAGGAGTACATGAAAAGCCTATCTATTATAAAAGGTAAGGCTCGCTTTCCATGACGAGATCCACGGTTCGTTTCCCGCTCGGGACAGATTATAATGTGCGTTTTCTTAGCAATGTCCCAGTATCTGCTGCTGCGTGCTGCTACGAAAAAGTTTACCTCTCATATTGAGAAGACCAGAATAGGGTGAAAGGGATGTCTATGTGTTAATCACATGCACCCCTTAACCCATGGTCGCACAGCGCCCTTTACACCTAGACGCAATTAAGATCACCTTTCTACTTACCTTTATAAATAACGTTTCTATGATGAAAAACTGGCAAAGGTTACAATTCTCAAATAAGTACTGTTCCCATTACACAAGTGAATGTAAAACCAACTACTCACAAAAGGTAATAAATATTTTCAATAGCATTTGTAATATTATTCATTAATTCATCCTTCTTTAACACGTTATGCACGTTCTAATAAATGTCTCAGAACAAACTGTTGTTCCCTGTTCTCGGTTCACTTGTTTATTTTAGTTTTAATAATGGATAAATTACCTTAGTTAAGCTGCGTATACTCTTAAGAAGTTTTGTATATTTTTAAATACAGTTAACCATTTAGTGGTAAAATTTTCAAATTGTAACTGCACTATACTTGATTCTTGATCCCTCAAAAGTATTCGTGCCAAATTTGGGAGAAATGAAGTCTTAGGTACTAATTTTATTGTCACACACAACTTTGTAAACAATTTTAGTTTTTTGTAAGAGATTTATAGAAAATCTGTGATTCAATTACGAAACTATGGTGCGCGTGTAAAATGATCTTATACGAATTATGTTCGCTTTTGTAACATTTCCGTCCTGTAAACACTGATTCAAGACAATAAACTATTTAGATGGACAATTCCAAGAGTATAACAAATCTGCGCTATCGAGTACCACACATCGTATTTGAGGCAGATGATTTGCGAGTCACAGTAGTGATTTGTAACAAATCAATTTGCAATATAATATTATGATTCTATTTTCTATATACAATAATAATATAGCTAAAACCAAATTTACTTTTTCTTTTCCCCTTTTTTGCGGACAGTTGGCACCTAGCGCGACACGTCGGCCTACTGGAGTTTTCCCAACCACGTATCTCCCTCGCAGGGCACCGCCCCAGCCGAGACAAGCTCTAATCTTCCGACATCTGTGATAGTGTAGTGCATGCAAAAATAATTGTGTGTAAGTAAATGATGAGGATACGACAAGGAAGATGAAGCATAGATCGAGCGGGGTTCGGGACTCGTTTGTTAGAGTACTCCTCCGGCATTCATCCGTTGTTGATCGGAGAAACCACGAAAAATTACCGATTAGAGCAGCCGTTGCTAGAATTCTCTTCCAGATACCGGCTAAATTCGACTCAGCTATCTAGCTGTATCGAAAACTCCGCCACCGTCGGCAGTCGAACTCCTGAACCTCCCAGTCAGAGGCACTGCAGTAACATCAATTGGGGCCGCTGCCACCTAAGCCGGTGTAGCGGGGCCGTGTGGAAGCCAGGTATGCGGCGGAGCAGGGGAAGTTATGGTGCCGTCGTCCCGGAGCTGTGAAGGGGGCGTGGGCGGGAGGCGGCGGCGACCTGCTCGGCACCTCGTGACCTGGGGCGAGCGGTCCAAGGCGCCACTAACTCAGCGGCGACGGTGCCGGGTTCGAGCCCCCGCGGCTGGCATTGAGCGCCGCGCGCATAAATTCCCCGCGGAGAAGCAACCCGAGCATTCCAGCACAGCGACAGGCAGGGCGCAGCTCACAGTCAGCGTTGTCTCCGTCTCTGCACCGGCACTGCCCGGTCGTAGGATTCGAGAACCGACAGTGGTAGCGTGTTTTCAACCCTAACCAAATAGACAGGTAATTCAGCCTGTCAGAAGGACGATTCTGGCGGTTCTCAGCCCTATTCTTCCATGATTTATCCGCTCAATACCAGAAAAAACCCGAAAGAATATGCCTATAAAAAGGTGAAAGACCGCCCGTGGGCTTTCCTTGCTCTTCCTTGAACTATTCGCAGCCCTTACACACATTTTGCGACTAACACTCGCGCCGATATACTTTCTCTTCACTATCACACATGTAGGGAGACCACTCACGAGCTTAATGCTTCTCTCTATTGGAGAAGTGCACCGCGGGTGGAGATACGTGAGGGGGAAATCTCCAGCACGTTGGCGAGTAGGTCGGCGCAGATTCAGCGGGGAACAACGCAACCTCCAGGCTAATAAACAATCACTATATATATATATATATATATATATATATATATATATATAGTGAATTCTGCGAAAAATCGTTCTCCATAAGGTTATTCGTATATTTAAAGTTTACGAAAAACCCCTTTGCTTTATGGATTACCAGCCAAAAATTAATATCATCGTTATTATATTGCTAACAAACGCCCTCCGAAAAGAAATCTTAGTCTGTTTTGCCTGGCCCTCTTATCCTTTCCTTCGTCGTTTCCGTTGTCACCCCCCCTCCTTCCTTTCCCGGTTGTTTTCTCCTTCCCAAGGAGCCTCTGGGACGCAGCGACCCTTGCGGCGTATCAAGGCAACAAACGGCGGAGCAGCCCCTTTGATACGTACTTCAAACCCCGTTCGCGGAGCCTAGGGCAGTCGGATTTCGAGGCAACCAGATCCCTAGAACAGCTTAATTAACGGGGAAACGCATCGTGAAAATAAGTCGCTCATAGAAATCCCTTCGCGAATATCCGAAAATTATTTTCAGATTCGGAGAAGCCCTTCCGTTAAGCTGAGTTCGAGAGCGCCAAACCAGTTGAAGTAATGGCTGTGTGAGACTCGTTATAATGGTGTAATGACTGAAGAGCAAAATTCTTGTTTAAACTTATGTGGTGAAGATACAGTTATAGACTTACATTATTTATAAAAACCACTCTTAGCAGATATATCTAACTGGATTTCTAGATAAAGATCTATTCGGAATGTGTATTTTTTAAATTAATATTCTTAATTTTATAAAAATTGTGTTTGTTCATTTGTGCCGCTGGAAACGTGTGACAGTTTGTAAGGCAGTAAGGTATCCATTTTAAATGTTTCCCGTACATGCCATTAGATTGCCTTTAAATTAAAGCAGTAAAAATGCGTTTTTCCCAGTAGATGTACTACTTTAAATGATTTTTCTTTAATTTTTTAAAATTATTATAACTTTTCTGTTATATTGGTTGAATTTATATTTGCTGTCTTTTGTTATTCCTGAGTTTTCGATACCACATGTGTAATTTGTTTTAAATGTTCGTCATTGCATTCAGAACTGGTTTCTTGAGATTGCTTTCAGTCCTTCCATTTGGATTTGCAAGTACCCAGATAAAAATATTTATTCTTTCAATTTTCAATCTTAAGCAGTTTTAAGGTTTGACAAAGAAGGTCCTGCAAATTAACATCTGTGATTTCTTTCTGATCTTGCCTACGATATTCCAGGAAAATGCAACTTGACTAAGTTACTGAGAGCACCGCTTTAACAACACTACTGCATACTGCTGTACCTTTCTCTATGTGCCATACTGGATTAAATTAATGCTTCTGGGCACAAATTCCGTGGTGGTAGCAGATATCTTGTGGTAATCCATGGTGTTGTATATGAAATAATCTCCACAAAATTTTTAATAGTTTTATTAACAATTTTCCATAGTTAACTTTCGGGAATGATTTTCCCATCCTCAGTGGATCTCTAATAAAATGGAGAAATGAAACAAACATAAGTTGAACACAAAACGGGGGGGTACTGTGAATATAGTGGAAAAATAAATAATATCATATAAATACAAAAAGAAAAGAAAATAACTTACTGCTCAAGCAACGTGGATCTCCCACGAACGTTCACAAATGGTCAAAATAACATGGTGGTAACAGATTGATGGCAGCCATCTTTACGAATGGGAGAAGAGGAAGCCTAACAATGAAGGGAAAGGGAGTGGGGGAAGAAGAGAAGGAAGGGTAGTCATAAAAGGACTACTCAAGAGAATGATTAGGGGATAGTTAATAAAATATTTAGAATGGGACTGCTTTTAATCAAGGAATGTTCATTCAAGACAGAAAAATTAGTGTTTTTGAAAAGTTTTAGAATTTCCAAGTTCTCTAAAATGTTCATTTTTGTGCCTTTGTTGACTAGGTGAAGAATTTTAAAATTATAAATGGGGTCAAAAGAATTGTTAAATTGTATCAAATGATTGGCAAAGGTAGAAGTGTCTCAATTTTGTTTCCAACATCTAATATGCTCATTAATTCTAACTGAAAATTAGAAGCTTCTGGGCACATCAACTACTATTGTCTGGTCCCGATAGCGTAGTGATTGCTATCCTGGAGGGGGTGGTGTTCCTACACCACTGAATGGGTATCAGCGCCGACCTAACTAATTCTTACTGTTAACTACTCACTCACGGTTTTGTGAAATACTTGTGTATTAATCTGTTGTTTAATGAATTGTTTGTATTTAATCTGTAATAAGCGAATAGAAACACTATATATGAGGCGAGATAGTTGAGCCGTGAGAGTTTTCCGCTTCAAGTCATTTTGAAAACACTCCAACCTGTTCCACGATTGGTCTCCACAATCATTCAACTCACCAATTGCTGTATCTTAGGAAGGCTATTCAGCTTTTTTTAAAATTTCTGTTCAGTGCATTACACCCTCACCTCTCTCCCTCGCCTGCCAAGGGGCGATTCGAGACAGCGGCATTAAATCTATGGACCCCTCACTTGAAACAAATTCACGCACCCCGAATACATAAACAATTCGTTTCTCCATTTAACATAAAAATATTAGTTGTAGCAGTGAGATGAAAATGTAACACATTGTAGCAGTGATATGAACTGAAAAGTTAACTGTAGGTTTCCGAAATTTCAATATTTCCCATAAAAATTGCATATGGAATTTTCACAATAACTTTCTACTACTGTAACATTTAACTTTATATTTCTCCTATTATTTGTTGATGCTATCAATGTAAAGAGTGCAACATTCTTAATTAAAATATATGTAGTTTATGAATTGTGTAACTCATTAACTACGTAAATCATTGATTTTTTCATAAAAATGATTGACGGATAATTGATGGATTAATAATTGTTTTTTGCCGCATAAAATAATTTGAATAGACATGTTAATCATATTTTCTCTTGCATTACAATATAATACATTCAATAATTCAAATGTTTAGGTTAAAAGGAAGGGAGGATGGCCTTAATATTGACACAGTGAGACTAATCCTGGCTAAAACATTAGTATCGCCCTCGCGTCCTCCACCCCGCCAACTCTGCGACTTCGTATTTTGAAAAGCGCATTCTACCGGCCTCTGCCAACTGCCGCGTGCAGCGCTGCCGTCGTATCCGTCAGCCGGCAGCCCCCGCCGCGACGCATCCCGCGTGTCGTGCAACGCCGCTCTGTTGTTTGCCCCCCCCCCCCCCCGTGGGGGCACCCTTTCGTCTCGTCGCGGCGCCTGTTTCTCCCACTGCAGTTCCTGTTTTCTGCGACCGCTCGCGGCGCCGCGCGCCTCTGAAGATAGGCAGGAAATTGTACTAATTAAACTCTTTGTCCCGCCCCGCGAATCCGCTTCCGCTTTGTCTTTGTAGCTGCGGCAGCTGCGCGGAGTCTGCCGCCGCACCGGCCGTACGCGCCCCACTGGAGATGGCGGGGGTGGGGGTAACGGGGGGAAGGAGAGGGGGAGGGTGGCGGCGGCTACTGCGACCCGAGAGACAGCGGGCGAAAGGGTTCGGTAACAGGAGTGTTGACAATGTCATCGAGGGCGAGGATGGATTGGTGTTTCCAGGGGCGTCAACGGCTAAGGGTCTTCGTCCCGTAAGTGTAGCGCATGTCTTTGTTGCAGGAAGTGGCAGTGATGGACTTCAAACTTCGGTTTGCATTTTCCCCAACAAGGTATCTTCTAGCAGAGGGACACCGCCCCAGTTGAGTCAAGCTCTGATTGACCTCCCGACATGTGTGATCTCCCGGTAGTGTCGAGAGGGCAGGTATGTGTGTATGTAATGGATGAGAATGGGAAAAGGAAGATGAAGGAAGGATCGCGCTCGGGCCGTGATCTGATTGTTAAAGTACTGCTTCCACATTTGTCTGGTGACGTTCTGAGAAACTCCGGAAAACTACCGATCAAAGCAGCCGGCCGCTGCAAATCTCCTCCAGATAGTGACTGAATCGGTCCTAGCTCTGACAATGGCTGGGTGATGGAGAGAGGGTGGTGGCTACAGCACGGAGGCTACGGAGGCACGGTGGCTACGGAAGGAGAGATGGCGAGGGAAACGGGTAGGTAACAGGAATTTTGACGATGTCGTCAAGGGCGAGGGTTGATTGTTCAGTGTGTCCGTCAACTGCTAAGATTCTTCATTTCGGAAGTGTGGTGCGTGCTTTTTATTGCAGGAACTGGCAGTGATCCATCCAGAACGTAGGCTTGGGTGTTTCCTCAACCAGGTGCGGGACACCGCTCCAGCCGATTAAAATTAAGCTGAATGTCAACCTTTTCATGATGGAGATAGTGCCTTTGACGTTTCAAGTAAAGATTAATCGATTGATTGACAATCCCGGGCACGTCAACTGCCAAGGTCATATGAGTTTAGTGCATACTTTAATAGGAAAAGTGGCGGTGTTCTCCCAAATGTATGGTGAGATCCGGCGCCAACTACACGTCGGCTAGCTGAGTTTTCCCCAACCAGGAATTATCCACCAGCAAGGCACCTACCCAGCCGGGACAATCTCTAAATTTCCGACTGGTCTTCTGACATGTGTGGTAGTGTATGTGCATTAAGTGTAAGTGTAAGTAAGGGGTGAGGATAACACAAGGAAGAGGACGCGGTCCGTGGACCGATTGTTAGGGCACTGCTCCGGCATTCGCCTAATGATGATCGGAGAAACCACGGAAAACCAGAAGCCAGAGCAGCCGGTCGCTAGAATTCTCCTCCAGACAGTTGCTGAGTTCGGCATAGCTGTGGCACCGGCGGGGAGGTAAGTGGCTCGGGCAGCAAGAGTGATGACAATGTCATCGACAGCGAGGGCACCTGGAAGAGCGACGGCGGCGGAGGACGCGATGGCGGCGCGTGCAGCGAGGGGGCGATGGAACGCAACCAGATCAGCGGAGAGCGTGCGTTGCTGGGGATGACGACAGGCGCAGCTTTGACAGCAAGGGCGACGGAAAAGGTGATGATAGGGCAGAAGAGAACATCTGTGGGAGGTTGCTGAGAAATATCAGATGTTGTTGATGTTTGAAGTAGGCGGAGATTACAGCTATACCGCCAGTGCAAGAGTATCGACCGCTCATCGGAAGACACATCGAGTGAGATAGAAGGCGATGGAAATGGAGTTGCCATTTGACTACACTGCATCAGAGGCGAGAAATGGGGAGAGATTAATTTTGTTTTCCGAGAGGGATGGAGGAATAACGGGTGTTTGTGAGTGGAGAGGCGAGGGACGAGTTACTCGTAACACTGACTACATCTGACAAAAGACGGATGGGTTAGGGAGAGTTGAATAGGATACAGGACTGGATGTAGGCTCTGCGGGCCCCAAAGCACAAAATTAGTTTTAGGCTTCCCTGTCGTGGTAAAGTATTCCACATTTACTAAAAAACACTATAATGGGAAACTTTTTATGCAAAAATTTCAGTGAAAAATCAAAATTTGACTGCAATGTTTTGATTGGTTAGTAATTCCGGGTGTGCCAACTTCTAAGGTCATTAGTCATGTACGTGTAATGCATGTGAATGTTTGAGTTAGTAAGGGTGACGATAGAACAAGGAATGAGAAAGAAAGTTTTGCGGGGTCAGTGGCCCATTTTTTAGGGTACTTTTCCGACATTCCCCTAGCGTTTATCGGAGGAAACTTGAACAACTACCGATCAGAGCAGCCGGCCGCAACAATTCCCCTCCCAACAGCGACTGAAATAGACCTCGGTATGTAGATAGTGACGAAAATCCTGTCACTGTCGGGACTCGAACCTAGAACCTTCCGATCAATGACGTGACAATCAGTTCATTCCCTGAGCCACCTCCCCGTTTTTGTTTGATTATTTAACTTCAAGGCATCAACTTCTAGGTCATTAGCGACCACTATTGCTTGCAACGGTATGGTAACTGTGAGGATGACACAATATGATGATAGGGGGTGAAGGACAAACACAATACAACAATGCCCGAGGCGGGACTCGAACCAGCGATCCTTCGGTCCGAGATCGCAACGGCACTACTCGGCCATCCGGACCGGCTCCTCCTCCGTTGCCCTTTTGATTAAATGCAAACTTAGCAGAGGACACTTTGTTCGAATATTTTATGGTAGTTTTGAGGATTGTCTCCCTTTAGCATCTGACACTTTTTCTCTACTATAGAAATCCCCCCTGGCTGAGGGGAGGGCGGCGTCGGCGTCCGGGAGGCGCCGTCTGAGGCATTAGAGAGGGGCTCCGCTGGCTCGGCGGGGGGGGGGGGGGAAAGGGGGGGGGGGCGTCTTGCGCGGCGTGTGATCTTCCGAGCGAGCGCCCGTCTTGCGCCTCGCCGCCTCGCGTCCCCCCTCGCTACCCCTCCGCGGGCTCCACCCTCCCCTCCACCCGCGCAGTGTTCGTTAACAACGCTCACTCACGGCTCTCCCTCCTCTCATCCTGCTCCCGCTGGATCGCTGCTGCACCGGAGGCTCTGGGCACCAGTTGAAGTCACTGCACTGCCTCTGGCCGGGTGGTCCTTCGGTCCTGACGACAGCCGGATCTACGTAGTTAGATCGAATTCAGCCGCTCTCTGGAGGAGAATTCTAGCAGCCGGCTGCTCTAATGGGCAGTTTTTCGTGGTTTCTCCGATCAACGTCGAGGGAATGGCGGGGCAGTTGCCTTACAAACGGGCCGCGGATCATTCCTTCCTCTTTCTGGTCCTTTCCTCACCGCCCACTTACATAGTTACACTCACATGCTCCACACTACCGCACTTGTTGGGTGACCGGCCGGGAGCTTTGAGATTGTTCCGGCTGATGCGCTGCCACTGGTGGGAGATACCTGACAAATGTCGGAGCAGTAGTCTAACAAAGGAACCATGAAACGATCTTTCTTTATTCTTTCATGTCCTATCCTTACCACTTACACACACGTACAATACACAACCACACATGTGGGAATCTTAGAGCAGCCGCGACAGTCGAGGTCTTGGGGCTTCTCGGCTGGGGCGATACCACGCTGGTAAGAGATACGTAGTTCAGGAGAATCCACGCATGCCAACGTGTAGGTCTGCGCCCGTTCTCACTAACCAGACACCTTCACCTTATGCGATAAAATCCATGCACTTCAATTACGGAACTAATGCCCTTAGTAGTTGACTCGCCCGGAAGTACTACTGAATAATTCTCTCAAAAATAACACGTGCACCGAGTCAGGAATTCATCGCGCGTGCGACGACAGCTTGTCACAGAACGTACCTCTACCATTTGAACAGAAGGGCTAGTGGTTTATCTCCATCTGCCACCTAGCTCCCAGTGTCGTGGAATGTGCCTCTTTAGTCCACTAGCGTATCACAGGTTGCATTTCATTTTTACAGAGCTACGAGTAAAAGCAAAACTTTCAATGTTTACCTATCCTGCTAAAAGTTCTCTTTTACCACTAGTGCTCAAAGAGAGACGATGATCGAATGTTCAAATAAATCTGTCTGAAAGAAATAAATCATCTGTCCGAATCAGCTACTGGTGATTCTTTTAAAGTCATTTGTATACTTTAATAAAAATAATATGGAATTGAGGCGGTCTAAAACTGTATATGATGCACGAGATAAAGATAATTTTATTTTGCCCGTAATTTTATTTTGCACTTCGCGTATAGGCCTCACGTCACAACATTTCCGACTTTAAAATTAAACTTTCACTTTTACGACTCGTATCATACGTATCTATTAAATCTGCGTCTTTCCATTTCAATGTATCTCAGCGCTATTCTTTGACATTATAATGTATATTTTCAATTTCCCCATAATGCAAGGCCGCACACAAAATTATAATAATTTCATCAGAAATTACAATATTAAGGTCTTAAGAAGTTTTTAAAGACTTTCTGTATAAGAAAAATATATAAATTCTTATAATTACTGAACCCCGGATAATTACTGAACACGTCGACAAAAATTAAATATATGGCAATGCAAATCTTCTGGTTCTAATAAAACAAATGTCAATTATATAATAATATAAGGAGAAATAAAATTATTGTTTTATTTTGAGAAGTACAACTGAATTCTTAAAAATCAAAGAGTAGAATTGGAAACCTTAATTATTTGTGGTTTGTTCCTTTGGATTAGTGTTTTACATTGATTTACCACTCCAAAAATTACAAAAATTTCATTTAACTTTTAATTTGTGTAAGAATATTATTTAACATCCAAAACTATAACTCTTTGAATAGCTTGGTAAGCTACAGAACGATTTCCTAATAAAAAATTATATAATTTGATATCCGCACCCCCTATTCCTTTAAACCTTCTTCCCCATATATAGGGTACAAATCTCACGCTACCTTCGATTAATTGTTAAGTGAGATCCTGCAATCGTCTGGACTACTCTCGGTACCTGACCCTGCGTTTTCCCTCGATTGCAGATTCTCCGTGCCCTAGTCATGTCTCCGTGATTCCTGCCAGCCACACTCCGTCCGCCATGACCCGCTTTCCAGCCTCCTCCAGGGTCTTCTGACCCCGCCCCTTCCGCGTTCATCGTCAACGCCCCTCCCCTACTAACCCTCCCCGCCCCTCCCCGCCCAGCCGCGCAGCGCCGTACCGCGCCACCGCCCGCTCGGCACATCCATCTCATCTCCCCGGGCATCGAAGCGCAGTTCCTCCAACAGCGAATCTGTTTTACGACCGCTGCTCTGGCCGCCGATCCTTACTTTTTTCCTCCACTCCATTCTTTCCGGGAGCGGCTCTCTCGCCACGCCCCGTCACGCCTTACCCCGCTCCGCCCCGCTACGCCCCGCCACGCCTCACCCCTCTCCGCCCCTCCCCGCAATGCCCCTCCCCGCTTCGCCATGCCCCGCCACGCCTCACCCCGCTCCGCCCCTCCCCGATCCGCCTGGTCTCCATTCTTTCCAGAACCGGCTCTCCAGCCACGCCCCGTCACGCCTCACCCCGCTCTGCCCACCCACGGCCCGCCCCGCCTCATCCCGCCACGCCCCGCTCCATCCCTCCTCGCACCGCCTGGCCTAGCCATGTCCCCTCGCCACCGAAGCCTCGTTTCGCCCTGCCCCGCCACGTCCCTCCCCGCCCTGCCCCGCTCTGCCCCGCCCCTCCCCGCCCCGCCCCGTCCCAACCCGCCCCGCCCCGCCACGCCCGCTCCTCTCTGCGCTGCCATACCTCTACCGCCCCGCCCCATCAGGCCTGATGCCCCTTCCCGTCGCGCCTCTCTATTCACTACCCGCTCGCACTACCCCGTCTATTCACTACCCGCCCCGCCCCAAGTTCTTTCATGCCAAGCCCCATGCGCCATGCAAGCCAGGCCCCGCGGCGCCTCACACCACCCCACCCATCCCCGCCATGCCCTCGTGACTCCTGCGGTTGTGCCCTGCCGTCCTTTCGGACAGGTCGCCCACCCACGGCCACCCACACCTCCCTCTCTCTTTCCCCGCCATCCGCTCTCCTACCCTCTCCCTCGCCGCTGCCTCCCCGCCCGGACAAGCAGCCGCCGAGACGTGACCTCGTGCCCCACGGTATTGTGTTCTATTATAGTTCCTAAAACCTCAAAGAATTTTTTACGGATGCAATAAAGACTACTGTAGTAATTATAACAAAGGATTAAAGATATAACAATAGCAAACGAATCTTGAAATATAACACACGTACACACAAAAAATGTCCGATGCGATGTCTTCACACATGTGTGTGTGTCGACGCGCTAAATCTAAATATTTCTAGAATTGCGCAACCACCCTGCGGGTGTTTTAATCTCGAAAAACCACCGTGAAACATACTATTTACAATTTTTGAGTGCTTTTTCGCGAAACAACATTCAATATTTATATTACTTATACTATTACTTTTATTCAATATTTATTTACTTTTTCGTGAAACAACATTCAACATTTATATTACGAGGGCGACCCTGTTTGAAGAACAAATGAACAATCAAACTAATCAAAACACACTGGTGTTCACTGGTGGAAAAAATTACGTTTGACATGAAATCGTGTAGTTTCTAATACATTCTACACGTTTGTGCTGTCAGATTTCTTCAAAACGCATTTAATTTAATGTGTTAAAATGCATTTCGAATACATCTGAAAGCAGGAACGTGTACAACGTATTAACAACTATAATATTTCATATCAAACTCAATTCTGTTTACATCAGCGGACAATATGGGTTTTAATCAGTTGCTCCTCAATTGTCTTCGCACTATGGACCGTCGTTACCTTTACCAACGTGCCCTGTCACCTTTCCGCTCCAGTTTCATCTCGTTTTCCACAAACCACATTCGCGTTACGGTGATCCTCCACTCGCAGCGAGGTCTCCTCCGGCGAAATGAAATTGAATCCGGGAATAGAAATTGACAGGCCACTCTCTTTCCTTCCGTGGGAGGTCAGCCGGCACTTGTTTGAGTTTCGAATGTGTTTCGTTCTGTTGTGGTTTTTTCTCTCGCGACAAACTCGTGAAAAGCTTTGACTTGGTTCGTTGTTACTGAAAATTGGCGCGTTCTCTCTTTGTCTGCCAGCCAACGTCACAGTGAATTATTTATCTGAGAGCTGCGTTCAGCGCAAAAGGATAAAAATATTAATTGACGCTTGCTTTTACAGTAGACAGTTGTCATAGTTCCCCTCTAGTTCACTCTTCGGAAACTGCATTAATGTACATACGTGTATTTTCATATAAAATATATGTTACACGTGGACGTATTTTGTGTATTAATGTTCAGAGGAATCCACGTGTCATGGAGGTGTGGAAATATTACACATTCATCAACTTTGCTGACTACATTTCTTAAATATTTTTTTGGCTTATATGATATCCATATTCAGTGAAGAGTGTAATTAAAATTAATATGATATATTTTTCATTATGTTTGTGATGTGGAGTGAGGCAAAGCTTAAGAATAATATTCTCTATATTTAATATAAAGCTTTAATTAAACAGCGGCATATACTGGGGGTCAGCGACGGATTCCTGCTTCATTATCTAGTACTTTTATTATTATAACGTTTCTGAATCTTTAATCTTAGTTTCGTCTTTCTACCCTTATTGTGTGTCTACAAAAAAAGGAAACCGTCACCATGTATAATCGCTTTATGAAAACTCCATTGCTCCTTTTCAGACAGGCCTCTCCCTAATCACATCGAAATCTTATTTAGTATCTGTTGATTGATTGATTGATTGTTAGTGATTCCGGGCGTGTCAACTTCTAGGATCAGTAGTCCCGCTAGTGCATGTTTTTGCTCGTGAGATGGCAGTCGTCTTCTCCCGCTATATGGCGAGATCCGGCTTTGACGTACCGTCGGCTAGTACGTCAAAGAGAGAAACCACGGAAAACTACCGATCAGAGCAGCCAATCTCCAGATATCGGCTGAATTACACCTAGTTTCAAAAATTCTGCCACCGTCGGGACTCAACCTAGTTTAGAGAAGCTGCAATGACATCAGTTGCCCTGAGCTATCGCTCCCTGTGTATCTGTCGATGTAGTGAACAATTGTACAATCAGAATGGCGTGAGAATTAAAGAAAAAACGTTGCTTTTTAAACTAACGTCTTTAGTCAACTCTGCTCATAAAATTAATATTATGGTAAATATCAAAGTGGAAACAATGCAAATCACTTTAAATTGACAGAACAAGAGATCCGAAATTTCTTTTCAGAGAATTGCTCAGTCAGATAACATATCTTACAAAAGTGATATTGTCGCTTATTTATATTTTTATTTATTATTATTTTTACTGTAATTTTCAGCGTAAAATAATGTTTGTTGTATGTTTTTCATGTATTATAAATAAATGATTTTTTCTACTTATAAATCAGAAGTAAATGTGGTAGACTTCACTATTGGGGGTTGAAACAACTTTCCACCAAATGAAATAAACTCCACCAAATCCCAGTAGCTTCAAAACAATGTAATATAACAACAAGAAGTATTGCTAAGATTAAAAATAAACGCAATGATGCTAAAGAGTAAATCACTTTTGTTCCCTTCCTAAATGGTCCAACAATAGACATACAGACCACAAATAACTCTGATTTTCACGTTTCAAATAACTATGATTAATATTGATATGTATTGTTAAATCAAGTCAATTAATAAATGTTTTATGTTGTAAATCCAGGATTCAAATATAATCGTTTTAGAACAGCTTTAAATATTAATTTTTAGATAATGTCAATATTTATAATGAACGTAGTTTTATGTTATAGACTTTAAGCTATAAATACTTCGAAATTTTGTTTATAAGTTATCTCACAGTGGACTGAAGAATTTCCTACGTCTATTAGATTTTCCTATCATTAATTTTTGGGCTTAAACTGACATTCAATGCAGTATTTAAACCTTAATTTTCATAACTTTTTAAGTTCAGAAAGTGCATTTTGATAGAATACTCTTAAAAGCAATGGAATGCGTTATTAAAAAATATTTTGTGAGCGATGCAAAAGAAAAACAAATTCTGGTAGAAGAACTTATTTAAATATTTGTGCAGAATGGATGAAATAAGAAATAACATAAAATACAATAGTCACGGTTATTGGATATCAGTTTCGAACTTCGGTGGGTTGAGAGTGATGTCTTCCGAACGGTGCCGTGCTAGTGCATCGTTGCAAGAGGATTACATCGCGAACGCACACAATCGCACTCACCCGATGCATCCACCAAGGTAAATATGCAAGCATTATGTGGACGCGGCGCCGCATCACCCGGTCCCATGCATCACGCCCGTCCCGCGGCCTTGCTCACCCAGATAGGCGGCGGCGCGGCGGAAAATATATGAGGCTGCGCTTCCCGAAAACAAGCCCCGCAACTGCTGAATACAGTACACAAGATTATTTTCGAAAATACATTACTTGCGACCCTTTATTAGAGATAGCACACGAAGCACCGCGGAGAATTATGGACGCAAATATGCAACAGCGGATTTAGTAGATGCGCGCGTCGCGGCCGAGTTCATCTGCTCATTGATTCGTTTCGGCTGCGCCCAGCTGCGCATGCGTCTCCGCCTGTCACGTGGACCGCTGTATTTGAACATGTAAATTTAGGGAGAGTCAACTCACGGACGTATAACAAGAGGAATGATGTGAATGAGCTAGGAATTATGTGTTGGCAAAGCTCAATAAAAGATCCAGGTGGCTAGTGAGTTGTTTGATTTCATGTTTTGGGGCTGCCAGTTTAACGGTTTACAGTTTCCAATGTGGATGAATTTCCGTAACGTTTTATTTTTGTAGTAACAATAACGTTTCGAAATACTAAAATATAAAAGAAGTGAATATCCCAGAACTTCCATTCTTGTGTTAATAAAATATTATTGAATGTGTATAACGAAGAAATGCTTCTTTATTTGCAGTTACTAAATACATACTAAGTAAAGTACACTTACAAATATTGTAAAGTCTCTCATAATATGATTGTATGGTCTTCTTTAAAACTCTTCAAAGTTTTAAAAAAAATTGCGAGTGTTCAACGAGTAATTTTGGATTGTAGGAATTCTGATGCGGTATTGTTTATGATGTGGAATTCTGATGATTTTGATTATGAATGGAAATCTGATGATTCTGTTTATTTCTTCGTCAAATTTGAGTCAAATTGTGAGAATTTTCCAAAAATTCCTAAATATGATACTCTCAAAACTAAGTTCACAATTCAAAAAATAAATAGATATTTCATTTCACTCTCATCGTTTTGCGAACAGTGTTTCAAAAGAGCGCTGAAGTATTCGCAGAATTAAAGTTCTTATATTATAATATAACGTAATAATTAAAAATAATTGGAGAAAGTATGCGATATCTGCATATTTTATTATATTGTTAAAGAAAAAGTGGGCGACATAGGGACACAGTTTTAGATAATAGCGAATAGTTTTAGATAATAGCGATAATAGCTATTGATGAATCAATATTTTTATTCTCATGACATGAAAAAATTGATCGGGCATGAAATCTCCTCGACTGTGTAAGGAAGTGTTCCGCACAACAGTTGTGTATAGAGAGTTGCCTATCTTTCAGGGGCAAATATATGTAACTCCATTATGTACTGGAATGTATTGTTCTCTATTTATTGAGAAAAAGTAATAATTTACAACCCCTCTGCGTGCCGAATAAGTTTTTAAAATTTATTCTGAGATATTATGTGTATAATTTTGGGATCATTCTCAATATGCGAAGCGGCAGCTATATTGATGATACACGTTGATTCAGTGTGTTGTTTACACCTCTAGAATATTTTATGTTGTAACTATATACGAGTACATACGTTCCGTCAACATTGTTACAAATATATTTAAGATTTGTGCAAACAGCAAGGAAATCTCACAGTTTTATATCAAATAGAGAAGAAAAACGGCCTTTCAATTTAAAGTACGGAATCTGGGATAATGGGATAAGTTTTTGTGCCTCTTTACTTCCTATCAATTCTCCTACATTTCGACTCTGGTCCATAAGATTGAGATGGAGACAATCGCTGAGAAATTGACCCAGAAGTGTGTGTGCGGGATGCCATAGTCTTTTCAGCCCTCTTTTGGAGCCCATTCAATTTTTAGATATATTTATATCACTTCCCTGCAAAACTTAGGCTACCGAAAATTGTTTGAGAAATTACATCTATAGTTTACAGATTTTGGTACGTTGTTTTCAAATATAAGCGCTATTCTTTACAATCACGGAAGGTTTTTCCGCAAAGTGTATTTGAGAAGAGGGGAAAAGAATAAATAAATTCAGTTTTTATAGAAGCATATATTTGCGAATGAAACTTAAATGGATAACATGGAAACTTTTATATGCAGAACATCGCTCAAAGTATTCACTAACTGTATATTTTGTGGTCTCATTTCTGTTTCTCATCAAAGCTCTGTTTACCACTTCTTCTTTTGTAGCATCCAACAGTATTCATATTCACGTCATACTAACTTTGGTATCTGCATTTCATTTCTTTGGCATTATGTGGAATCTTTCATCACGTGTTTCGCTAATAGCAGACATTTTCGGAAAGTAGTTCAAATGAAAATGTAAGAAATGAACTTTCAGGCTCATTTAACAGCCCATATCTTGGGATTTTATTAACATGTGCATTATGGACTTAAACTTAGTGTGCTTACAGTTAGTGCTCCGAAAATATGGACACATTAAAACACCTTTCACTTTAGCTTTTGAGAGTCCCGGAAACTTGTGTGCATTGAAAACTCAATACTCCTTGCGGCAAAATTGTAATAAATTCTTTCTTTAGTCAGGATTTATATGAAGTGAGGGAAGGAGTACTTTTCTTCGATCAATCAAACTTTCTCGTAAAATGTTTGCGCTTCCAGTTTTTAAATTTATCCTAGATGGACACTCTTTTCTTATGCAATGGTGAACCATTGTCTCTTCTACTCCATCAATACAAGAAGCAGGGGAAATTAGTGTAGTCTAATGAAAGTCTGGTTCAGAAGTGTACAACAAAGAAACTGAAGTTCTGCAATAACAATCTAATCTGCTTTAAAGTCAATTTTGTATTATTCGGACCTTAGACGTAAAATACTAATTTGTGCGAAAATGATGGGCGATGGAAATGTTTATGAATATTTCTGAATTTACTTCCACGAATTAAAATATATGTAAATCACCTATCACTTTGCAGACACTTTCTTAAGTTTATTACACATTACTTGCCGCTTATGTGTTCACTGCTTCTTGTTCTTTCCGAGAAATAATAAGCAATTTTACTTGAAAACTATAAATATCACCAGGGGTGACGTCTGTAATTTTCACGCCGGGAGCTGGGAGCCCTGACACACCTGTCACGAATATATTCTTATATTTATGTGACTTATAATACCATTGCCACAGTTACAAAAAATTGATGCTATAACACCAAATATATTTAATTTCCGAATTTGCCAATACGAAGAAAAATGTTTGTATACCATGCGGCTCAACGTTTTGTTTTGAAATTATGGCATGGTAACGTCAATTATAAATCCCATCGTCTTTTTCAAAGCTTTGTGTGTTTATGCATTAGGAATTAATTAGATTGCGAATAATTTCGCTCGGCCAAGATTTCTGAACATTGATTTATTTCACTGCTTGAGTTGCGGTGATTCCAACTGAGTTGTCGACGCTCCTTATTCTTGCACTGAAAAGAATGTGCTTCAAATACGTGGTAGGAGGGGAGATATGGATACAGTAAATTCCATATCTTTCATCAAATATAATCCCAAAACTCTCAATTCGCCGTTCTTACAAACTTGAAACTTGTTAAAGTGTTCGCACAAATAGTATTATCTTGATTCGCCAAAACGAAGAGTATCTATCACCTCTCTGTATAAAATATTGCTAAAAGTTTCTAATTCTTGAGGAATATTTTTAGTTTAAAGTGTTCCCCTTATTTACTTCGTTACTTACAAATATTTTTTTAAGATGCTGTACAGTGATATTTTAATAAGCCATTGTTTGCGAACATTACATTTATGCCACCTCCACGTCGTAATTTTTTTTAGGACGCAGAAATTGCATTGCCTGTTAAGTGTCCTTCCTCTCATTGGCATTTCCGCTGAAGTCTCTCGCTCACCACACAACGGTTTCACCGCATCCCCCACCCACACTACACTCGAGGGAGGACGCTAAGGCGGTGCGAGATAAAGCTCACACATAAAGCGTTGCGCCGCCTTATGTAGCTTATCGCGTCCATCTCCACGTATTAAACCACTGACATCAATTAAGTCCCTTATCTCCTAAAATGCCGCCGGGCTTCTCAGTGTGTATCTTTCGCTTAGTCAACAGCGCGTGTCCCCGGAGACAAAAATAACCCCATTAAAGTCGCGCTATCGTTAGCGGTAAAAGAGTGGACGCGCGTTTAATACTTCCGCCTGAGATACCTGCGCTCGTCAGACCCGGGTTCCTCAGCGGCGCGAGAGAATGATTCGCTCGGGCGAGTGAGTGAGCATTTAACACTTCGAGTCCCAGGCGCTTGGAGTCTGGATGGATCGCAAAACCTAGGCTATATAGAGGTGTTTTTAAGCGATATTAGTAATTTTCATGATAAAGCAAATGCATAAACTCCTACTATTTGTACGACGTTTGGTATGTTAATTTGAAACAAATGAAAAATAATAAAGGTGCCTATTTTTATATTTTATTGACATGCATGAATATATATAAAAAATACACCGTAAACAAACTTGCTCAACAATAACATACATTATTTAGAATCAGAATTTTCACATATTTCAGTCAATACTTTTCTGAATTTTTTGAATCTAATTTCCGATTAATTTTCCAGAAAGTCATAATTTTGTGGCATGCCTAACGTTCTAAACTCAAATAACACACGCGCCTCTGGACAGAACATCGACCAACATAGCAAATTATTACAAAAAAAATTAATATTACAGGTTCGCATTTCGCAACATATTTCTCAAAATAGCTAATAGATGGTAGCACAATACAGCCACATCAATGGAGATATCTCAGAGCCCAGAACCGACTTGTAGTCGGGCACGTGCGCGGAAAGATGCGGAAATGCTCGCCCAATCTACGTTCGGGCGTGGGTGTCTTCAGCGATAAGCAACGCCAGGGAACAGGTCGCCCTTGAACTTCATCGTGTTAATACTGTTTTTGTTGTTGATTAGTGATTACGGGCGCGTCATCTACTAAGGTTGTTAGTTACGTAAGTTCACTGCATGCTGTATCGCGAGAGGTGGTAGTGGTGATCTTTCCACGCTGAATCGTGAGATCCGGCGTTGACCAACCGTCGACTATCGGGGATTCCCCTCAAGGTATCTCCCACCCGCGAGGCACCACCCCAACCGGGACAAGTTCTAAGCTCCCGACCGCTCTCCCGGCATGTGTACAATGTACCGTAGCACATGAACTACTTTGTACATTTGTCCCGTGAGTGTAGTGCCTGTTACGGCCGGGAGGTGGTGTTGTTCATCCCCCGTTGTAACGAGAGGGCCGGCACCGATCTTCGACTTCATGCGGTGTTTCCTCCTCCAGCTATCTCCCTCATGCAGCGCAAGTTCTAAGCTTTCGAAAGATCTTCCGGTACGTGTGGTTCGGCAGTGCCTGTATGGGGTAAGTGTGTTTTTGTAAAAGGAGAGGAGGGTGCAAAGATGAGGAAGAAAATATCGCGTGCGGTAGGTGTCCCGTTTTTTCGGGAACTGATTCAGCATTAGACTGGTATGGATCGGAGAAACCACGGAAAACTACCGATCAGACAGCCGGCCACTAGAATTTTCCTACAGCGAAAGAACAGACAGCGAAAGAACTCGACCTAGCTATGTAACAAAATCCCGCCACCGAACTTTAGGATTTCCCGGTCAGAGGCAGTACAGTGACATCAGTTGATGCCCTGAGCCTTCTATGCCGGTGTCGCGAGTTGCGCGTGGGAGTTGAGAAAGGCTGCCTCTAGGGGCGGAACGCGGTGTCGGGACGGGTGGGGGTGGCGACCGACGGTCCTTCTCCCTCCTTTGCTCGAGCGTCGGCACGTGACGTCGCATCCGCCGAGCGCCCTCTTGTGGCGCTCCTGGCGGAGGTGATGAGAAGCCGGAGCCTCTCCGAGGGTTGCATCTCCCGGAGGTAGAAATAACGAGCGAGGGCGCTAGCGCCAGCTTTCTTGGTGGGTCAAGAGGCATCTCATGGTTGGCACGATGCGCTGAGATTGAAATGTCCAAAACCGTGTGGCGTGTATCAGAGGAAATACCTGTTTGATTTTATTAAAAACTATTTAAAACTACATCTTGTTAAAGTAGTTTCAGAGTAATAACATGTTCGCTAATTTATTTATTGTTCTGAAGAACAGTAATATTCAATATTATTCAAAAATTAAAGAAAATATTTTAATATTCTATATAATAATCAGTGACATAATTGTAATAAAGTACAAAGCGTACCATTGAGTGAGACACATGGCCAGTGAAATTAATTCGAATCTCAATGCACCAAGGGAAAGATCGCACAGCTGAAAACGTAGCTTCTTGTGAGAACTAGACGGCGCCAATATCTCGATTTGAGTTGTGAAATACTATGATATTTTTCTGTATGTTCTTTCGAGATAGATATTCAAATAAGGTGAAATACAATTTTTATAATTTATAAGCACTTTTTGCGCAATTGTGCGGGGAATATACGCAATTATTGAACAGTTTTTTCTCCAAAAACTGACCAACTTTTTTTCTCTACGATTTCTCTTCGTATGTATCAAAGGGTGGTAAAGAAATAGTTGATCATCTTTCTTTCGGTGAACTCTATGTTCTGTGAAATATACAACACTTAGTTTCAAACACGGTGCGGAAAAACGTTTTGCTGATAGAAAACCATTTTGAAAATGCATGTAGTAGTATAATATTGTTGATCTGTTACAAATAATGCGATGAAATACGTGATTTCGTAGCACCATTAGTTCAACAATTACGTCATAAGTTATTTTCTTCTGATTTAGCATAGGATGCTAAAAAGTGCATTTTAGGCAAACACTCTGTATTTTCGAGAACGCCAAAAACAGCACAACTATAATATTTGTGATGATTTTTCTGCAATGAAATGATCTAAAAAGTAGTTTCTAACAAATATAATGTTAAATGTTTTGAAAAAGGAGTAGTTTTTGCGTAGTAAAAGCAATTTAAAAATATTTTTTCATAAATAATTCCAAATATTTCCTTTAATTTTTGAGCAGCAAAGGACGTTCAATAATAGTGCAAGTTGCATTTTCGTTGATCATTTGAATTTTCGAAAGTTGAAAAGTTTAGAAAGAATGCGAGAAAATATGATTGTGGCACCGATGATTTTATTTTCTTGGGAATAGTTTTTATCATGTTTTATTCTTGACAAATTCAATGCATTCATCAAACTCATGAATACTATCAAGAAACTGTAAATCAAAAATTAACATACCATAGTAGAACGAGGCTAAAATAAATAGAGAATTTTCTTAGATTTGATCACGATAGACTAACCTCGGGTTAAGAGATTTAATTCAACTCTGGGGCAAATACTTTACTGGTGGCGAACAACGCATTTGTTTGGAGTGCTTTAATCTGAATGGATGTTTCTTCCTTTTAGCGAAATCTTCTTAAGACCATCATTAGAGAAACTGCAAGATTTATGTGCATTTTAAAGGCGGGCTAAGCTACAAGCACCCGTTTCCCGATAACAGCAAAAGTTTCCAACGGCAATATTTTCCCCCGCGGGCCAATCTTTGACTCGCGTGGCAGGAAGCAGTTAGGTGGCGAAATCACCCCTGGGGATGGGATTGGAAATGTCATTTAGATTTTAACGTTGAATTGAATTGCATGTATTTTGCTTAACTGCAATATTAATCCCATTTACGCGCTGGAATTTACGTAATACGAACCGGCAAACGTGAATAATAACAAACCACGCTAATAACGATGTTCTCATGCTAATGCTATGACGCAACTCCGAAGAAGCGACGGCTCCACGACAGTGGGCGAGCATTCTTCTTTTCCTTCGCCGGGAAAGTATTTGAGCTTGATGTATGTGCGCGGATGACGTATTATCGTCGAATCTAAGCAGCTGTCTGCACCGAGGCGCTCCCAGGCCTTTCTTCGCTCTTCTAATATGAAATATACCCCGGCGGAGCATTCTTATGTAAATCAAAGTACCGGGGGGTAGGTACCAACTGGTGCAAAGTCTTCGCTCCAATGACGGCTAAAAGACGGGGCGGCCGCACGCCAGCGAGGCGCAGGGATGGGGGGGTGGAGGGGGTGAAGGGGGTGAAGGGGGTGGAGGGGGGCGGGAGGGGGGGCGGGCAGAGTCTGGCAGCAGCACGCGAACGGAGGAAGACGCCCCACAGAAGGCGTCGGCGTCGGCGTCGGCGTCGCAGGATGAACAAGACGGAGAGGCCGCGAGTCGGCGCTGACCAGAGCCCGTTTTCGTTTCTCGACTCCCTTTAATTGAAACCGACTGAGGTGGCTCAGGGCATTAATTGATGTCACTCCACTGCCCCTGACCGGGAGAGTCTGGGATTTGAGTCCCGGCGGAAGCAGAATTTTCGACATTAGGTACGAAACTAGTTCGAAATCTAACGTCCGGCTGCTCTGATCGATTGTTTTCCTGTGTTCGATTGTTTTCCTGTGTTCGATTGTTTTCCTGTGTTCGATTGTTTTCCTGTGTTCGATTGTTTTCCAACACCAGTCGAATGCCAGAGCAGTACCCTACCAAACGTTCCACGGACCTTGCGCGATTTTTCCTTCCTCTTCCTAGTCCTTTCATTACCCCTCACTTTCACACACACTTACATACACTACACTACCACACATGTCAGGACCGCTCGCGAGCTTACAGCTTGTCCCGGCTGGGGCGGTGACCCGCTGGTGAGAAATACCTGGTTGGACAAAATCAGGCAAGCTGACGTGTATGTCGGCGCCGATTCAGTATGGTAAATACCGCCAACTCCCGAGATAAAACACTTAACTTATGGGTCTAATGCCCTTATCAGTTGACGACCCAGAAATCATCAATCAATCGATCAATCTTTAATTGAAACGTTAGAGTACAAAGAAGGAAACATGTAGTTTACTATCTTCATCGCGAAAAGGTTGGTATTTTTATTTTGTGAAGTTTAATTTAATCTTATTATTTTTTATTTATTTAATTTTCAACTACTTTCAACCTTGGCTTTTTTCTACTCACAATGCAAATTCTGACCATTACCGCTAACGTGAGTACTTATTTATTAAATAATACACGCATGAGTAGATTATTTACCAAGGTAACATAAAATTATTCATGGAATATTTATTTCACTTTAGTACATGAAATAAAGGAACAATTAAACTTTTCACGGAAGAACAATACTTATTTACTACAAGGGATTATAACAGCATGTAAAAGACTACACATTATGTACGGTTTATTTTACTTCTAATTGCTTAACTTATCACAATACTTTCATGTTTACTTCCGAAAATACAAAAACATTTCAAGGAGACACAAACACCGAAAAAAGCATAAAAAATGTAAGGATGTGATACATACTGATAACGCACAAAGCATTGTGCGTTACAGTATAGCGTGCGGCCACATCAACAATTATATAATTAGATATTGTTATTTTAAAGAAGAACTGTATGACGTGAACGATCCGACAACAGTCTCTTAAACCAACATTTCTCGAGAATTTTACGGTGGATATGTCGAATCTCAAGCTGCAAAATTCAATGTTAACAGGAATTTTTCAAAAAGTTTTCGGTACAATATTTTTTTCGGAAACTTTATCAAATTAAATTCAAGATAAATAGGAAAACCAAAATATTAATATTTGTCTCGCTAAGATAATAATAAAACTAAAGCATTGTGCGTTACAATAAAGCGTTCGGCCACATCAACAACCATATTAATAGATATTGTTATTTTAAAGAAAAACTGTATGATGGGAACCATTCGTCAAAAGTCTCTTAAACCAACATTTCTCGAGTATTTTAAGGTAGATCTGTCGAGAATAAAGTTTCAAAATTCAATCTCATCATATATTATCCAAAACGTTTTCGATACAATATTTTTTCGGAAACTTCATCCTATTAAATTAAAGAGTAACTGTAAAACTAAAATATTAATATTCGTCTTGTTAAATGAATTTCCTTATCCTTTATACATTCATTAAGACGCGTATTCACCGTTTATTTCTGCACTTGTGCATCTCCAGATTTTTTGAAAACAAAGCTTAAGTCACGAAAAAGGCAATATAAAGGAAATTTAATCATTTTTTTATTTAAATGATATACTTCGAAGGTTTGAAGTCTTTAATAATGAAAATTACAACTTTCTGTGGAAATAATAAGGCTTTTTAGACTTTCATTATGCATTTAGAAAATCAAAATCTACTGACACTGCCAAAATGTCATTTCTTAAAAATGTTACATCATTTATGGATCAAAATAATACACTGGTGGGAATATTTTTAGATATTTGGGAAGTGTTTGAAATCACTTATTATAAACTTTTACTTTTCAAATTACTTTCGTATAAAATTTGTTATTGCTCTAGATTAGAGAGTATTAGAGGTATTGGGAAGTAGATATAACGTGTTTAAATGTAAGAAGATGTATATGGCACAGTTCCAATTTTACTTCAACTCGGTGACTTTTTGAAAATTGCAAAAGTTACAAAAAATATGTGTTAGAGTAGTTGTATCACCACTAGTTTCAAAATTAATTTTCGACATGAAAGTGATTATCTTGCAAAAATACAAAATTACCTAAATGTTTTATGAATGTTTTCAGTGAGTACGCACTCTCCCCGGTGGAAAAGGATGGGTCAGTGGACACAACCTCAAAAGCTCAGCCTCCATCTCCGCTGTGGTGTTTGCATTTTCGAAGGGCAGACACTTCACTATGGTCCTGTCGTATTGGCGGAATGCAAAACAAACTTGGCTACATGCCCCGCAAAATTGAATCCTCCAACAATTCCCTTTTTAATCAGATCCTCTATTCGCTTGACCGGGGAACATCACAGATAATGGTTAAATATTATCTAGATCGTGGTTACGGCATTCTAGGGGGGTTAATAAGAGGGTCAAATTTTGTTGGGAACGTCGAGGGGTTTTATGTTGCCAATTAGGAAATGGTTTACAATTCAGCCCCTATTGGAGGTGGCCAATGGGTCAATCATAAGTGCCCAGGCATTAGAAACAGTTATGAAAATATGTTTTAGGTTGATTAGCTTCAACGATATCAACCACCATTATTCTTTACCATTTAGTCTGTTACATAATATTATTTTCCCTTCGCTTCTTGAAAATGACATTGCACAAAATTCAAATTTACCAGTAAATTATAGCACTGTGAAACATTTTAAAATTGTAGTTGTTATAAACAAATCATGTTTCTGAAAAGGGAAAATTCACAGAAGAATTTTTAGAATTCTTCAGATGAGAACAGTAACAACAAGCAACAGTAACACTAACATTTGTTTTAAAATGAAAGTTAACAAATATAATAAGTTTGTAATAATCATCTAGTTTGAAGTAGAAATAGTTATGAAGTAGCCTAAATGTTATGAAATAGGGTAAAAACAAGTTTAAAAGATTTTTTTTTGCGAAAGATTTATACGACAACTCAGATTGTACCACTTATTTTTCTAAAGCACAGGCTGCAATGCAATTTTCTCTATCATAGAAATACCAATTTTCGTTTCCAACCTTTCACTTTCACTTGCCTCTCCGAAAAGGCAAAGGGCTCCTGTGGTGTGCGTGGCCCGCAAAGCGCTGACCGGCGCGCAACACGCATCGCGATGACGCCCACCGCCCAGGTGAAACACGCAAACGATGCAATCTCCAGCAAGCGGTTTTTCGCGTAACGACCGTTCCATAACCAGCGAAATGACATGAACACGTCCAGCGGCCGCGCTGCACAAATGCGTTTTGTTCTGACGGCGTCCGTCGCTGTGTTCGCTCTTCATAGAGCGAACCGGACGCCGATGTGGATCGCCGGCGCGGCATAACACGCCTCTCGTTTCTATCCACGCCGAAATAAGCGATGTAATGCCGCGGTATCTTCACACAAAAGCGGCGTGCGGTGAAAGGTTTCGACGGGTAGGTTGGCGTTGCCGCAATCGGCTTTTTAACTTAACCAACAAATAAAAATGAAAATTCTCGAAACTCTACTTGACATTTGAAGAGCTATCAGTAGAGAAGCGAAGAACCAAGTACTGAAAAATTATTAGCTAATTATTACAGCGTTGCTGGTGATTTCATGCTCTAAATAATTACCTAAGCAGTAACGGTTATTGAACAGCTACAAACTTAAAATAAAAATATTAAGGTGAATGATTAACCAAATTTTCGGAACTATTATTAAAAATGTATCATAAACAACGCTGAAACTTTCAATATTTTTGTATAAAGAAGTTCATTAAGAGAAAATGATTTCCAATTTTCATATTCAGAAAATCATACGAAGAGGGGTAAAATACATTAAAATTAAATTATAACGAAATTCTAATCTGTTCAATCAGCTGATGATTGTGTGACAAATTTAGTCCCTGACCATTCTAAAGTGATCCCTATATTTTCTACATTTCGACATTCTGTAATTTCCTGGTGATGTTGGTTACTGATGAGTTAGAAACGAACCTTTTGAAAAACTTGTCGTTGTAAAAGGAGTTAAAGTTCTATTTTAGGTTTTTACTTCGAGACGTTTTTTAGTCTTTTCAACATAAAAAAAAAACAAATTTAAGAAAAAATGAAGCGACACAAAAATGTTTAAAGAAAAACACAAATATATAAAACAAAACCAATAAAATTAATACAATTATAAATAAAACAATAAATTATAAATACATGTATCAAAACTACTCTTACTTATTGCAATAAAATCATAATTCCACAAGAAAATTATCCAGGATTCACTCATTGGCCTGGTGTGGATTGTGGTCTCCCACAGGACCAATTCTGCCATATAAAACAATAAGTTGCCAGAATTCAACGCCCGGTATTATGGATAAGTAAACACTGATAATTCTAAGCGCAGGGATGAAAGTTCATAGAAAATGGAATCACTTTAATCATATGGGTATTGATCTTCATGAAGTATTAAATATGAATCTTAATGAAGTCACTTTAATTGTATCGTTATATATTGATTTGCATCTATTCCTTCAATGTAAACTTTTATAACTTTTACTCATAACATGCTAAAGAGCATGGGTCCTTAGAAGAGATAATTCTCCAAAAATGTAAGAGAATAACCAAAAGGTCTCGTTTGTGTGGAATGTAGCGTGTAGAAATTGCTTGAGAAAGTACTCGGGCTAAAGAGCCCCTCATATGTCCCCGTCATCTGTTCATATTTATCCCACCTGTTCTCCGCATGACCCTTTCAACTTCTCCAAAATTTTTAAACTCCACAAAACTCATATGCCCGTATACACGTAATTTTAAGGGCTTAGGACTAATCGTTTTTGATTTATACGCCATTTTAATGCTGTTGCAGCGGTTCCTTACGTCATCTGCAAACTTCTAGTTTTCGGCTTAAAACTATTTGATGCAAGACTAGGGATTAACTCCCTACCCAACAGTAGCACACTAACAGGGTTTTGTGTTAATGTTTGACGAGGACTATTTTTTTTTAAAATAAAACTTCTATAAAATGTCGATGAGTCTGTGCGCAGATGTGTTGACATGTGTCTCTAAGAATATCGATCGACTGCGCCACGTCGCAATTGTCAACTGAGAGCACGCAATAAACAAGTAATCGTGCCTGAATGAATACTCTCCTCCAAATGCGTAATGAGTGTTGTCATTCGATCTCTTCATGTTAAAAGGGGGAAATTCATTGGCAAATGAATAATGTGTACGTTAACACTTTCACGTGTAATAGCAAAGTGTAAGTCCTACAGACCTACATGAAGCAGATGGTTGGCACTCGCTTCTCTGTCGGACCGTCATCATGAAGATCTATAAGTCATGTTTCAAAGTTCCTGTAGTCAATGCAGTCAATCAAAGTTTTGTCGCACACGTTGCTTATTCGTCAATAAACTTCGACTGTAGCGCGCTCCTCAGCATGAATAAATTTGATGACTGCACGCTCTACACACTCGGCGGGAACTCAATTGTTCAGGCATGTTAACATGTTCACTTTGCGCTCACAACTGACCACTGCGACGTGACACAATCGATAGGTATTCGAGAGGCACCGTGCAACACATTGCGCACAGAGTCGTCGGAGTTTCACTGTGATTTTAATTTTTGCGACCGATCGCCCCTTGAAAAAAAATAGTCTTCGTGTTACAAGTTTTCAAAAATCGACATCCACCCTTAAGAGGATCGTTCTCATTTTCTCTAAAACTAAGTTTGCTAATAATTATATGCGTCGTCATTGCCAACAATATTACTCTACGACAACCCCTAGTCGTTTTTGTGGCTACAGCAGAAAACTGATGATGATGGCTAAGCCATCGAAAGCTGCTATTTTAATAAATAATATTGTTGGCAATGACGACGCATATAATTATTTCATTGGAAATGCCAAAGGAAAACTCACCACAATACCTATATTGCTAATAATTGTGGAATTTTGTTTCAAATCAAAAACGCCTGTTTCCTTGACTGACAAACACAAAAGCACAGGGTACTCAAGAAGAAGGAAAAGTTGCAGGCCAGCAAATATGACGTCGACGACCTGATCATATGCGGAATATGAATTGCACCATTCTCGTAAGACGTATAAAAGGCAATATGTGTTCTGGACGCGTGCGTGCTGCCCAGAGCGACGGATCTCCCTGTGGGCTCATGAATTTATATGGAGAAAGGTCGCCGTAGGAATTGAGATGTTCTCTGCACGATAGAGCGCGCTGTCGCCCCTCCATGGCGCGGTGCCGCGCACGCGAGCACGATTTCACCCTGTCGTCGCCCCCAACCCGCAGCGCGGGCTTTCAATTCTCTTGAAAGTCTCGTTTTACAACGCTTCAGTGTTTTCAAAATTATTTTTAATAATTATAAATGTCTGACTGTTCAAAGGATTTTTACTTAGTGTTAATCTTTCTGCATATATATATATATATATATATATATATATATATATATATATATATATATAAACGTTTCTCTGGAAAATATGTTTCAGGTTGTGGCTTGTTTGGTACTCCTTCGACAAGTTACAGAATCAAGAGAAGGTTGTGTCCGAAAGAAAAAATCTTGAAAAGCGTCAATACTTTATAAGTTTGCGTTTGTTAAATGATGTTTTTAGTCTGTAATGTAGCAAAAATCATCTTTGAATGTTTTGACACACAACCGTTTGAATACATTCGTCGGTGTTCGGGTAAAGGGAGATACGCCATTTTTATGGACGTGCATTTTTAATGCTTAGGGAGTTACACATAAAACAATATATTGGTATAATTTATATTAAATTATTTAAATTAAAGTGTCAACATTCAGAAAAAGCTTTTTCGAATATCACATACTTGGGGAAAATAATCTAATACAGCAGTAAAAAGTACAGTTTTGGACACAAAAACTAGTTCTGTGTTTGTGTGTTTACTGTTTATGATACCGAAAAAGTTAATCTTTTCTCATGAATGAATTAAATGACTTCTTCTAACACAGTTTGTAGTCAGAATTTAAGTTTTTTGAGTGCTTGTTGTTTTCTGGCAATTCGTCTTTCCGTCCGTCTGTCGATATTTGAACAACACTAACGTCTATGTACACTTAAGCTTCCGCGGCTCGATTTCATGACGTCTTGGCTGTCCGGGTGATGCCGCGTCATTGGCTCAGAGGCCGACGTTTCGCCTGTCATGTCGCAGCCTTCCTCAGGGCAGTCACAGCACAGGCGATGACACGGCACATGACAGACACATGGCAGTCACGGCACATAACAGGCTACACGTCGGTCTCTCAGACAGGCGTCTCCCGGGAAGCCAAGAAGATACAAAACACTAACGTCTAATCTGTTCATACATTATCACCAAATTTGTTAATCCACGATCGATCTGAGTGATGTAGTGTATTTATTCCCACATTGAGCTTGATAAATTTCATCTCAATATCATTAACTCAGTACCATATCAATAGTTCTTGCGACATCAGTATTATGCCTTTGGTTGCTTTTTTTAAAGATATTTTACAGAATATCGATTAACGATTGAAATTCTCTCTTTAGGTCAATTCTGAACGCGCTATACCAATCTACCTAACCTGAGCAGAAGCCTTGCGTCGTTTGAATGCCCAGTGAAGATTCTGTGCAGCAGTGTGCGAAGTCCAAGCAGTACTTCACCTCTCTCCCCGCTCGCTCTTGCGGTGGGCATGTATACTGCGCAGTGAGGACGGCCGGGTTTATGGCTGGGATTCCGGGGATAAATAAAGCAGAGGGCCGACACCGCGCGGCTGTCGCGGTGCCACAGTGCCCTCCAACCCACCGCCACCGCTACAGCTCAACTGCGGAGAATTTTTGCTCAGTGTGAAACACCTTAGCGTATACGCTATTAGCCCATATTTGAGTGTCTGTGCGTCTGCGCGATCTCCAATCGTACTTTCCAATCCAATGATTCTTTATTTTGAAAGTGGTGAAACTGGAGTCATGAGACCCGCTCTTCCGACTGACCACGCAAATTTTGTTACGCTCCTTTTACCATCTAGCGGAGAAAGAAGGTATCACTCAGGCGTCGAAAGACGCAATTTGAATTTTCATTCCAGGCTTCTTTTCGGCTTAAGGATCTTTTACGAGCAGTAAATCTACAACATGGGGCAGCCTGCTATACGTCTCCTGCAAAGGAAGGCGTACGGATAATTTTTTGCCTGTAATAATCCAAGTCTTCAATCGAGTTTGAAACCGAAACCTTAGGATCAATCTTAGGATTCCCGATACGCTAACCGTTATATCTCCGTAGACACCAACGGTGACAGAGCTTCTCCTCTAGAATTAGCGAGTGTAGCCACACCAAATGTGGAAACACACTTATGCGATCATGCGATCACGAGAAATTGAATTTGTTTCTCAGCACACTACGCTTATAAAAATAGCACAGGGCCCATTTTGGGTGAACTGAATTTTCGAAAATTGCAAAAATTAACACGGTAAAACTACAATTTTAATGACATAGATATTTTACTTCATATTATTTTAGTTTAGAAAGGCACCATTTTTTAACGTTCTTTGATAATACAGAGACATTAAAAAAATACATTAGAGCCGTTTTTGAGAAAATAATTGTTTGAAAATTTCTTACTTTTCATGCAAAATACGGCGAACACTAATATTTTCGGAAACGTATAAAAAACCTAATTTTATAAACTGATTTTTTATAACAGATTTCATAAAGAATTTCTAAGACAATGACACCTACGCCATTTTTAAGCACGTTTGAGCAATTCGAGTAAAAAGTATAATAAACAAATTTGCAGCCACTTAAGAGAAATTTTAAAAAATATTGTTGATAGTGCTGTTAGAATACCCTTAAAATCAAAGTAACAGATTTAAAAATTTAAAACATTATTTTTTTTTGAAAATTCATAATTTTAAAGAAAATAAGATATGCACTGATTTTATAAGTTAGTTTATATGACATTATGTCAAGTAGCCGAAAAAATCAAAATATTGATTTCAAATTTATGGAGCCCAATCATTAGACAGATCAATGAGCGAAAATTAATTTTGGTAAAAATCCTACCCAAGGTATAAGCTCTAGCTTGGTTTACAGAGAAGTAGACTTTTTTGCCGCAAACCAATTTTTCGCTATCAGTTGCCCACAAACTGTAGATTATAACCACAAAACGTATTGGAAGAAATAATTTATTATATAAAAGAGCAAGAATTATTTCAGTTTTCTTTCCACAATACAATAGTTTTTCTTTCAAATGAAGTCCCCGAATTCAATACATTTAATTAAAAATACTTTCATTACAAAATTCTCATTATTAAATAAGTACTTAGTAGGAAGGAAAATAAAAATTTATCTTTTTGAAAAAATGTTTAAAAAAAGTATAGTACTAGTATCATATTCGCAAAGAATTAAAAATACGTTTCAAAGTTGCAGAAGTTAAAGTTTATTGGGATTTATTGAAGAACTTAAATTTTCGTACACAACGTTCGCACGAATCTAAGATATTTAAATACTAATAATATTTAAATCAGATGCTTCATGTTTTCTATGTCAGCGTCATAAAATACGTACAATAACAATTTATTGGGACAATCGTTTGAATATTTAAAAATAGTCTGTGTTTATGTTCTCTACGCTGAATGACTATTTATTGCCTAACCACCATTCAAAAACAAGTTTGGAACGTTTACTACATCTAAAATTCATTTTTGAATCAGCGAAGCAATTCGGTTGTATGGCTTTTATCCGCAGAGATGAAAATTGAACTATGTTTGCAAAACAGAATTGCACCTAAGCTAACTTTCTCCTGTGCGTATACATATGTCAATTTCGCAATTAGCAAACACAAACACTAAATGAACTGCATAATACACGAAGACCTACACAACGTAACCGCAACATTTTTAGAAATAATATCGAGGAGCGCGAAACTGAACAACATAAATCACAATTGCTAAGTTAATATAAATTTCATGAATTAATTATTTAGTCTCTTTCCTCTTCTTGGGGAACCCAAGTCTCCTGGAGGGACGGAGGAACCATTTAGATTTTGGGCATGTATACTACTGTGACCATTTATTAGTCCCGTGCGTATAGTGCATGTTACAGCCGGGAGGTTGTTGTGTTCCTCACTCGCTAGAATGTGAGATTACGCACCAACTCACACGTCTCCTCGTTAGGTTTTCCTTTTCCAGATATCTCCCCCAGCGTCGAGTCGCCCCAGCCGCGATATGCCCTTACAATCGGGCGGTCTTCCGATATACGCTATGTGATCAAATGTATCCGGACATGTTCAAAATGGTGTTATGGAGTGGTCGTGTTTTTCGTGAAGGGGGCTTGCACCCCTTGTTGTTTTGTGTGACACTACCACGGCACAGGTCTACGTTGATGTTTTAGACACCGTCTTGCTTCTCACTGTTGAAGAGCATTTCGGGGATGGCGATTGCATCTTTCAGTACGATCGAGCACCTGTTCATACTGTACGGCCTGTGGCGGAGGGGTTACTCGACAATAACATCTCTGTAATGGACTGGCCTGCACAGAGCCCTGACTTGAATCCTATCGAACACCTTTGGGATGTTTTGGAACACAGACTTCGTGCCAAGCCTCACCGACCTACATCGATACCTCTCCTCAGTGCAGCACTCCGTGAAGAATGGGCTGCCATTCCCCAAGAATCCTTCCAGCACCTGATTGAAAGTATGCCTGCGAGAGTGGAAGCTGTCATCAAGGCTAAACACCCTATTGAATTCCAGCAATACCGATTGGGGCGACACGAGGTAAGGGTAGGTCGTTTTCAGCCACATGTCCGGATACTTTTGATCACATAGTGTATGTGACAATGAGGTGCATGTAAGTGAGGGTGTCTGAGAGTGTGAAAAGAGAGAGAAGGGGATACGGATGAGGAAGGAAAAATCGATCCCGGTTTGCGACTCGATTGTTAAGATACTTCTTCAGTTGACTGTGAAGGTACTGCCTCAGGTTCTGCTGGCAGCTGAAGCGCATGGAAAGCCGACTGGACTCTTTCACTCTGCTCCTAGGCCTTTCAATTCCCATATAACGCCGACCCCAATACAGTGGCGCGCTCTCCTACAGCACCTTCTTATAGGAACTACAATACCAACTGCTGCGAACGATACTTAAAACGTGCGTGGCTGCTTCTTGGGTTCGCGAGACGCAAACAGGCGCGTAATGTTACAAAATGTATTCGCGCTTTCTTCAGAGGTTTCTTGTAAGTATAGATTATGAATAACTGAACGTTCAGAAGACACTTGTATTTCTCACAAGTTAGTCAATTTTTATGGGCGGAAAATGACGAGCTTAACCTGCAGCTGCACCCAGTGACACTAGCGCCTCGTATCGTAGCACCCTCCCGCTTAGTCCTCGGTTTCGATGGAGAGTTGCTAGGCCCTGCTCTGCTCTCGTGGGAGGTTTCCATGTGTGATGGCGGCGCCGCCGTCGCCTTGCGCAGAGTTCTATAACTCCCATATAACGTGGTGGAGACCATTATGGTGGCGCACTCTGCTGCATCACCTTCTTACAGGAACTAAAACACGAACTGCTGCCAACGATTCTTTAAACGTGCGGGGCTGCTGTGTGAGTTCACGGGTCCATGATGGCCAATGATGTTACAAAAGATAACGTCTATGTTCGGGCTTTCTTCAGAGGTTTCTTATAAGTATAGATTATGAATAATTGAACATTTAGAAGATACTTGTATTTATCACAAATTAGCCAATTTTTATGGGCGGAAAATGACGAGCTTAACCTGCAGCTGCACCCAGTGACACTAGCGCCTCGTATCGTAGCACCCTCCCGCTTAGTCCTCGGTTTTGATGGAGAGTTGCTGGGCCCTGCTCTGCTCTCGTGGGAGGCTTCCGTGTGTGACGGCGGCGCCGCCGTTCCCTTGCGTGGCGCGCCACGCGGCCTCTGCTGCCGCGCAGCAGCACGTAGTGACCCCGGCGCTCACCAGAGCGCGCAAGACGCGATTTATTGGCGCGGCGGCAGCAGCGGTCCGAAGGGACTCGCGCGGCCTGGTTTATGGCGACGGTGACAGTTCGATCTCAACAATGAGCTTATCGAATTGAAAATTTCATGCGCCATCCTCTGTAAATATGTAATGAAATTTGCCTGTGATCACGTGGTGCGTTCGCCCGAAATTAACGAGCATCGGGAGCGCGGGCTGGTTTTGTCGATATCAAAGAGCGTTAGTTCTGTGGCGCTCGGTCGGTTCTCGGTTGCTAAGCCAATACTCCAGTATATTTGATTCTGTATTTGCGTTTTGATGTTGCAGATTATTATAAGAGGTTTTTAAGGATGTGGTTTTTCATTTTATATTATAGAAATTCGGTTTTTAATTGGCTTCAAGATGAAGTACAAAAAATGTACATTGAGGTGATGATTTATTGATTATATACATTAACACATAGTAAGATTTTCCAGTGTTAGCTACTTCTGCATTTTTGCTGAGATCTGTCTCCACTTCTTTGTTGTACTACGTCGTCTTTGAAGTTGTATACTCCCTTTGCCACAAAGCTGTCCATCAAATTGTACAGGATGCTTAAATTATAAAATGAATGTATGGATGTAATGTGACGTATGTTTTTCGTTCGCTTTTCATCTCATTTTATACAAAATTTTTGGATATAATTCGGTAAAGAGCCGACTGTTACGTACACTGGCTTATATTTGTGAGATTTTTAGTTTCTTTGCCATGATCGCTCAGGAGATTTTACCTATTGGTTGAAAATATAATTATTTTGTTCACTTTCATATCAATGCAACTTTGTAATTGGAGATTTGTTTTTTAAAAATTGAATATAACAACATCCCAAAAAGTGTATTAAATTTATATTTATCATATTTTATTAACACATATACTTAATCTGATATTTTCTGTCCGATTGTTACGATAAAATTAGATTGTTAGATTGATTTGTTAATTTAATTTTTGTATACCACGTACTTTCCATATACTGAGTATTATTTAACAAGGAATATTTACAATCCTTAATTGAACTTCACAGTTAACATAGGCTAACATTAAAAAGGGCAAGGATGTATTTGTGTTTCCAGTGGCATTAACTACTTTTGATCTTTTAGTCGTGTGTGTTGTGCGCGTAATGGACAGTGTTCTTGCTCGGTTGGGACGTGAGACCGGTGCCGACCTTAATGCCCATTTACACGGTTTCCCACTTGCAGGTATCTCCCACAGCAGGGCTCCGCCCTACCAGAACAGCTCGAAGCGCCTGAATAGTCTTACAATATAGGGCTCATGTTGTGCGTGTAAATGCGTATGTGTGTGTATGTGTGTGTGTATGTGTGTGTGTATGTGTGTGTATATGTGTGTGTATGTGTGTGTGTGTATGTGTGTATGTGTGTGTATGTGTGTGTATGAGTGTGTGTATGTGTGTATGTGTGTATGTGTGTGTATGTGTGTGTATGTGTGTATGTGTGTATGTGTGTGTATGTATGTGTGTGTATGTGTGTATGTGTGTGTATGTGTGTGTATGTGTGTGTATATGTGTGTGTATGTGTGTATGTGTGTGTATGTGTGTATGTGTGTATGTGTGTGTATGTGTGTATGTGTGTGTATGTATGTGTGTGTATGTGTGTGTATGTGTGTGTATGTGTGTGTATGTGTGTGTATGTGTGTGTATGTGTGTGTATGTGTGTGTATATGTGTGTGTATGTGTGTATGTGTGTATGTGTGTATGTGTGTGTATGTGTGTGTATGTGTGTGTATGTGTGTGTATGTGTGTGTATGTGTGTGTGTATGTGTGTGTGTGTGTGTGTCGAAGGGAACGATGATGAGAAAAAGAATATGGTGCGTCGGCCATGACCTCTTTGTTAGTGTAACGCTTCGGTATTCGGCTGATTTTGATCAGATAAACCAGAGAAAACTACCAATTAGAGCGCTCGATAACTAGAATTGTTCTCCAGACAGCGGTTGAATACATCGTTACTCGAACCTTAAGATCTCCCGGTCTGACACGCTCACATTCAATGCCATGAAAGGTTTCATGAAGTATACGAGTTGTTTGATTTCTACTTAGCAAAACTAAGCGCCGTTATGGACCTGTAATATACTCGAATTGCAATCAAGAATCCTTTCAGTACATTTGAAAAGTTGTTTTTCTTAACATCTTCACATTATCTTATATAGAGTCCTTGAAAACAATGCTTCGCCAGAAATGGCTTTTTCAGATTCACCAACGCGAAATTTCAAAATCTCATTTCATTTATAATGAGAAAATCTAAAGGAGATCTACTGCCGATCTTCTCCAGAAGGTTATAATCCAGTCATTCGAGTTGTGCGGCAAGGCGATGGGGGAAAGGGGCTGTGACGAAGGTTAAAATCCAACGGCCTTTTCCTGCGACGTTCTTATGTCCTCTGAAAACAATCGGGATTGAAAGTCGACTCTCGCGCGGCTAGATAGGCGTCACAATGACGCGGAAACTCCAGAAATAAGGGCATCGCGACAAACTTTGGAACGCCTACACGAACAGTCACGACAAAAACGACAGTTCGCCATTAAGCCTTTTCACTGGTCATAAACTTATAATACTACGAACAAGAGCATTCAAATGAACGTCAACAAAGTTTCTAAATGAGCTTCAGAGGCACCAATTCCATTATAGACTGCCAGTGTTATATGTAACTGAGCCCTAGTTTGGGGATATTATATCTGGTAATTGGGAAGTAGTTTTTTTCCAATTAAATAATGTAAAATTATGCAAACCCCGGATGGATTAAATAGCTTTATTTCAATTGTTAAAACATTTCCTAAGTAATAGTGTCCACATAACAACTCCCTGTATGATTGCAGTATTAATGATATTGAAGAAATCCTCACAAGGAACGTAAATATTACAGATGATTTTAAAATTCTGAATATAAAAGCATCAATCACTTAACGCAGTATTGAAATGAGTTAATACAATCATCAATGAATTCAAGCTTTCATGAATTACTTAGATTATAAGTCATCATTTATTTTCTTTTTATTGTTGCAAGTAGTTGACATGTTAAGGGGGTGTTTTTGGCAATGAAAAATATTCGTAACAGAATAACGTCTTTACGAAGTTATATTTTCATTTGAAAGAAACTACTTTCTGGCGATCAGTTCAATATCTCGAAGTCTGTACTTCCCGACTATGTTAGATAAACTTAAACACGGTACACTTGCATATAAGTCTACATAGGTTTTAAGAATTAATTTACACTAAAATAATAATATTTGAAATTTTTTATGATGCTAATAACTTAACTTCACAAAAAATGTCTACTGAGCTCTTCAATTCTCCTGCAGATAGTCTAAGAATTGTTTCAAGGTCAGTAGATCAACAGGAATAATTTCTAACTGTATTAAGATATAGCAGAAAAAATTTCTAATAAAAATTTGGTCTACCGCTACAGCTACAGTCTAATGATTAAACGTCTACAGCTAAAATGTCTACCAATAAATATGTCTACAGCTAAAATATTTACTAACAACAAAGTCTTCTTCTTCTTCCTTTCACGGTATAGGCCAGAAGGCTTGTTCCGACCAGAAAGTTTATCAGTTATATTTGTACTAGCTAAATGTCTAACAGAAAAGTCTCACGAGTATTCTCTTGAAATAATATTTCTAATTGGTATGTACAGGAAATAATCTCCACCACTGAATTTAATATTTCTAATGTGATAATAAATTGAAAGTCTATAGCAATATGTAGCTGTGTAGTATTGCAATATTTGAATATAGTTGTACATATTTGCATAAAGTTATACATATTTGCTTAAAGTTATAAATATTTGCAAGATTCATTTTTGCATGTTTTGTCCTTGCACCTTTGTAGGCACTTGGGCAAGAGATATTTCTGCATCTAAAGATACCAGCATTAAGGTGACTTTTTCTTGCGGACAAGCGCGATGTGGTAACATTTATTATGAAGATGTTTTAGAGTAAACCAAGTGTCGTGAGACCTCAAGTATTAGACATTATTTACATATTGGGGTCTCCGATTGATTCACGAAGTGAGTGATTCCGAGTAGGTCCACTATCAGGGTTATTAGTCCTGTAAGCGTGGTGCATGGTTTTCCTCGGCAGGAGGAGGTGATATTTTCCTCGCTTTTTGGCGAGATCCGGCGCCGATATACTAGTACCATCTGCTATCGTGCCTTTCCCCAACCAGGTATGTCCCACCAGCGGGGCACTTCCCCAGCAGGATAAGCTCTAAGCTTCCGACCGGTCTCTCGGCATTTGTACTTGTGTAGTGCGTGTTAGTGTAAGTGTGTGTGTGTAAGGGGAAAGGACAAGGAAGAGGTCGGAAAGATCGAGCGCGGTCCGTGGCCCGTTTGTTAGGGTACTGCTCCGGCATACTCCTGGTGTTGATCGAAGAAATCACGGAAAACTACCGATCAGTGCAGCCGGCCTCTAACATTCTCCTCCAGGTAGCGTCTGAATTCGACCTAGCTGATAAGCTAGTGTCGACAATCCTGCCACTGTCGGGACTCGATCCTACAACCTCCCAGTCAGAGGGAATGCAGTGACATCAGTTGCTATGTGACTATTCAAAATTGAAAATGCAGCCACTGCCGTCGGGGCTCGAACCCTGGGCCTCCGAGGCGGGCGGGGGCGTGGCCGGGGCGGCGAGGGCGAGGGCAGCGCTCGCGGTCGGAAATTCCGAGGGCGTTATTGCGGCGGAGGGGCCTAATAACGGGCGTCTGCCGCGGGCGCCGGTGCCAGCGCGCGGATTTCTCCTCGCTATGCCCGCCCCGGGCGCTACGGGCCAAGTTAATATCAGGCAACTTCCCATTTTGTGGTTTGCTTGCGATGTCTGATTTCCGAACCTCAAATCTTCTGCTGGGGCCCGAAACCGTTGGTGCTTAACACAACTTCTCGCCAAACAGTGAAGTAGAAGATTTGGAGCGCTTAGGGGAGGAAGGAATTTTGGAATTCTTGTGGAAGTAGGAGTATTCAACATTCGAAGCATTTTGTTTGGTCATGTTTTTTTCTTCCAACTTATTTTAAGGCAATAAACCACTTTCGGATATACGATTATAACGAACCGTTTTCTCGCAAACTTTATTTCGACTTTGCATTCGACTCACGGCACTCTCTCAGGAATGTTTGTCAATTGTTTTTCATATGGTGCGTTTGGCAAAGTGGTGATAAAGAAAGGTTGATTTATTCATGACAAATCAATATTAGTTAAGTAATCTGCTTCCGTGCATCTGTTACTCACAGTTAATCCACATCCGTTTTATCAATTATCGAGACAAATGAAACGTCATTTGATGCGTCTCGTTCTGCTGGTGGCGAACTGATAATTTGTTTTGCCAATCCGTACAGAACACTCTAGAAAAGTATATCAAATGAGTGTTTATGGTTTAATTTAACTTAAACTTGTTTTGAATGACTTCTTGCACCTACAGGGGTAATCAATAGTTCTTTCGATTCCTCTCGACGAAATATCGATTGACAGAATTCTTATCCGGTTAACTATAAAATATTCTGGAAGGATACCAAAAAACTAGTTTTTGAACGGTTTCAATGTACCTTCGAGAACATTAGAGCGACGCTGTGAATTACTAGACTCTCGGTCTGGCTGTTTTATCTATAATTTCTACTTGATTTCTTCACTTCTGCGATTATTGATTTTAATTGATTTAATGATACAAAGATTTTCAAAAGTATTTTAATTGATACTTTTTCATGTAACTTTCTGTGCCATAAATGGACGAGTCGCGTAACTAATACATTTAAAATTTATTTTTATTGTGAACTTCATTATAAAGCGTAAACAAAACTTTTTGGCAATAAAAAATCCGCCAGGAATGCCATGCTAAGCTAGTGAGACGTCTTCAGAAGCAAATTTACAATAAAGGAGATTTTATCAAGAGGATTATTTACACTTTCACAAATACTGTACAATATATACATAATTACAAATGAACACAAAAACAACTTTGAAACCAAATCAAAACGGTTTATATTGTATGAATGGCTTGGGAATGAATGGTCAGAACAGTTTTGAAACAAATTTTGATCTGGATCTAATTTGTAAACAGTTATTTGCCAAGAGCGACTCCATCTTTTTTCCTTAAATTTTCTCCTCGTGTTTATGAAAGAACGGTAATAGAAAGTTTATGAAAGAATGATATTAGTTCCATTCCCGGCAAACACTGTCTACTTTATTATTTGCAAAAAAAAATAACATGGCAAATCTGCAATATTGAAGACTGATATTTTTATTTTAAATAAAGTCTATTATAAACTAGTGGTGATACAGAATGGCACAAACTTACTCGCACTAATTGTTTCCGGTGTAATGTAGGCTAGCTTTCTTGAATTGCCCCACCCTCTTCCCAGCTGCCACCTATCGGCGCAAAAACGAAGTTTGGTCACGTTTTTTTTTTCAATTTTTGGCCCTCTAATAGTAAAATCTAAATATGTCTTTAAAAATATTACAGACGAGTAAATCAGTTTTATATTCATACGGTCATAGATAAATTTGAAGCCAATCTTGAGACAAACTTGTTTGAACGTTTCTGAAAATGCGCAATTTTGAGCTCAAAACCACAGAGAAATTTTGAGTTATCAAGAATATTTATGACAAAATAAATTTGAAACATTTGTGGTTACGAATGCAATAACGTACATTAAAACATAATAGGAATATTAGCTACGTGAGAGATATTTCAAACATTATCTTTGTGTATTTTTAAAAACTCAAAAGAATACATCAAGGTGGTGTTAATTTCATTTATTCAGTGCAATTAGCACTATTTGTACATACAATTTTTAGAAAATATTTGAGATATTTGAGTAGTGTTTGAGAAAGTGTCATTCAAGCGTTTCTGAAATTCCTGAATTTTGAACTCATTTTTAAAGAAAAGTAATCAGTTTTCGAAAACCATCATTAGACATAATTTGAAGCACTTGTAGTAAAAAATAAAGTATTGTATACAAAACGCCGGAAATGTATATATTATGATATGATATATATTCAAAAGTTACATTTATGTAATTCAAAAAAGAATACAGTAAAGAGTAGGCTGTTTATGTTATTTGTAACAGGGCTGTTAGCACAATTCCAACAAAAAGTGTAAAGAAAAAAATATGGAGCCGTTTTTGAGAACATTTTGATTTTAAAATTTTTGAAATTGCCCATCTTTCACTCAAAATTACGCGAAACGATTCATATTCTGAAAAAAGTGTACATGTTAAACCTATAAATTTTAATAGCTGATTCAATTTGGAAGAAAAATCTTTATCTTCAATACTGGAGATGCCAAAAAAGCTTTTGCAATTTTCAAAATTGTATATATTTCAACAAAACTGAGTCCTGTGCCCTGCAAGCGTTTAATGCTATCCGAGCACAAAGTATAATAAAAACATCGTAGCCATTTTTGACAAGAAATTGAAAATATCCTTGATTCTTCATGTAAAGTACCTCACAACAAAATATAGCTCTCAAATTCAAGGACAGTGATATTCAGCTAGATCGATTGGTAAATATCAATTTTTGTGAAAATCTTGCTTACTGTTTCGCCGCTAGCATTTGTCACAAACAGGACACGGACAGACCGAGAAACGTTTTTCCAACAACCAACTTCTCGGTATAAAGGTCACATCATCAAACGTGGATTCTGAGTACCCAACATGATGTAGGAAGTAATTTTCTAGGAAATATGTACGAAAAGGAATTGTCCGTTTTTCAGTATTAGGGGTCTACAATACTGTTTTCTGTGATGAAAAATTGCAATTTTTTGCCCCAGCACTACATAACTTCATCTATACTTCAGATTATTCTTATAAACATTTATCAGAATAATCACTAATATTAGGACATTAAAATTCGGAAATGGCAATATATAAGTTGCACAACGCATTTACAAAGAGGTCATATGGTAGCCATATTGGACATGACGAAAATAATACGCTAAATTTCAGAACTCATGAGTGATCTACACTGAAATAAACAGTAAATATTGAAAACTGGATACTCGTAATATAAATTTAACGCAGGTATGAGTTGGGACGTGAGTAATTTTAAAATATTTTTTATTAGATATCGTCATATGAAGGAATATCAATGGTGACACTTTATTTCCGGTGTAGGTATCAGGACAGAATAAGGGAATGTCTCCAGACGTGGTAAGGCTAATGATAAAATTAGATATAGAAAATTAAAACACAAATGAAAACGGAGGTAATCTTTTTTTAACGAACCTTGATTTTACCAGAAGCTTTCAATTTAGACTCTGAAGACATATGGATACGTTCTGATTCGGAAGTTAACGCTTGTAGATGGTGTTCAGATAGGTGGTGGCGCTCGTAAGATATAATGAGATTCGTGAGATAGAAACAATTTCTGAAGTTCAAACAGTTAACGTTGTAGGGACATGGAAGAAACCAATTGTAAATAATCTGTGTTATTTATTACGATTAGAATATTAATTTTGTTTACTTAATAATTTTATTAGCAGCTCGGATATTAGATATTCAGATTAGAGGACAATAATATTCTATCTTAACATCCAAACACAAGAACAGAAGATTTCCGGTGGACTTCAAGATTCTCCGTTGAAAAACTTATCTTCAGCGGCATCGCAGTTTACATCTTCTACACGAATTGTAAGCGCTGCGGAAAATATCTAACAAATGAATTTAAGGTCTTTGCATAAAGAATATCAGAACGACATTTAAAAATGTCTTAGTAATAAAAGATATTAATATTTCGATCGGATGGCATGCCGACTGAAATAATAGCACGAAAGCAACATTTGTAATTAAAATGTCGTTTAATTGAGTAAATACAATTAATGTTGTAAATATTTTTATTGAAAAAGGCTGATGCATTTAATATTTAGACTCCACAGACCACCCATTTTATTTTTGACATAATAAGTTTTCACAGAATACAAGGTCCGTACTTATGTGATGTCAATACACATAAGTACTCATATTATTCAGCAATATAAATAATTTGGAGTGGGGCATTCGTAAAAATTAAATTGTGGAAAATTTGAATAAAAATCAAACTTAATTGAGAAATGGTTTCAAAAGGTCTTGCTCAGCGTGTGAGTATTTATGTCAATCAAGATTGGAAAAACATTTCAAAATGGCTTTCCCAATGTGAGGCTGCCTATAAAAACAGGTGCTAGAAAGTTTCACTACATGCCAAAAAGTAAAAATTAGTTCTGTAAAAAAGTCATGTACTACTAATGTGAAAATCGAGTAGTTTTAACACAATATCTGATTAAATTTAATGCAATTTATGAAAGAAAAAAATATTTTCTTAATAAGGGTTCCACTTTTTTCCTTTAATTTTTTTCTACGGATTGAGAAAAAAAACTTAAAAAGTAGTGCAGGTCTAAGTTTCGTTGAATTATCTGAATATTCGAAAATTACAAAAGATAGAAATTCTGAGAAAAGTAAATTTTGTTGTAATTCGTTTAAGCATGTAATAATTTCTTATTTTCTCTTAGATATCGATTAGCTACTTGGTAATTAAAGGAAAACTCTATTTTACATAGAAATTTACGTGGCAAAAATGTTAAGAGAGTAGTGTTTATTTACGCTATAAAATAATACATTTCAAGAATGAAGCTTTAGTTACTCAAAAAAGTAGATTTGTTACAACTTTCTAAACTCTTTGTTTCCACTTCATTTTCTTGAATGTCTTCTGAATTTTAAAATACGTACTGAAAACAAACCTACGCACGCAGATTACGCAAATTGCATAATCAACTAATCAGGTTTGTAGAAGCTTTTTCATTTTCCATGCAAATGTCTCTGTGAAACACTCTTCGCGCATCTCGTCTGGGGAAGTACATCTCTAAGGACTGAGTACTTCTATGGCACGAGAAACCGCTTTGCATCCCTAAAGTTTGAGCAGCCTTTCGTTTGGAAAAAGTTCGTCTGAAGCTTCTTTGAAGGTCTAGCAATCTTCCATCACCTTTTCTTCATGTACAACCACTGTGAACAGTGGGAAACATAGTATTTGCAGCAGTAGTTCTTTATTTTAGCCTAATCATCACAAAGGAGCTGGCTGTCTTGTTACGAACTGTATTACTCTCGTAACAAGGAATATGCACATCACATGACTGCACAACGCAGAGCTCACGAAGTGAAATCCGTAGGCGGCCTCCAAAATAAGGGTCTCGTCGTGAATGCGTCTTTGTAGTCCGCGGCTACTAACTTAGTTTGAAACACGGAAGAGCAAACCTTTATACAATTTTGAAATATACCGTGATCAATTTCGGTAAAACTTTATAAATAATAAATTCGTCCTTACATACAACCCCTAATTTACTTCACATATTAATAATAAAAAAGTAATAATAAATAGTAATAATAATCCTACTTTTGAAAATGGCGAACTCTTGAAATTATTATGAATCCACAATTTTACTGAAAGAATGTAATTTCATACGTCAGTGTTTCACACAAATTCAAATCATCAAGTGGAGGAGTAAATTATTCTCGAAATGTTGATCAATTTACTGGTAATTCATTTAATTCGAAGTTTATCCTGATTTTAATTTTCCCGTTGCGTAATTTTAATGCTCCATAGCAAACCATGAACTTATAGGCTTTACAGGTGAAGGATTTTTGAGCTGAAGGTATAGAAGCTTTTGAACTTTTCATTGCAAAAACGTGTTACAATTTGTCATATATCTTTGAAACGTCCCTACCTCCTTGCTTTAGATAGATATCAATTTTCTGTTGTTCATTGTCCGTCGAGTGCTACCTTACTAGGGTTTTAACATCGTACATTAACATTCACTATTATTGAGGGCTGAGTGGACACGGTAATACTTCGCTATTGATCGCTTCCGCGACTTCGTGTGAGTCAGATGAATCGGCAACGCGGAACGCTGGCAGTGAGAAAGTAAACAAATCCTCGCAAGCTGATTGCTTCAGAGCAGGTCACATGACGTACCACAGCACGTGGCGAGAGAACTGTCAGTCTTTTATAAGTTGCCGGTACTGTAGCTATCTACCCAGTGTCGAAAATCCTGCAAGCGTCGGGACTCGAATCGTAGAGTCTCGGAGGCAGAGAGAAAGTCAGAGCCACCGCAGAAACATCAATTGCTACCCTGAGCCATTCTTGTTCGCAACGGTGCTTCCCACCGGCGCGTGCCAGGCTCGCTTGTAAGCGCATGGACCTCTTTAGGCCACTGCGCGCAGTGGCGGGGCGTTTGTCTTCCCGGGTGGCTTTTCTTCCCCGTCGGCAGACTCGATCTCTCTGCGCCGCCTCTTTATTTCCGCGCGACCCGTGGGAATTGGGTATTGAAGACGCGGGAGAAAGGCGCCTGTTAATGAGGCGCGAGGCTCGCACCCGCCATTTGCATTTCAAAACGAATTACGAGAAGATGGCGGCGGCGGGGAATCGGACGAACCCCTCGCAGTCCTTCCCGCCTCCCCCTCCACCGGGCGGCTGTTCGCACCGCACGCGGAACGAAATGAGAAGCACAATGAGCAGATGCGAATAATCGGGGCGAAACGAAGTCACGTCGTGAATGGGTCGCGATTGTCTGGATCGCGCTGTGGAGCTGCCGCGCGCAAGCCACTCGGAAAGTGCAGGGCTTATTTGCGGGTTATGCGAGGAGCGGTGGCTTCGGGGGCGAGATTTGTGGTTTATTTCGAGCGAGTGAGAATTGCGAATTCCCTTTTCTAGCCTAACGTTGTATACGACTTCTTTTCCATTGAGACAATTTAAGTGGAAATGATGGTGACGGTAGTTACACAACTTATGTGAGAATTTTAGCCTGGAGTCGTTCTGAGATTGGACGTAAAAAAATAGTCTCATTTTGTTGATTTCAGAATAATAAATTTAACTTCTACTAGCTATTATGTTCCCACCAGGGGCTCAAATCAGGGCTTTAAAGGCAAAGAACGCATTTTTTTCTAGTTGTGCACGATGGTAACATGTATTGCAGCCTAAGGTGCCACATGGGTTCCATGTGCGCTGCCGACTTCTTAAGAACATAATTTACAAATGACTTGTTTTTGTCGAAACTCTCTTTCATTCCAGCTCCGTGTGGATCAGTTGCACTTATGGGTAATTCCATTGCATCGGTGATGTCTTACATGTGGCACAAAATTATCTCTCCTTTATGTAGTAGACTCAGAGAATAATCATTTGCCAAGTATTGACGTTAGTTGTGAAACAATAAGATGAGGAACTCTGCTCAAGTTTCACATTTAGAAGCATTTTTAAAAAAGATTTTTTTCTTTCTGGAATAGTAGATGTGAACAAATTACCCTATCTATAAACAAATATTTACGTCAAAGTGCATCAGCACTTGAAAAGACAATAAATGTATTTTCAGTCGTTCATTCTCGAATAGTCTAACCAGTCGAACACAAATTACCCAACTTTGCCTGCAGGGAACTTCGTGAAAACATACTCCACCCGAGAAATACTGTTACAGATAAAAATGCTTCTCGTATAAAACAACAAGCGAAACGGTGTGTGCATTCACAGCGACACATTGCTTTTAAAGATTAAAAATTTCGATTTGATTCGCTGAACTCGAAATTCCTGCACATGTCGCGCCGTCAGTTTCGTGGCGCCGAGCGACAAATAACGAACAATTTTAATTAAGTGCCTTTTCAACTAAAAGTTCTACCAAAGTAAATAAAACTCTCAACAAAATCCCGCGTGTGACAGTTACGGACGATTCCAACATTGAAGTCGGCATTTTGGAGAGGGCGTGTCTGTAACTTGACAGACAAAACCGACAGGCCCTCGGGAACAACCGCGTTTCCCCTTGATAAGCAGCGCGTACATAGATTGCTCCAGCACAAAGTAAAACCTGGAAAAAATAAAAAAATTGCCGACGACGACTCTGATATCGAGTATGTACTCTAGAAAATAACATTCTGCACTAAATTACACCCATCCCCGGCATTTACGAAACCCCTGGAATGTCCGCACTAAATTTCACTGGGTGTCATTTCATGGATTTGCGAGTAATACCGTTTCATTACGTTGCGGGAGTGGATTAGAGCGAGCGTGCTGATAGATGCATTAGGGTTTCGCCAAGGGGGGGGGGGGCACGTCATTGAAAGAGTGCGCTTTGGACCTGCCTCGTAGTCCCATTGGGCGGCCTTTAAGGGAAAGTCAATACCGGTAGAGAGCAGTAGGTGCGGGATAAATAAACGCTGCTACTTAGAATGCAATTCTCTACTCAGCGTATACGAACAGAAGCCACTTTTCAAATATTAAAACAAAATAAATTTTCGAAATATAAATAATTAAGATTTTCTAGCCACTATTTCAATTAATTATCAAGCATTTCGTTTATGTTAAGCGTCATTTATTGTATGAAAATAATATCCAAACAAATACTATTAACAAATCGGCTGAGTTTGGCTCAAAGCAATTGCCGCTGTCTCCGTAGCAAGACTGAGAGGTCCAAGGAGTTTGAGTCGACGGAGGGAGGATTTTTCACATTATCTACACAGTAAGGTTGAATTCAGCTGCTGTCTAAAAAATAATTACAGCGGCCGGCTGTTCTAATCGGTATTTTTTGTGGTTTCTCTGACCAACACCAGGCGAATGCCGGAGCAGTACACTTACAAACGGCCACGGACGGCGCGCGATCTTGCCTTCCTCTTGCTTGCCCTATCCTCACCCCTTGCACACACTTGCCACACATACCGGGACACTAAGTGGAGGGGAAATGTCCTACAAACCTACGTGTAGCTCGACGCCGATCTTCACCATCCAGTCTAGGAGGAACACTGCCACTTCCTGGAAAACACTCACTATACTAACGGGACTAAAAGTGTAGAAGTTGACGCGCCCAGAAATATCAATCAACTAATAATATTGCGATAAAATATGAAGTTTAATATTACAATACATTAGCAACGTATGTGTTCCGCCATAAGAAGGTTCTTATATACCAAGGCAACAGGGTCGCATTCAGCCCCTGTCCGAAAGGAGAATTCTAGCGGTCGGTTGGCCTGATCTTGGTCGGTTTTCTTCTATCAACCCCAGACGATCGAGAGTTATCCGTGGCCCTAACAATCGTGGCATGGAACGAAAACCTCTGTATTCGCCGACAGGCGATGCGTAGCAACAATGCCCACTCCTAGCAACACTTTGTGTGGTCTTATTCTCAGAAATAATTGCGATAACACTTTGGGGTGGCGTACCCTCCGTATTTCTCCTTCATCCTGCACAAGTGTTAGTGCACAATTGGATAACAGTGGTTCCTAATCCCAAGGGATTCAAAATGTTTTGAGGAACACACACACTCACATATCTACTATGTACATTAAAAGGCTTTGATTGATCATCATATAGGAATAAATCATTTCTAATGTAAGCTTTGAACCAATTTATTGGCATATATGCTCAACCCCATCGATTATACACGTTTGTTAAACGCGGGAAATCTACACATTTCTAAATCTATTAATTGCACTTAAACTGCCTCCGTCCCCACTGTCTCACTCAGAGCTTAATAAGGCCTCTCTCCCAAATAAACCGCGCACTTAATGGCCCAAACTGTCCATATGGATGAGGCCTCCCGCCCCTCCGCCCTCGTCGACCGCGCTGCGGGTCGATACACTCGCCGCCCGCTTTGCATGCCATCCGTATGCATCATCGACGCCGCTTAAATGATTATACGTCACCTCGCTCTGTAAAAACCCCCTTCCCGCCGCCGCCGCGTCGCTGTGATCTCCGCGCCGAATTCTTGTTTCAACGGGGCGAGCGGCGGTGCGCAGGCGGCGAGTATTTATTTGACAAACAGGCTAACGCGGGCCCCCGTTATGCAAATGGCGGACTCGTACGGCCCCACGAGGTAACCCTTGTGTCACGAGAGTAATGCTTCTCCGGTGGAGGGGGTGGGGCTGCTTATGGTAACTGTAAAGTCCCTGGTAGTGGGGGATGAATGAGTGGGCGCATCCGGAGTGCCAGCCCTCGCCGGCAACTCACTGCGTGACGAATGAGAGTGACGGTAGCTTTCCTGGGGGGGGGGGGGAGGTGCCCTTTTGGGGGTTAAACCGGGTGAACATATTTCCCTCACCCAAAATTCAGAACATGGGAAGGTTTGAGTCCCGACGGTGTCAGGAGTTTTGACCCTGGCTGCATAGCTAGGTCGAAAATATAAGGACAGAGGCGCTGGTGAGGACGATCTTCTGTGGCGCTGTTTGATTTCAGGTGCTGAGGAGGCCAAGCACTGGAAGAAGACGGCGGGACGCCCACGCCAGAAAATAAATAGTCAAAATAAACGTCGGATAGATTAGTATGTATTCGGCTTCTGACGGCAGGTTTTTCCCCCTTCAGGGTTTTTTTCCTGAGCCGTACCTTATGGTCTCTTTTCCGCGGCTTTGATGCGATGGAGAGACCATCTGGGGTGAATACCATAATTCGAAAAATTAGCACGCGAAAGGATGTAGGTATTGTAATGGCTTAAAGGCCTTCGGCCTAGCCACGTAGGATCAAGTAAGCTAATTTGTTTGTAATAATTACCTATTAAATAAATAAATAAAGTAATAGCTAGGTCGAGTTCCGTCGCTGCCTGAAGAAGACTTCTAGCGGCCGGCTGCACTGATCTGTAGTTTTCCTTGCTTTCTCCAATCAACACCAGTCGAATGATGAAGTAGTTCCCAAACAAACGGGCCACGAATCGCACGCGATCTTTCCATCCCATTCTTTATCGAATCCTACTCCTTATCTACACTTACATGCTCTACACTACATGCCCGGAAACCGATCAGGAGCATAGAGCTTGACTCGGCTGGAGTGGTACCCTACTGATGGGAGATGTATGGTGGGGGAAATGCCCAATAGCTCACGTGTAGGTCTACGCTGGATCTCACCATTCATCTGGGAAATATCAAAACATCCCACAAAAAATCTGCACTATATTTACGGCAATAATGACCTTTGCAGTTGACGCGCCCGGTGTCTAATCAACCATCCCCTATATGGTTCGCCTGAAATTCCCCTTGAATGGGAATCAAATTGGCAAGACTCTCCGCATAAGTTTGAAAAAAAAAATAGTTGAGTAAACGGGCGATTGCTCGGCACGATGTAATGTTAGACTACACTGGTGCATGTGTGAAGGGCCGTTGCATTCTTGTTAATTCAGTAATTGAAAATGAACAGTTGAAATATGCACAATTTAAATTAATTGCATTGACATATTACTTGGCAGACTTATATGTATGGCCTCCATCACTCCTGAGTAAACGCCCTGGAATCTTTCGGAACATTTTCAAAGTGATATTTTCTCGCTCCTGACGTTTAGAGACCTCAGCTCTAAGCTCACACGATTATGCATGCCCCCCCCTTGTGAGTTGGTGCAGGTAAGGTGCCCCGTTACTTTCATAACTACCAAAAATCTGAGACCTTGCGGTGTGCCAGACATCGCGAAGCGCTTCGTAGAAGGGGGAGGGGAGAACGTTTTATGTCCCTATTTTATTTACCACAAAACCCTCCGATTGTACTTTAGCATCAATGTTGTATATTCCATACATTCTTATTGTAAGATTTCTAACTGTGGTCATTCAAAGCCTAATGACCATAACTGTTATACTTTTTCTATTTCGTTCAATTAAAATTACAATAAAGACTAACTTATTTGAGCTGTCTCTAACACACTGGCTTTAAAAGTCTGTGTGTTAGGATGGAGTATTGTGTGTTGTTTTGAAACCAAGAATAGCTTGAAAAATGTTTTTGCAGAAAGTTCGTTACATTTTAAAATACATATGAAGTTAATTATTCGGGCGCTGTCTTATGGAAGAGTGCATTTCCCACTTTTTAATTTTTTTCTGTTCATTTGCTTTTGAATTTCATTCTTTACTTTCTCATATTAAATCTACATACATTATTGTTTAATTTTTTCCGAGATATTGTTGCATACGGAATATTTTTTTTCAGTTTTTTTTACTGCGAAGGGTGGTTCTGCGAAATATTAATTCCATTTATTTAACAAAAAATTTCATTGTTTCTTTATAATTACTCAGCTCACGAAGCAAAATTACTACCATTAAACAATAAAGAAATCTCTTTTTAATTCTATTTTCATCGTTTTGAAAATATAATAAGCATTCAATAATTAAAATATAATGTTCTATCATTGCTACAAAACAATTACTTTAATCTTTTTAATCTTTGACTTAATGCAAAATAACTATGAACTAATATTGGATTTTTAAAAGTTAATAAAAAAATTGTGGATCTTTATAACCTATGTACGATTTATTCTAGAAAATTCTGCTGCTAATATTACAAAAATACGCACAATATAAAATAAAATGAAACATTATATGAGAATTAAATGTTCTGCTCATTTTCATGAATAAAGTATCTGGTGTAACTCGAAAACCAATGTTCTAACTAATCCTCAACTAGCATTCAGCTTCTGTAATAGGGAAAAACGGGCCTTGTTTTAGGCTCGTATTTCTACTCCACGCCCCTGTTCTACGCCAGAAAATGTTCTACATACTATTTCATTCTCTCCCGCTCCCGTTACACAACATTTCAATGGCGTCATTTTGCCTGGTTGCGGTTCTCTCAACACTAGTCACACGAACCCATATACACCGTAAACTCGATTCTCCATCGGTACCGGGTATACTTGAATAACTGAAGCTATAATACACCACGTTCGTGGGTTCTCCGCTACTGACGAACAACACCGCAAAACTCGAAATTATGCCAACAGCGAAAGCACATTCAATTCCACTCATTCTCGGCTATTGCAAAGGCTCGGCTTGCCACCCCCACCACCAGTCGTAATCGACCAAAGTTGTTTCACACGATGCCTTCACTACCCTCATGTACGGGCCTCTTTAGTCTCCTGTAGGATTTCAGCACCAACAAGCATCAGGAGCCGCTAAACGAACGGCAATGGAAATTAGTATGCCATTAGTGAAGGTACAGAAATCCTATTAACTGACTGCGCTGCCCAATCGTGAAAAGTGATTGAAATATGGAGCAACTTTTTTTCATTTTTATATTCGATTAGACCTTAAACAGCAAGTCGTTTTTGAAAGAGCTTCAAAAAATTGATAAGATGTGTAAAGTTACTGTCTATTGAATAAGAGTTAACTAGCGAGTATAAAATGGAACAGGTTACTTGTAATAGTGTAGCGGGATAAAAGAAGCTTGGAGACACGTGGAGCTGACTTTCAAATGAAAGTATGTGGATAATTTGATAACCAGTGGCTGATTCAACAGAGGATACATGAGGAGTCGTTCGCCCCCCCCCCCCCTACGAAATCAGCAATTGTGGTAATTGTACTAAATATATTCAAAATAATTTCTACACATTGATGTCATTACATCCAGATAAATATTCTCGTTATGAATATTATTATAATATTTGAACATTTTTTTAAAAATCAAGCTTTCAGTTAAAAATATTTCAAATTTTTAGGTACGAAGCGAAATTGTCGCGCCCCTCAAATAATGAATCTGGCCCTATAGTCCAGGTATCCGGTGCAGTCACTAGGAATCCGGACAAATAAAAAATTCCAGAGGTTTTTTCTCATCGACTTTTATGGTGCTGAATTTGAATTAGAGGTTTGCTACCTCGAGTAGTTCAGACTTCACAAACAAAATTACTAAAAAAACAATTGAATATTTGGCTTTTTTCCGCTTATGTAACCACAAATATTCGCTTTATTGAAATTATAATTTACAAAAATAGATCAAAATTAAATATATCTTATCAGATCCTATATGTGCACTAAGGAAGACGCAGACAGTCAACACCACTTGCAAGAGTCTCGCCGACGAAACACTCGACTTCACTTTTTTGGTCTTATATTTTTCATAAAATTCTCTCCATAGTTTTTTAATATCATAATAGGTCACTTGACATGGCATATAGTTACTAAAAATATTATGTGAATACATTGTATTGTACTGAACATATTGTTTCTTCTCTTTTCCGATACAGTTTAGTTATCTAAGGTGTTATTTCGATTTCTTTTCCATATACAAATACCTCGCGAGTAAGCGCCTTCCCTGTTGATTCGGAGAGTAACGGAGGGATAATCAGCTGAGTGTGCGTAAGTGTCCCTCCGCAAGAGTCAGCGCAAGTCACTCTGGCAGACTTTAAAGACCAAACCAGGAGCTAGTAGGATCCAAGAGCTTAGCTCAAAGTGAATTTAGATTTAGTACCTTCTTTTGTGTGTAAGTGTTATTATTTTTTGCTATAATTTCCATTTATTCTTTTTTATATATTCATCTCTTTTTCAATTGTTTTTTTCGTTTTGATTTGTTCTTCTTCTAACAATGCACACAACTAAACCGTAATGATACTTTTCAGGCGTGACTTAAGAACTAAAGTGCCGCCGCGAAATCATAGGGCAGGACAGGGCTTTTCTTCCGTTGTGGCCAGCGCGCCAATATGTAGCCAATTCTGAGCGCGCTCTAGCGCCTAAAAGAATTGTCAAGAAAATCAAGTTCACTTTTCCTCCTATTTGAACTACTTATTAATCAGCGTCTACTAAAATTTTGTATTAAATTTGGGTAGCATTGTTTGAAGAAATAGAGGACCAGGATACATTGCGCAGAAAGAGAAATATCTCCTGGTTTGTCACCAAAGAGACCTTTCTTTATTCTTTCTAACGATGTGAACAATCATTCATTTCCTTTCTTTATTTTTCGTAAACGATGAGAGGATTTACTGCGTGCGGTCACGCAACAACTGGTCGGGGCAGGGTACTTTATGGAAGGCCAAGGCTACGCGCGGAAGGCGGACAGCTTAAGAACGTTTTCTACCAAAAATAGAAACGAAATCGTAAAACGAACGCTGCCGTGCTGTATCTAAGTAAAACTGGATTCTTCACTAAAAACGAAAAGGTTTGCCAGTGATGAGAAAGGAATTACTGGCCAAAGACTGGCCAGTTGTTTGCATAGAATTCACAGAGGTCGTACAGATTTACAGGAGAGCACCAAATGTTTAAATAAACATATTCGTTAATTTGGCTGCAACAGTAATATAATAAATATTAATAAAATTAATAAAAATAATAATATTAATAAAATTAATAAAAATAATAATAATACTAAAATTAATAAATAATAATAATAATGCTAGAATTTATAACTCATTAATTGGAAAGAGCTTCATGTCATTTTAATCCCTTGACCAATCATTATTTTAAAATACTGATATCATGATATTTGGTAATCTTCATCATTTTTGCGGAGGTATGGAAGAAATTCCAATCATAAAAATATACTTTTATAACTGCCTAAGCAAGAACCGAAAGAATATCGGTTATGGTAACTCAACAATTATAAGAATTACAAGAGTTGGTGAATTTAGTAACAAAATATATACTTTATTTCGTGTAATTTGTTATCGATCATTTTTGCCAATACTTTTCAAAACAGAGACCAACAGCCACCTCAGTCTGGGGTGGGGGTGGGGGCTCCTCCCCCCTCAGGATCACGTTTCCCCAGAGCCCTCTCCCGGGCGCGTGGTCGAACATTCTTTTCCTCGACTGACAGCGCACGCGCCGGATAGCGCTAGCGCTGGACTCTTTCGTCGTGCGGCGACACAAACACCATAATTGAGGCCATTACTCGAAATTACGCGAATCGAGTGAACGCGAGCGCTTCGAGTTACAGCAGGTGGTCGCCCCGATCCGTCCCCCCCCGCCCCCCCCGCCATGGGACGCTCCGCCCCTTCCCCGCTTCCACCTCGCCTCCCTCCCTAACCCGCCCCCTCGCCTACCCTCCCCTCCCCCACCATTCCTCTCCCCGCCCTTCCTCTCCCCGCCCTTCCTCTCCCCGCCCTTCCTCTCCCCGCCCTTCCTCTCCCCGCCCTTCCTCTCCCCGCCCTTCCTCTCCCCGCCCTTCCTCTCCCTGCCCTTCCTCTCCCCGCCCTTCCTCTCCCCGCCCTTCCTCTCCCCGCCCTTTGCCTCCCCGCCCTTCCTCTCCCCGGCCTTTGTCTCTCCGCCCTTCCTTTCCCCGCCCTTCCCCTCCCCGCCCTTCCTTTGCGAGTCCCTTCCCACCCCTCCTTGCACCATCCACGCCCCACGCCCCTCCCTTCCTCTCCTCACCCCGCCCCGCTCCGCTCCACCCCGCCCCGCTCCGCTCCACCCCGCTCCGCTCCGCCCTCCTCCGCTCCGCCCCCCTCCGCTCCGCCCCGCACCGCGCCTGCAGAATGTGCATTTAACCGCCTCTCCAGTCCCGCTCCGCCCACATCGCTCGCCTCTCCTGGTCCCGATTGACCTCACCGGCTAAGGTGACTCAGGACATCAATTGATGTCAAAGCAAGGCCTCTGACTGCGATGTCCTCATTCCAGACGGTGGAAGGCTCTTCGACTCTGCCTGCGCAGCTGGGTCGCATACAGCCCCTGTCCGGAGGAGAATTCTAGCGGTCGGTTGGCCTGATCGATAGTTTTCTTCTATCACCCCCAGACGATCGAGAGTTATCGTGCCATGGAACGAAAACCTCTGTATTCGCCGACAGGCGATGCGTAGCAACAATGCAAACTCCTAGCAACACTTTGTGTGGTCTTATGCCCAGAAATAATTGCGATAACACTTTGGGGTGGCGTACTCTCCATATTCGTCCTTCTCTCTGCAAAATCGTTAGTACAAAATTAGATAACAGTATCAATTCAACATCACTAACCCCCTACAAAGATAGATCGGCAACAACAGCTATCTAGAGGAGAATTCTAGCGACCGGCTGCTCTGAGAGCTAGTTTTCTGTGGCTTATCGATCAATACCAGTCGAATGCCGGAGTACCAAAACAAACTGGACAGGACCGCGCGCGATATTTTCTTCCTCTTAAAAGCTCTTTCAACTCCCTTTACATACACTGACTTACATTCACTACGCTACCACACATGTCGGGAGACCGGTGGAAAGCTTAGAGCTTGTCTCGGCTGCGACCTAGAGGGCTTAGTCCTAGAGGGAATTATTGAGCCATACTGACATGTCGGTCGGCGTTTGGTCTTTGAATTCGGTAGAGGATTACCGTCAGCCAGAGCTGACACATTATCTACAATAACGGGACTAATGAGACATAGAAGTTGACGTGACCGAAAACATACAGTCAATCAACTGCCGTACACGAAGTTTGCATTCGTGAAGCTGCTCTAACTTATCTTGCGGAGAAAAAACTCAATAAAATAGCAAAAAAGAGTTTGCAAGAAGAATTAGGATATAAATATGCTTTGAAAATTATGCATTGCCCAGAGTCAAGGTTGCTCACGGAAATTTCGAAAACTGAAGGTCCAAGCCCTGTCGAACCAAGCCGCACATCCATAATCGTTCGATCTAAAATATGATTTTTTTGTCCAAAAATGGTTGTGTTTTTGTCGTAGCATTATAATTATTTCTCAGTGTGCTACGTATGTGGTATTCGAGAAACAGTTGAAGCCTTAGTTTTATTTACAGACGGACAAACATGTTTTGCCGTAAATCAATGTCTGAATACTCAAGATCCAGAAATAATGAATTCTGACAATACCACGTCTTAAAGGATGCATATTACATTCAATGCATCCACGAACTAATCACTTTTACGGTATCAGGGTTCCGTATTATGAGTTTTGCTTTAGGGATTTTGCTCTAGAGATTTTGCCGTTTTTTCTACAGCATTACAATTATTTCTGTGTTATGCATACGTCAGAAAATGAGAACATTCTAAGAAGTTTACTCTCTTCTTTACATCAAAACAGTGAAACACCGAAAAAATTGAAACTGTGTTACACCGTTAATATTGGAGTTAGAGATTTATTCTGTAGGCATTTTTGTTTTCAATATTGAATCTTAAAAATGTTTATGCACACGTTTATCAAAATAAGAGTAATTTTCAACTAATTTTGTGTCACATGAATTCTGTACTTCGAGTCTTTGCTCAAGTTATAATGATATAAAAGGTAGTATAATAAAATAACAACACCTAACCAATAATATGAAAAAATATGTGCAGTAGTTGCACCATTAGATATTATTATTGTTATGGTTATTGATCAATATTCGCGTTTTAAAAAATAATAGTAATTTCACTTTCTATTTCTTTCTAACAGAAATTTCGTTTCCTCACAAAATTGTGGAAGCAACTTTATAAGCAATTTCTGTGTAACTTCTGCGGCCTGGCGTTTTGTCGTAACAAGAAAATTGCAGGGCGATTATGGTAATGCCCCGCAGTTTCTGTAGCGAGAGTAATAACTTGCTTCCTAAACTTATTACCTCGTACAGTTATCTTGTTTCCCGTTTGTTGTCGTGAGTGACACAACTTTGGTGGATGGCTCTCACGAGAGGAGCTAGGACCATTAGCACCTGTCTCGCACGTGTTCCATTCCCTCTACTTACTTCTAGAATTATAATCACGGCTACGAACATTGCCTTGTCGTTCCTGTGACTGACGTAAATTGTAAGCGGATATACCTTGTTTGTTACAACTTGAGCTGTTCCCTGAACATTTCACAGCCAGCCCGCGCGTTTCTTAGTTTTCAAGGAATTAGCGCTACATGTAGCAGCGCACGCGTGTAAGCGAATCAAGATCCGAATATGCTAGAAACGCATCAAGCTCTGCTCGACTCTGCCGTGTATGGTAACTACGTAACGTAACTCTTGCGAACTCCGTAACGACATTTTCGTTTTGTTGTTGTTGTTATTTCATTTACGGCAATGTTTTTTGTATCACAATATTAGTAAAGTTTATAATACAAATAAGAACTTCAAAGAATACTTAACAAATAAGGATATAATTAATACTGAATAATTGGAACTTACAGTAACTCAATAAAATGAACTTATCATCGAACTTTTAATGCTGATTATTGACATGTAATACTTGCAAAGTGGTTTTATAAAGATCGTTATAAATATGTGTTCATTCTCAGAATGATTTTCTTTGCATATAATTGGGATTGATTGATTGATTGTTAGTGATTCCGGGCGCGTCAACTGCTAAGGTCATTAGTCCCGTAAGTGTAGTGCATGCTTTCTACTCGGGAGCTGGTTTTCCACTGCTGGATGGCGAGATCCGGCGCCGACCTGGCGGGGATTCCCTCAACCAGGTTTCTCCCACCAGCGGGGAACCGCCCCAACCGGGACAAACTCTAAGCTCCCGACCGGTCTTCATGAGTGGTAGTGTAGGGCATGTTAGTGTAAAGGGTGAGGATAGGACAAGGAAGAGAAACCAAATATCTCGCGCGGTCCGTACCCGTTTGTTGGAGTAGTGCTCGGGCATTCGCCTGGTGTTGATCGAAAAAACAACTACCCATCACAGCCCCCGGCCGCTAGAAGTCTTCTCCAGACAGCGACTAAATTCGACCTAGCTGGTGTCGGATATCCTGCCACAGCCGGAACTCAAACCTAGGACCTCCCGGTCAGCAGCACTGCAGGAACATCAGTTGATGACCTGAGCCACCTCCCCCAGTATATATTTCCGGGATCTCATATTTGTGTAATTGGTTAGTTCTTCCCAATCAAGTTAAAGAATGTAGCTACACGAATCGCGGAAAGGTTAAGGGACATTTTTCAAACAAATAACTGCTGTAAGCAAGGGAACCTTTTATCCGCCGATTCTGAGTCGCCATAGCAGCTAACCTTCCATTTACCGTTAACACCGCAGTATTCAACTTCACAAGTGAAACCGTATTCTCTAATACTGTTATTCGAAATTTCTGTTCTAAAACAATAAATGTGCACTGGAGCTTGTAGTTGAAACATTGTTGCAAACAGTTTGAGGTGAATTATCATTTTTTACTTCCAAGGTTTTCGATAACTTATTTAATTCAATTATGTTATTCAATGTAGTAAAATGTCTGGTTTATTTGCCGGAATCGTTTTATAAGTAGATATTGGAAGGTCATAACACATTTTTAACTGATTACTTTTTAAGAGGGTTTGTCTTTGTATTCATAGCAGGCGATGATTTCTTTTTCTACCAGAAGCCCATGTTTGGTTACCAGCGCCTGGTGTACGATATTCGCAGTCAGGTTGTGTCGGTGTATATTCTCTGTGTTGGCGAAATTTGTGCTCCCAGTGATCATCTAATTCATTGCGTCTAATGCTCGTTGACATACTCTAAATTCAGCATTAATATTCAGCTTTTCAATACACTTTGTATTGTTGTTAGTTAATATTGGTTATTGGTTAGTATACCTGTAAGTAATGGTTATTGGTTGGTTATTGGTTAGTATACCTGTAATTGTTACTTGTCTGTCGCGATTTCGGGGTAGTATGTATTGCTAACATCTATGCGCATAAGAATTCACTACACTATTAGAGGAACTTTTTATTTATTTTCCCCATTAAAAGTTGGGCCGAGGTTACGACCTCACTGTGTTTACAGAAGGATTCAAAGAAATTGTAAGACCCCAAAACGCACTGTGGAACAAAGCCGCAACCCCAACGGAGCCACAAAAAAGAAGCGCCGCCGCGGCTTCTCCACAGCCGCCTCCGCCGCAGAGTTACTTAAGGGCGTGAAGGCAACGCGTGTCGCCGGCGGGATCTCCTCCCGCTAACGCAGCGCATTAATCATCGAGGCGTGGTTTACGAGCCGGTTCCCCTGCGGCGCTTCGGCTATTTCGAAAATAATCCCGCCCCCGGAGGACGCACTTTCCCATTAAAAGTTGCGGGCCGCGCGGCGGCGGTGGTGGCGGCGGCGGCGGCGGCGGCGGAGCGGGCCGGCCAACCTGGCGCTGCCCCGCGCTGCCTCGCGTCTGCCGCGAGTTGGCGAGTTGGCGGAACCTCATGCATGAGTAATGGCTCAAACAAGTCTCGAAGGTTAAACGCGTTTAGTGTCGTCTTGGAAGATATTATCTGGCACTAACTCAGCGGGCCTAGTGCCTTATTAATACGGGGCGCGGTCGGTCGGACGGAGGCGGCGGGGTGGCGCTGTAATTGTATATCGCCGGGGAGGCTCCGCTGTGATAAAGCGCCGGCCGGCACGACATACGGGCGCACTGGCGCGGGACTGAGGCGGTGGGGGAGGTGGGGTGTGGAGGCGGTGGGAGTAACAGGGGAGGTGGTGGAAGTGGGGGCGGTGAGAGTGGTGAGGGCGGTGGGGGAGGTGGGGACAGTGGGAGCGGTATGGTTGGTGAGGGTGGTGGGGGTGGTTAGGGCGGTGGAGGTGGTGGGGGTGATGGGGGCCGTGGGGCGGTGCCGGGGGGCGGAAGGCGGGGACAGAGTGGCGGGAACGTTGGGGGTGATGGGGGCGGTGGGGGAGGTGAGGGCAGTGAGGGCGGTGGGGGTAATGGAGGTGGTGGGGGTGGTGAGGGCGGTGGGGGTGGTGGGGTGGTGAGGGCAGTGGGGGTGGTAGGGGCAGGGTGGCGGGGGCGGGGCATGGTGGCGGGGGCGGTGGGGGCTGTGGGGTCGGTGGGGGCGGTGGGGGCGGTGGGGGCGGTGGGGGCGGTGGGGGCGGTGGTGCGGTGGGGGCGGTGTGGGCGGTGTGGGCGGTGTGGACGGTGGGAGCGGTGGGGGCCGTGGGGGCGGTGGGGGCGGTGGGGGCCGTGGGGGCGGTGGGGGAGGTGGAGGCGGTGGGGACGGTGGGGGCGGTGGGGGCGGTGGGGGCGGTGGGGGCGGTGGGGGCGGTGGGGGCGGTAGAAGCGATTGGGCAACGGGGCCGGGCGCGGGCAGGCGGTTAACGATGACTTGGAAGACGCGCGAACAGGCGGTTGGTCGCGGAGTGTAGGTGGAAGTAATAAATGAGTAACTGATAGTCTGTAGCAGCAAAAATGCTTCTAAACAGAACAAAAAAGTTGCACCCACATTTCTCCAGATCAACAAATCAAGTATTCTCGCAAAGAATTGCAGTAAATTAAATATTTAAAAAATAGCCTTCACATATTCTGTATTAACAATGTAGTATATTATGAACACACTACAACCCATCTTTACATCGCAACAATAATTTATAAAATGCATTTCGGTAATACAGCACGTGAATATTAAATATTTATGGCGGGCGGTCCCTTCAACATATAGCGGAGACTTCAACGATGCAGTTTTGCTGTCCCATGATGTCAACAGTATCGCAAGTAAAGACTCAATGGATTTGAAAAATAAATCGGTACGCGCAATATGAGGAAAGGCGGATTAACACAATCAAATATCCACATTTTTCAGTCAAATTCAAAACTGTTTCATCGTTTTTAGATATTTCTCCCTGATTGTGGGAATCTAAAGAAACCTTAGCCACGTTTTACGTGATCGGATGCTGCAGAGTTCTCTTTCAAGTTTTTGCGCATACTGTCAATTAGTAATAACGATTCTTGCCTCACATCTTATCATACTTTTAAATTTTGGATCAGGAATGTCTTTAGTCTTAATTGCATAACATAATTTTGCAACTCTTATTACACTGTAGTCATTGATTCTCTGTAAAATACAAAGTTGAAGTAATTATGTACCGTTTCCATAAATCCAATATTTTTGAATGTGTTATTTCTAAATAGAGTCCCAAAAGTACAAAAATGTACTAATTGTTAAGGTATTGGAAAAAGCAGTTATAGATATATGTTGGGGCTGACTGAGATAGCTCGAATGAGCTAGCAGCCAGGCCTTTCCAATTTCCTTGTCAGCTTTGATATTAACAACTCTGCGTGACACCGCGTACAATGCGACGCGGACTCATACCCTTGAAATGTTGGTATCTACAGAGAATGTCACTATTTGGGAGAATTCAGTAGGCATGTACTAATTGTAGAGAAAAGCATGTACTTAAAAATAAGTAAAATGTACTTGATTACAATTATAATTACATCTAAGTTGAGAGTATTTAAATCATTGCAGCAGATGTAGGCATATGCAATTAAAGGCTAATTCACTTTGTTACAATTAAGTTTGAAAGATTGCAATGGCCGTGAGCATTTACAGTTGAAGACTGTGTTGATTGCAGTTAGCACTTAACGTGAGTTCGAATATGCAACATAACATAATACACCAGTGCTGAAACGATAAACATGATACATTGAATGCAAAGAGAATTATGATGATGCAGCGCAGGTTTGAAGATTGCATACGTACGAAGCGCCGTGTTGAGAACCGCTTGCAGAGTAGAAGGAGCGACGGTTGGCAAGTACTGGTGGCACTGCAATTATAACTGGCAATTGCAGGAAAGTACTTGAATGCCGCGGAAGAGGACACTGTTGCACAACAGGTGTGTGATTGTTACTGCTTATCCATATATGGATATGATCACGTGCAGCACATGTTAATAATACAGTTTATGCTAGAAGCATGCACTAACGTGAGCGTTCAGCATGATGTGCGTTACACATTGTGGCACAAAGAGTATATCATGACCACATTAACTAGATTGTTGCGCAGCTGTGGAAGAATGCACAACTGCATGTCTAGCAGCGGCATATTCACGTTACTGCTTTTCTGCATGATGCGATCACTTACGAGGTATTAATTGACACGAACTTGGCGTAACGCATATCAGAGAATATTATTATACAGGAAATTCACTGGTGACACATACTAATTGGTTTGTAATGAATTTTGTAGAAAAAACGCACAATGCGGGTTGAGAGTAGTACCGAGTCCCCCCTTACAGGCAGGCAGTCGTTACACTGTTCGGCGTGGAGCGTGCCGACCGGCGGTACGACCGGCTTCTCTTCAAAGGCAGCAAGCCAAGGTTCCCATGGTCTTGCAACGAACAGCGATGTCTTGGCTGAATTAAATTAGCAGCAATGGCCCGGGATGTGGCGACACTCTGCGGCCAGCGAAAGAGTTAATTCAAACATACAAAATGTGAATTGTACCGAAGCTCGAGCCGAGTGTGTAAAACTAGGATTCTGATTATACAGCGAGTTCTAACAATACATAGAAAGTCGATTCAAAGGCAACTAAAACCTTTACCAGAAAAGTTCATGACTAATTTCGCATATTTGAAACTAAATTAGGTATACCTAAAGAGCTTTAGTCTAAACTAAATGTATTTCGAGTAAGGGACGTTTTAAACAAAGAAAGCCCTCGTATAGGAAAGTAAACAACAGGCTAGTGAGAAAAAACTTATAATTGTTTCCAATGCGCAAACAATTCTACAGACCAAAAATGTGAACAACGTTAATGTTATTATGCATGTTAATGAAGAAAGATATTACACCATGTAACACAATAATTAATAGAAGAATTTAAAAAATGTAAAGGCAAATTTCAGGTCAATATTGAAGGCAAATTGTGATTACGATTACGATTGCGGTTAATATGATTGCAGATAATAGTCTTAAAATACCTAAACTATTATATGAAATTTAAGTGTAGTACATGACATCTGTCATTGAAGTTTAATTTACAAATAGGAATTAACTAAACGCTAGAGGAAATACAAAACGCCAGGGAAAAACAAAGTCAATGAAGGATATTTAAACAAAAACAAAAATAATGCACAATTGAAGGAAAAATTAGAAATTGTGTTTCAAGCAAGAAACCCATAAACAGAACATTAAACAACCCACCAAAGAAAAAAGTAAAACAAAAGCGAACAATAATAATTTATCCCTTTTAATATTTTCTAAAATATTATTGAAATATTTATTGTATTCAGAAAATGGAATCTGAAGTCTAATTCGCACTTTTTACTTAACTTATTATATATGGAAAATATTCTCAAGAGTGGAGAATATTTATGTGATGAAGTATTAGTATTATTGAAGTATAGAAACTGACGATCCCTTAAGTTTGACCTTCGAACAGTAAAGACACCTTGTAACAGCAATTCACTGTTATCAGTTAGGCCATTTACTATTTATATAATAACAATTGCTTAGTCACGACTCTTCGTTTAGCAAGAGTAGTTAAATCAAGTTCGTCAACTAGAATTGTATATGAAATTTTATGAGCTGTGTACGTGAAATTTTTGTTATTTTACTATCTGAAAAATAGTTTTTGAATTTCTTCAATATGGTTACTAAGATATTTGAAACAGGTATGCCAAATAGGTGAATGGGGTTTTATTTTAGTAAGACAATTGAAGAGGAATATGAAATTAGAACTGACATTGATATATGCAAAATTACGATTAATAAAGTCAAGGTTTTTAACGCATCATTTGAGATATTATACATGTGTGTTTGAAAAGTGACATTATCATTAATTAATTAAATTAAATCGTTAAAGGAACGAGAATATGGAAATAATTAACATGCAAATTATCTAGCCCAAAACTTACTGCATAGCTCGATGTTAATCCATAACGACATTACATTAGATGATCTCAAGCTTGTAAGAAAGAAATTAAATAAAATAAATCCAATGATCAAAAATATTACTCTTATTGAACGAGTAATAGACACATTCTGAATAACGACGTGCTTACAACACCACTATCACATACCAATCCCTTAATTTCTTCAATATTTCATTCAACGCTTTAAACTTTTAACCAGTATTAAATGACTTGAGTTAAAAAGATATACTTCCTAGTTTTATTAAAAAATTACTTTTTCAATTTGCCAAAAGCGCTCTCAATGAAATAAACTTACTTCTTGTTTTACGAGGCAAAATCTATGGATCCTTTTAACGCAATGAGTTCGTTTCATTTGTGATATTTAATGTAATTAAAATTCCCGGCCTCCACTCTTGCGCTCCCTTCCGGACTGCTGCAAGAACTCAGCGCCAGTTTTCCCACCCGGAAAAGTTGGGGCGACACTTTTCACTCGGATGCTGCAGAAGGGTGCGCCTGGGCTTTCAAATGGAAAATGTCCTCGTGTTCCGCTGTTTACAAACAAGATGGTAATGAATCTTACAACATTTAAAATGGACTCGACGAATATCTAACTCAAAATACAGGTAAAAAAATAAAGGTGTTTTAATTTACGGGTTTAAAATGTAATACAGAGAAGGTTACCTATTATTAGAATAATGTGATGGAAATACGGCTATACTCGTACGTTTTGAAGGGTCCAGACACCAAGAAAATGTTCCATGTTCCATTTTAAAAATAATTTAATGGGACATTCTATTCCGGAATTTTAAACACAGTCCAGAGCAAAATGCACGCTCCGCCTATTTGAGCAATGGAAATAATTTTATATCTATCTGCGCCAAATTACGATACATTGAGTATATATATATATATATATATATATATATATATATATATATATATATATATATATATACTCAATGTCTGGAAATTGCAACTTATAAAATCTTCCTGGAGCTTGAAACACGATACTACAACATCAACGAAGCATTCAACACATGGACAAAAAATCTCATCGAGGTGAATAACAAGATACCTCCAAGCAAATCTATTGCTTATTGAGAAAAAACTACTGAATTGGACAAATACTGCCTTTCTATGATGAACATTGCTACTGCCATTCTCATGTGGTAGACCCTTGAAAAATAAGCGAAGAAATTCTTGCTGTAAGATGCTCCCCCTAATGAATACGAAAAAGAGGCAGCAATTGCTTTACAAATCGAACATGAATTTGAAAACAAAGGAGGCGAAAGAGGTAAAGAGGACACGTATAAATGAAGGACACGTATAGTAAATGTAGCATACTGAATAAGATAAACATACTAGTTGCATAATGAAGAAGATGGTACTTGAATAAATTTGACCTGTAAGATGTAATTGATCGAAAGTTGATTTTGAACTTTTTCCTGAACATTACATAATTTACTAACCTTATCCCATTTGTGTCTTATATTTTTGCGTATCATGTAAGGAATCTACTTGAATACTTTACATGTTGGGCTTGAGACAGTAACAAATAAGCCACAACAGCTGTAGCAAACCTGTCACTCTTAGTGTATCTGATTATGTGGATATTGGTAAGTTGAATTACTATCATGTTCTTCAAAATATCTGTGTAAAATACAAGCCAGATCGATCGGAAATATCAATTTTCGTGAAATTCCTACCGTAAGTTTAATCTTTATTGTTGTTCAGAGACGGACAGACAGTAGAAACGTTTTACCGAAAAACAAGTTTTCGGTATCAAGGATCTACTAAACATATATTTTGTTTTCACAATGCGATAGAGGAACTAATTTTCTACAGATGAGAACAAACTCACCCAAATTGTTTGGTGTCAGAGACCTACAATTCGACGTTGTTTGCCGAAGAATTGAAGTTTTTACATAACTTTCTGCACATCATGAAAGTATCATGACTGAATGTAAAATTTCACGACAGTAAACTAAATATTTTTTAAACTGCTATGCTACGTTCTGTAAATGGCAAGTCTTCCAACATCGTGGAGTTAATTTTGAGAAAATTGTTGATTACGTAGTGTGATGTTGATAGATTGTAGTGGTAAAAAGTGACTTTGTTTTCTGCGATGTTCAGAGATTGAGAAGATTCTCAATCTGTTCCGTGGTAATGTTCTCAGAGGAGCGGCGCGTAATGCCTTACTATGCATTTTAAGGGATCGATGGCTTGCAACTAGGGAAGAGGGTGGGGCTAAACCGAAATATTACTCAGACTCAAGATCATATAAAAACAAATTGTACGAGACATTCTATACCATTCTTCAGCATGCACAATTTTATGATTATAAAATATTATATGATAATATATTTATCTAAATTGTATTAGTAATTATATATGTAGTGCAACAATCCATGGGTTCAATACATTTAGCTTACGCTTTGTTGTGATGCAAATTCTAACGTTTCTTGGGGGAAATGTGCGTGTCTTCATTTATTTAAATTTGTTGCGTAATCAAACTTGAGGGATATTTAACTTATTGGACACTACAAAATCATGATACTCAGGAAATTTGCATATCTTGACATTAGAATCTAAAGTGAAATTATAATTTTCAAACTTCTATCATTTTAATCAAGATCGAAGGATATATATTTATAGAAAAATATTAATAAATGAAGATGTAAGCTAGATATGATGTTAACCATTAAAAGTGTAGTAAAATAAAATATATTTGCAAATATAAACAGATGCGAAGCGCTCGTAACAGATCGTAATTTAAAGATATACATATTGTTGCAATATATTAGAGACTAAACATATTTCTATAACCCAATTTTTACGTATATACATTTACATACGAATATAAATTATAAGTCAAAAGTTGTCATAAAATTAATGGATTCGGAGATAACCTCCTTAAAAGGAAAATATACCGAAGATTTGTCAATAAAGAACAAAAGTTTCATATATTGTAGGCAATTTAGGATACTATGAAAGCTCTCCGATTCTGAATACTTTCCAGATTTCGTTGGGGAATCAATATCGCAAAGAATTCGCAGCTCTTGACAGTTTCGAATTTTCTTGAAGAGGACTTAATGGAACCCATAAAGAGTCGGCGGAAGCGCAAACATTCTAGGCATCGATTAAGGAAATCAGCGAACTTCCAATTTACGGTAAAATTACCGAAAACAAAACGTGTCTTCTTGTATTTACATGTTTTTATACGTGTACTTGTTTTAAAGATTCTCTACAACTTTCTTGTTTCCTCTTGCAAAAATCGGCAGGCCAAGGGAGAAATATCCAAAAATATGTACATTCTATAGTATTTACTTCTAGCGTTCTTGGATATTTAAAGTGCACGCAGAGATTTTGAGACGTAATGCTGCACAATTTAAAAAAAGTGTATAGCAACTTATTATACGAGTTTGTAAAAGTTATAAATATAATGATGCATAATTGTGCTAACTAAAATTTACTAAGTGTTTGCAGAGTTGTATTTCTTATATAATTATTTAAAATATATATAGGTCAAATACTTATGTTTGAAAGGCGTGTGGTTAAAATTAATACTCACGTATACAAAGTTTTTAGAAAAATATCCCAGAAACAAGCAGTTTACGGTAAACAAGCACACTCTACTAACCCGCTCGGGCTAACCTGCCCTCATTGTACCTTCTGAAGTTTACGCTTAGATTACAATGCAATTACCAAAGGCTTACCCAGTAAATGAGGTTCTGACTAGCAGCAACAACTTGGTCATCATGTTGGGAACGCATGAGACAGTAAACTTCACATTTGTGAAGCACTTTGAGTTGCATTGCACTTTCATGGTTACCGCGTCAGACGTCTGACCTACAGTCAATCTTAGGTCTTGATAAGATCATACAATTAACAGTAAAACGAAGATCGTTATTCAACATACGCCCGCAAACAAGGTTACGTCCTGCTATCCATGAACTATTTCGTGATCAATTCGGAAGCGAAATGGAGAGAGACCTGGCATATGCCATAACCTCGAGATCGGTTGTGGGTGACTCGAATTGGCATGACTTCAAGATTTGCTAGGAAACAGCGAGGGAGTTGCCATAAACGTAGTCTGCCTACGCAAGATGAGTAAATAGCTTGCCGTCGCACGCCTTCGCATTTACGTAGCTTACTCTACTCAATATTTGTATTTACATTCTCGACAAAAAACTCACACCGGCTGTAGCAACACCTACATAGCTTTGAAGGTTTCAATAATTTGTTTTATTCAAATGTATGGTATGTACGACAGAATCATCAGACCTGAATGAACATTAAATAAATATGCTTACTTTCCGTGGGTGATCTGGGCTGTCCGGGTTGCCTATGTGTTGGGCAACACAGCCTTCGACGCGGCGTCACCCGGACAGCCCAGATCACCCACATGACTCTGGCCGCGGAAGCCTACGACTGCATGGTTACTCTCCCTCCATTAAAGATCCATTCATTTTTATTAATTTATGAAAAAAGTGAAAACTACCTCAGAAGTTTCTAAACAACTAAGCTTTCTGTGGAAGTAAGCACAAATTTCCACATTTTCAGAAACGCTTACACTACATTTTTTCAAAAACAGCTTTTTCTTGAATATTGTGGTACGGATTGTGATAAATGCACTAAACTAAATGACATAAACGCCATTTTGATGTATTATTTTGATTTTTGAAAAACTATACAACTGTAGTTATTTAAAATTATCTCATATCTACTTAATATTTATATTTTATACATTTTAACACATTAATGCATTTTTAACCACAAGTTATTCATATCATTTCTATCAAGAGTTCTCGAGAGTTCAAAACGTTTCTATGAAAATGAGCCCAAAATTATGGAATTTCAGACACGATTGTACTTTTTTTGCAGAACGGCTTCAAATTGTACAACAAAAATATTCATTACTCCCGGGTTTACTCTTTTATAGAATTCTTAAAAGTCATATTTCAATTCTACAAGTAGGAGAAAATTGAGAAAATGTGGAATATTGTCTTTTAGATGCGGATAGCTAGCAGCTGATAAGGTGGAGTAATGAGAGTAGAAACGTAATGAGAGTAGAAAAGTAACTGGTGCGAGAACGTTTGTGCCATTCTGTAGCACTACTTCTTTCTTCAAAGTGTTAGTTTCTGATTTAAAAGAAGCTGTCTTTAAAGAACTATATCGGAACACGTCTATCGTTGTATTGCTACAAATTACGAGTACAATTATATTGCTATTTCTCCATTACGTCACCACATTATTTTTATCTGTCGTAAGAAATATCCTATCAAACCCAAAATTTAACTTCCTAAATAACCAAGTTTTGCTTGAACCTAGACCACTGCTTCGCAACAACAGAGCGAAAGTATTTGGCCGAAACGAAATGTGTATCCCAAAAACCTAATTATATTGGCGGAAAACATTCCGGGCTTGCGTTGTTAGTTTGCGGTTTCTACATTGTGTGATCAGCGGCCTGTTAGCGTTTTATCTGCACGAGCATGAAACCCCGGTATTGCTTGTGGTTATTTGAACATTGTCAGAGTGGGTGCGGAGAGCTCATTACGCGAAAATACACAGCTGTTTAGTGCTGATTAGCTTAAACTGGACGTCGGATTCGCAGGTCAGCATGTAAGTAACTAGTCAATTCAAAGCCGGCGATAGCTGAATGAGGGATCACGCAACTTATCGGAAACTTTTTTTGAAGAGCGAGTCGAATAAATAGGATCTCCGACAGCATTCATTCAATTAAAGCGTGTCGAAAATAATCCCTTATCCACTTGCATTACGAAATGTATTTGGGAGTTGATCCAGCAAAGAGGGAAGCGTGTTAAGTTGAAATGGATTTTAGATATGAAAGCAGATGATTTGTAATACGTTTGCCCGTGTAAGATTACAATGAGTTTGTTTCTTGATGGTCTGTCCGTTTCTATTGATTTGTTTTTAGTCGCATTGAAAACTAAATTCACTAGGGATTTCTAACAATACACGAATAAAGATTGACTTTTTGTATGAAAATGATAATATATTTCTTCTCCGTTAGATTGACTGTTTTATTGTCATTCACTTTCACTGTTCTTATGAAAGTTTATTATATTGTAATACTCAAAGCACAGTTCTAAAAATATTTAAAAATTGTAGAAATTTATAGAAAAAATTCAAGAAAATCTACACAGTTGTAAAACTACGAATGATGTTGGCAAAGAACAAGCAAAGAATGCTTCTCAGAAAAAATGTAAACACTTATAATTTAGGTGTTTTACAAAAGTAAACCATCGCCATCAATATGAATCCTATTACAACAATTAATAGATTCATTCCTAATTAATGACTAAGAGAAATGGAGTACTACAATAAGTAAACAGGGGCATGTTCTTAAAAAAAATAACCTCACAGGTTCAAGGAAGAGACTTAGTCCCAGGTTACAAATTACCTAAGACCTTGTCCGCAGGTGCGCTAATAGCAAGTGCATTAATAGAGCAATCAATATACTTCACAGCGTGTTCATCGCACTGGGGAATATAAACAGAGCAGCTGCTGAACATAGCAGCTTATCACGACACCATTTTTCTTCTACCTCTCCGTAATGCAGCTTTCAACTCAGTCGGAACCCGAATAATGAAACAATTAACAACCTTGCAAAAACGCGATACCACTTATCATCCGAGGCATGGAAAATTAAGGAAGTTGTAAGCGGAAACTTTGAACAACATGCAATGTTCAGTAAATTTTTTTCTCTGCATAAATCGATTAGAAAAACATACGGCTATTTTTCCTGTGGAGGGTAATAACATGCCATTTTTATCAATTCGCTAAAAAGGAAAGCTGTGATTGCTAGAACACATTGATGTGTGAGACACAAATTTCTTATTCAAACTGTTAGCATTCAGTTACGATTCACATTTTATACAGCAACAAACCTAGACAATCACGAAAAACTCATATAGTTGAATTCCATGAGCGAAATCAATTTTCTTGGGAAAATTTTATCCACAATTCCCTCATTTATTTAATGGTTTTCACTTCATTATAATGATGAAAATATCTAAAAGCTATTATTTTAATTTGTTTCGACTGAACTTGCCTAACTTCTATTTTTTTTTCAAATCAAAGGAAGCACCATGTGGTTCTACGAAATGAAAGTAGAATGATTAAGTAGTACGGCACACTTATTCTCATACTACACTTTTTTCTATTACTGCTAACAAATAATAACACAGCAGTACTGCCTGTCAGTAAAGTGTCTGATACTATTTTGTTTTAAAAACTAGTGGGAATGCGAAGTAACAGAAACGTTTCCTCTTCTAAGTGATGTTGAATTATATTTTGAATATTTTAATTTATTTTAAACGTGTTGATATTTGATTCGCATTCATTGATACTCCCGATTAGACACACTATTTTAGTCAAAATTAGTCAAGTACATTTTTTAATGTACTTGGCATCATTTAAAGATAGAAAATTGACGTAGAATACATTGATTGAGAAAGAAATATCCGGCTTTAATAGTTAAACAGCTTAATGAGCAAAAATATTAACTCGCACGTATTATTAAATCACAGCCCTCTCGAATTCTGACGTAGTATCGTAACAAGCTATGCTTCATCTCTCAGCACCCTGTTGAAGATTACCGACCGTCATCCTTTAGGGAAAATCCAATTGGATAAACTCGAATATGAGCCGGGATTAGAGGAGCTACAATAGCACACACTTCCTCGCGTTATTTATAGATTTGCAATTTTCGACAATTCAGAGAGTTCAACGCAAATGAGACACGCGCCATTACTTTAAATATCCCTTCTATCCGTGCAAGAAGTTTAAAGAAATAATTGGAGTGTTTTTGAGAAAAAATAACTTAAATAAGTTTCACACACAACTTATTCAAAAACTGCTCGTTCTTGTCATACAAAATTGTACATGATCTTTTTCAAAGTGCGTATTTTGACATGTATTTTTTGTAGAGCAGACAACAGACTTCGTCAAAGGAAAAAATCTTCAATTTTGTAGATTTAAAAAGTTAACTTTTTGCAATTTTTGAAAAAACAGAGAACTTGCCGAAAATGGGGCTAGCACTATGTTTTTTTTAGCATTTCTTGATACACTACAGGAGAAATTTTAAAGTAAGAAGAGGTGCGTTTTTTAAGAAAAATGTTGTTAAAAATTAAAAATTTTCCTATATAGCTCAAAAAAGAACGCGAAAAGTTCTCATATTTTTTATATCAATTTAATATGATATTATTTCAATATCTGTCCAGAAAGAACAGATTACCTTAAGTTAAACTTTTCTCTCTTCAGTATTATAGTTGCAGGAAGCAGTTTCCAAAAATAGCACTTTTACAATTTTCGAAAATTCTGATATTTTAACGAACATCTATAATTCTCTTCAGTATTATTTGCGCTATCCAACAATGTTTAATGAAAAAAAAATGTGTCAATTTTGAACACTTTTTGCGGTTCATGCAAAGTACTCTCAAAAATCAAAATATCCTATTGAAACGTCCAAAGTTTTGGGTTCATTCACATCGATAGGAGAACAACAATTTTGTCTCAACAGTTTAAGAGCGTTTTCCGAAGACAGGCGGACGAACGGACGAACGGACGGACGGACAAAGAGCCAAACGTTTTGTCATCAATGAATATTTCGAAGAAAGAAAAAAAAAGAAGAAAAAAAAACAAATCATGGATTGTGACTACATCATGTTTGTGTTAGAGGGAAAATGTTACTACACATAGCTTCAAGATTTGTCCACATTTTTGTTACCACGGCCCGCCAATAAGAGTTTTTTCTGCCGAAAAGTCGCGGTTTTCCGGCGAACGATTACATACCTTTATCTTCTTACGAAGTAAAGGCGAGAGTGTAACAACCACGAGGTTCGTAATGAGTTTGTTTAGCAGAAACCCCTGCCGCGTCGGTGGTTCCGTTGTCGACCGCAAGAGGGCGTGGGGTGCTCTATCCGTAGCGCACGCGCGAAGGCCGCCCACGTGACTAACTCTCGCCCCCGCCCACACGCCCGCGCCTGCCCCGCGCGCCACTTGCGTTCTCGCGTTCATCAGCGATCGCCACTGCTTCCGACTGGATAGACAACAGTGGCTTATCCGGGGGGGGGGCGTGTGGGCTATGGTTCCCTATAAGAAGCCTCGGGTTTTGGTTTGTTACTTTCATTTCTTTGGCAAAATTGATTTATATATTTTTGTTAGATTTATGTAATTGCTGTACCAATAATATGTCATATACATGCTACAAACACAATACACAAAATAATAACAAATGTGTTTATTATTGTAAAACAATCTGTAATGCCACCCATCGTCCCCAAAAAATGATCACCTGGATCCACCTGTGACAGACAGGCTATGGTCACAGTGCAGCCGAAATCGGTCGTTGGCTACCGGAAGATGATGAGAGAAACCGTTCGATTTATTTCGTTAGAAAAACAAGAGAATATTGCATCGGAATCGTACGAATGTTGCCATATTTGCAAAACTATTTTTTATACATTTACGAATATCACGATTACGACCACGTTCATGAATTGCAGTTTGTCAATATATTACAGAAGACCTACATAAGTCAAATATATCCATTTATCTTTAATCTCTAGCTGATTTTCGCCAAAGAGATACCAAGAGATTCCAACAAAACATATCTTTTTCCGCCAGCCGATGTCGTATGTCGTCGGAAGAGGACGTTCGGTTTTACGTTAACTATTTCGATTTACCAGAACGTGTTTAAACGAATTCGGCGCATCCACGAAAATGTCCCACGTCGGCCGACCGAACTTTGAGCCAAAATCGGCCGAAAGTGCTGAGACGTCCACTGGGTCGCCAATTGCGGGTCACCGTAGAGCCTAGGCTCTCCGCGTGCTAATTCCAGGGTGACTTGCTTCTAACACTTCGTGCACAAGAGCGTGTACCATCTTAGGTAGGCCAGGCTTCAATTGATGTTAATATTGTATCGTTGGTCCTAGGGTGTCAGTTCCGATCGTGGCATGTGTTTCGACATTAGCTAAATAGCTAGGTCGAATTCAGCCGCTGTCTAGTGGAGCATTCTTGCGACAAGCTCTGAGAGATAGTTTTCCGTGGTTACTCCAATCCACACCCGGTGATTACCAGAGCAATACCAACGGGTCACGGACTGTGCGCAATCTTTCCTTCCTCTTCTCTGCCCTATCCTCATCCCTTCCTTACACACACTTACATGCACCACACCACCACACACGTCGGGGGCTTAGAGCTTGCCTGGTGGGGCGGTGCCCCGCTGGTGGGAGAAGGCTGGCTGGGGGCAAGCCCCCGCAAGCCGGCTTGTAGGTCGGTGCCAGATCTCATTATTCAGCAAGGGAAGATAATCGCCATCTCCACCATAAAACATGCACTACACAAGGGACTAATGACCTCAGCTGTTGACACGTCCGAAATCAGTGCTATACAGTCAAACAATTGCGTGATCTATGGGTGGACTGCGGAAGTGCGCGGGCTAAGTTGCATGCGCTGGGCCAGCGCTTACCCGGCGCGGGCCACCGGTGGGCCCGACTGTTGGTTTCGGCAACCAGACGGGGAGAGAAACAGAGGCATGCGGGCACGATCGGCTCTAATCTAGTAAAATATGACTGGCACACGAGCAACTGTAGTCTTGGGCATTTGATCAGCCTTAATCTATAAAATCCAGATTTCCGACAATTTCTATACATTATTGCAGTGGTGTTTCAAATATTAAATAAAGTTTCAAAAATACTAAAGGTTTTCTGTGAAAATGAGATCAAAATTTAGATTTGCAGAAACGATTAGACACTATTTTTTTTAAAAAGATCTTCAATTATTTTTTTTAATTTTTAGGGCAAGTTTCTAAATTAACTTAACGTGACAACAATGCCACATGGTTGTATTCGTTTGTTATTTTTTATTAAATAAATGTATTGCTTTAAATTTCTTAAGTCGTCAATATTCACATAACGAATATTTCTCACACATTATCGCATTTGTGAGAACAATTGTTTCAAATAATTTCTCATGAAGTTTCTCGAAAAATCGAAAGTGTTGGGTGAAAAAGGATTTGAAATGCTCATTATGAGATACTCTCAAAATACATTGTCGTAGAAAAAGGATCAGAAACATTTCAATGAAAATGTGCATATAGAACCAGATTTTACCCTTATCTAATATTCTTGAAGTAATATATCAATTTTATTATTACGAAACAAAATGAACGAATGAATACGAAAATTGTTAATTCGTGAAAAAATGTCATTTAGCCGCCAGTAGATGGCAACTGATTAGAGAATGGGGCAAAATCTAAGACAGTCCGGAGAACAGATGAATGGACGCCAACTACTTAGAGAATATATATGCTAACCTAAAGCACCACTATAAAAATTTTAAGTCACGGTTTAAAATAGGGCCAGTTTCCTTCATCGCTTCAAATCCGTAGGGATCAGTTAAGAATAAATTATTCGGCTAGATTCCTGGCCTTACACTAAAATGTGGTCGATTATAATTTTTTAATTGAAAGGATTTGCACGTTTTAAAAAAAACATTCATAAGAAAATATAATGCATGTTACAAGCCCGCATATTATTATGTGGCCCGCATATATTATGTGGCCCGTGTGAGACGATGCTACAGCTCGAAATAAAAGTTTGATGAAATTAGAGGTCAGAATCCTGAAACGATCAACTATTGTTTAAGTCGTTCACGGCTGTTGAGAGACACAGGACATGAAGAATAAATTTAACAAAAATAAAATCTGAAATCGGACATTTAATAAATAGCCTTTTTTTAGTACAATTTTTACTGAACTTTAGTAGCAAAATATTTTCAAGAAATTGAGACCATTTCTGAAATTCTTCATTATCAGGCAAAACCGTGAATTTATTTAATCTCACTAGTATTTATTTTACCATTTAATTTATATGAGCACGTTATAAATTGAACAGAGCAAGTGATAAGTATCAAGTAACTTAAACATGTTCGCAACAGACGCAGGAGTCGTTACATTCTCCCTGACATTTAGAGGCCAGGAAACGACTGCGTTGCCTCGACAACTGTCGCGCAGAGCCACTTAATGCCACCGTCAGGCGAGTGGAGGCACTGGCGAGTGCAGGAAGACTTTGCCGAGCTTCTTTTCTACAACAAATGGATCTGAATTGCAAAACAAAGCATTCACGCGTGACGGGATCCAGTACAGTGGAGAAATGGACGGGTGACATTCACCTAGTGTATGCCGGAAGACAAATCGCGCATGCTCTGAATAAGATGACGGCGAACGACAGTCCTTGGGAGAAGAGAAACGGAGTATCGTAAAAGACGGTTAAAATTAATGATAATAAATGCCATGATTGTGGGTGTTTTAACACTCGGCTACTAACCCAATTATTACTACTATTATTTACGAGAAAGCTGACAAAATGAAATTCATTTCGCTGAATATAAATTAAACTAAATTGCAACTATATTAGATGAAGAAATTACACATTTTAAACATGAATATACGAGAATATAAATTAAAGTGTATTGAATATTTATTTTATAAACCAAAGTGGCAGAATGTGAAATTATACTCACGCACTCTGTGACGGAGACATTCTGAACTTGAGTTCTGTTATTATTAGGAGGTTGGCACACTCCCGTAGCGACCATAATAACTATGTTTGTATAATTCGATTAATTTTACTTTATCCTCTACTGCTTTCACAGTACAAAGAAAGTATTGTAATTCTGCGGGAAAACATCTAATGTTCGTCAAAAACATCTAATAAATTCTTATTGTCGGGCCCTGCTAACACAAATGTGGATAATTTTTTATACAGTAAATTACGTTCTCTAACGTGTCGTGCAGTAAACATTCACGTTGCCTGGGTTATTGACATCGAAAAATTAGATTACGGGAAAGTATTTCTATATATGCGTCTGTCTATGAACAACTCTAGCGACTAAATTGTAAGTGGAATTTTAGCAATATTTATATTGCCCATTGTATCTGTCCTTGTCCCGGCTCGTTGAATTTGAAACGGATATTTTGTTTCTCGGGGCTACTTCACATGAAGTCTCAATCAAATTCTCGAAATTTTATCAAAAATGGTTTCACATTTTCTCAATTGCTTCACATTTTTTTCTGTTGTAGAGAAAAAGGTGCTTTAAGAAAAAGCGTAGGTCGAATTTTCGTTGCACTCCCCAATTTGACAGTAAATGAAAAAGTTCCAAATTTTTTCACGTTTTTCAAGAACTCAGATAATGAAAATGAAACTTTTTTGTGATAGTAGTATTCACTACTATTAAAGACAATCAAAAGAAGTATTTTTAACAGAATTTTTTATCGGGATATATTCATTAAAACGCACAAGGTTTCGCTACGCAATGCGGCCCCATCTTCAGGTAATACCTGAATAACAAAGAGACCTGCGCTATTCTCGCAGGTCTAACTTTATTCTATACGATGGTATAGTTTAAAACAAATTGGAGCATTTTTGAAAAATAAATAAATAAAAGGTTTTAGAGGCTTTAAGCAGAAAGACAAACAGGCAGAAATCAGACAAGTAGAACGACAGGTAGAAACACAGGCAAGGCTGTCGTTTCGCCTTCAAATTATTTTTCTGTATTTAGGACCAACAATACACGCATTTAAAGTACAGAAATTCATAGAGGAAAAGCAGAGGTGTGCAAATTATTACTCTAATGATGGAAAGTTTGAATTTATAAATTTAATTTCATACTCTGATTTCTCTATGAACATTCCTTTTTATTTATGAGCATTTTGACCCTCTCTGGCATCTAACTTATCAGTGCCACTCACTGCATTTGGATGCCTGGATCGTTTTCCCACGTTTTCTTCACTTTTACCACCAGACCTTGTGTTGACGTGTTGTTCTCATACTTTTTTAGCTTATTTTTAACTATTGGACAAATATTTTCAATTTTATATCTGGACTGGTAGGTGGTCATCGCAGCAGAGATTGTTCAGTGGTTAAATGGTGTTAACTGAGACACTAGCCACACTGTGGAGTAAACAAATTAAATAACAGTTGAACCAACATCATGATTATAAAGACCAAGAAAAATATACATGAAACACAAACAAAAAAGTAGCAGTCGTTACTATGTATGGTTTTGAAAACAATAGGATTGATGTCAGTTTTATTTACAATTCTTACGACGAGTTTAACGAATTTACCGACAAAAATTTAGTTCAATTTTTTGCACACCTAATTTACTACATCTATGAACAGGATTTATCCACTCCCCCTCCTACATTCGCAATAATCTAATGAATTTCTCTTGTGCCCATGACCTCCGCAGTTGTCAATTTTATTTTTCCGTTAACATAATCTCTGGAGATATTGCTTTCAGCACTTCAGTACTTCCATCACCTCAACCCCACCACCACCAGTACCACCCAATCACCACCTACCCTACTGGAAACACCATCACCACCTCCGCCAATCAACACCAGTAGTACTACAAAACATCGTCACCACCTGTATTTCTTTTACTCTGACGACCACAACAATTACCACCACAACCTCAGCTGCTTATAATCTTTTTACACTAGCAGAAGCCCAGAAACATCACCATCTCTGCAGATGCCATTTCCACATTTTTTCTCTTTAGTAGCTCCATTGAAAACGTCGCCGTTACCACTCATCACAGTCGCTCCAGGGGCTCCATGGTACTGTCCTGCAGCCTTCACCGCCCTCACCCTATGGTGGCCTCCGCCGCCGCGCGCAATCTCGTAATGTGACGTGTCCACGGACGCTACATCAAGGCGCGCGGCTCTGCGACGGCGGCGGCGCTGCCGTCGACGGTGACGGCGCTGGCGACGGTGACGGTGACGGTGGTGAACGTGACGGTGGTGACGGTGACGGTGGTGACGGTGACGGTGGCGGGGCGGCGGCGGTGGCGGCGGCGGTGGCGGCGGTGGCGGCGGCGGCGGCGGCGGCGGCGGTGGCGGCGGCGGTGGCGGGGGCGGGGGCGGGGGCGGCAGCGGTGGTGGCGGTGGCGGTGGCGGTGGCGGTGGCGGTGGCAGTGGCGGGGGCGGCGGTGCCGGCGGCGGCGGCGGGGGCGGCGGCGGGGGCGGCGGTGGGGGCGGCGGCGGGGGCGGCGGCGGGGGCGGCGGCGGGGGCGGCGGCGGGGGCGGTGGAAAGTGAGTGGTGTCGGAGCCCGACGTGGGGCGACCTCTGTAGGCCCAAGCTTTGCCCTGCTACTGCGATGGACACGTTCTTCCGCTCTCATGCATTTTTTTAATGCTGAGTTTGCTTTATTTTTTTTCTCGTTGTTTGAAGTTGGCATCTTGATTCACACGTTCTGAAATATAGTACGAGTAGGACACGAATATAGTACGAGGTGAAGAGACGCCGTTATTAATAAGAGCAGAGAGTTCTGCAATTTGGTACTAAATAATTGTGTTTTAACATGGCACAGAATGTGACTTTAATGACATTTGTGACAATAATTGCTGTTATGTGACACTATTTACCACAAAAACAATAGTAATATTAATATTTATAATAATAATAACAATAATAATTATTATTATTATAATTTTTATTATTATTATACTTCGGGATTCACAATCAGCTCGTACAACTCTTTTAATCAAACTGCTTCGTACAAGTTGTGATCAAATTAAAGCTCATAAAACTCCATTTAAAAACCATTTTATTTCAGCTTAATTGCAAGAAATTAACATTGCAATATTACAGTATTCAAGAAAGATATGTTAGTCTTCAATGAGATCTATAATAAAAAATCAGATCTTTAAAAAATAGTAGTTTTTGAGTAATTACTGCTTGAAGATGATGCAATTTATAAATAACTTTTTTTTCAAAAATTGCTCAATTTTTTGTCTTCAATTCTCTTTGACATGTAGCTCAAGGAATTGCTTGAAAATGGCAATCTAAATTTTGGTAAACTATCTGAATTTTCCCAAATTTCAAAAATAAATAGTAGTAGAGAAAGAAAGTATGTGCTATTGCAGCCCCTTTAGTTTCTATAGTCTCAATAACTAGTTTTCAGTTGGTAAAACTCTCTCAAATCATAATAACTAGTCACTAAACAACAAGTACATTAAAAAATAGTTTGCTTTGAAGTTTTCGCTGTTTAAATATTTCCTATTTTCTAACATCCTCTTTACTTTCAGCATGATCTAATTACTACTATGTAAATTATTTACTAGACATTCTAAATAATGATGGAAAGCTTGAAAGGGGTTTTCGTGAAACAGTTGTTAATGCATTACGAATGTTAATGCAATATTAAAATCCCGAATATACAACACTGATAAATACAAGAAAACATTGCAACATCAATTACGTGAGTATAATTCCCTTTGAAAGAAATACCTGTTTGAAATGTTTTGCCGTTCGGGAATTTTAAACATACTACATTAAATAGAAATAGAGCTGGTCACTCTCATTAAACTTTCCCTTAGTCTAGAGCATCTGAATGTCCTGCCTGTTAGAGATATGTAATCATTGTTCCGTATTTTCAAGATAATGCATTTAAGAAGAAAATATTAGTCGAACAAGGATTAATAAATTTAACAAAAGAAGATAAAGAGTTTTGTAATCAATGAATTTACGCGAATATTTTATCGTTCTAAAAGTTCTGTGATCATTCCCAACAGAAATAGAAATCGTATTTAAACATCCCATAAAATACTTATATAGTTTTATTTCCCAGAAAATTATAGTTAATGAATTCCTCAATACGAACAATATTTATCTGTGGCTAGTATTGCGATCATTACGAATGAATTGCCAACACTCCGGTTTGAATAAAATCCGCAGTCTAGAAACTCCAGAAAACATCGTGTCTTGAAAGCACAATGTATCATTCACCAGTCTAATGTGATTCGGTGGTGCTCTTCAATATTCATATTTGAAAGGGCGCACTCGCAACAGAAGGGGACAACATGAGTCATTACGTGATTGGTAATATGTTTAATGACGGGAAATATTTTCGGGGGGTGGCCGACTGACGGATGTGTCCCCGGGGTGACATTAGGTCGCTCGATATTCGAACAGCTCAATCAAGCGCCGCTGAGGGAGGAGGGGGAAAGGGATGGGAGGGGAGGGGAGGAGAGGGGGAGAGGCGTTGCGGGAAAAGGGTGAGGGAAGGACGCAAGTGGCGGGGTGAGAGACATGGTGCGGGGCGGCGACTGACCGAGCGCGTACTTTGCATTTTCACCACCTACACTTCTTCAATTTCTTAATTCCGTCCTCCGATAGACCCCAGAGATTTGGTACCGGCGCAGGGAGCTGCTCTGATCGATAGTTTTCCATGGTTTCTCCCATCAATACTAGGCGAAAGCCAGAGAAGTACCCTAACAAACGGGCCACGGACCGCGCACGATCTTTCCTTCCTGTTCTTATTCTATTATCATGTCTTACTTGCACACACACACACACACACACACACACACACACCAACATGCACTACACAACTACACATGTGCGTTCTGGGGCGGTGCGCCGCTGGTGGGAGATATCTGGTAGGGGAAACCGACTAGCCGACGGTAGTTCGGCGTCGGATCTCACCATCCTGGTGAGGGAAGCTCACCGCCACCTGCCCAGGAAAAGCATGCACTAGACTTACGGGTCTAATGACCTCGGTAGTTGAGGCGGCCGGAATCACTGCCAACCAACCAACCAACCAACCAACCAACCTTGGTACCGGCGGTGAAATTTTTAACTCAATTTTCGTAGCATTTGCTAGAATCTGTTTCGCTTTCTTGTCAATTATTGTGGTTGTTTTGAATTTTAAATATGGTCGGCGAAACTTTGAGCTCTGGGCACATTGTTAGTACTTATTACTATAAAATGTAATTTTGAAGAACAGATTTCATTCAGAAAAGCAACCTGCATCTCAAGTAATGTAGGTAGATGTCCACGAAATTGAACATTTCCAATTTTCAAAATTCCAAACGCTTAATGAATATAGGAGATATTCTATATTGTCATGTCAACTTTACTCTGAGTAATAAATTGAAATAAAAATAATCGAATGCGTCTTCGAAAAAATCTCTTTTTTCAAGCAAAATTGCGCGAGGTCTACTCATACTTTGAAAATCTTGTGCATTACCATATTTAAAGATCTAATTTTGAGGTACATATTTCATTAAGAAAAAACTATATTAAATACCGAAATTGTAGGACGACTTCGAAAAACGTAATTTTTTAAATTTTCAAAAGCTCAGTGAACAAAGAGAAAAGTAACATAGTACACTTGAATGACAAATTACTTTTCAAGTAACATACCTGTGTTTGTTACTTTTCTCTTTAAGAGAAAATTGTTAACATGTCTTTGATGTAGTATGTTAAGTATCTCCAAAAATTAAAATATCCGTTTGAAATTCAAGGGACAGATTGATATTAATTTTGATCATAATCATGACTACAGTTTAGCCGCTAGCATCATTTACAGACTGACGAATATGTAGGTTAGGTCACATAGTAACTTATTACATATTGGAGCAGGAATTATACATTTTCTTGGTATCGGGGACACAAAAACTAGCATTTTCTCTAAAAATATTGCTCCATTTCCCTGCATGAATACAATGTTTTCTCTCTTCTACTTACTATGTAACGTAGTAAAGAAGATGTAAAAGATACTCAGTACTACTTTTTCACTGACAATGTTATTCATTTATGTAGTAATCCTTGAAATGCATGCGTCAAAAAATATATGCACCTAGAATGTTTAGTCAGACAGTGGTTATTCTTCGCAGGCTGTATTCATGATAATTTGAAGGCTGTTTAAGGTAATTACGAAAATTGCACATCGGTGCATATAATATTTAATGTTTGCTTATAATAGTGCAGCAGTCGCGTAAGTAAAAAAACTAGTACAGGACCCCCTTAATCTGAACCCCGCAAATCCGACATTTCGGATAATCTGAACAAAGTTTGGAATAAAGGAAAAATATTTATAATTACTATAGAACTGAACAATTAATTATTGAAACACTTGTCGAAATGAAACGTTTATTTAAATGGTAACTATGGTGTATATCATGTTTATTTAGCACTTAGATGAACTTGCAAAATCGGAAATTTTCTGTAGGCGTAAGGAACAGAATCTGCATGATGATGCGATGTAAAAATATGATAATGCGATCGCTGAGCCTCGTTGCCATTTTCACACGTCGCACGCTAAGTTGCATTGGGTCTAGTAATACTATAGGAATCCAACTCACCACACCCCCAATTATTTCCGATTACCGGGGTTCTACTGTATTGATATCGTAACTAGTGTAACGCATTACAAACTGTGAACTTTCCATCTATCGGTGCGCTCTACAAACTGAACCATGTGTTTCACTGAGATCTCAGTATCCGTGTTCAAGTTTGCGTTTACTAAAGTTTGCCTTCGCGAAACCTGTTCTACTGTAATAAAAATTGAAGGGCTCGGGAGTACAAGATGGTAACCCTCAAACGTACAGATTTAGTGACATTAAAATGTTCATACGCTTCCATCCGCTGTCCATGCGCTGTGATTCTCAAAGTCCAAATTACCGCGCATAGTTGTCTTCCGACAGTTCTCAGCATTATGTACCGCTTCCAGAAAATAGGTTCACTTGCTTATATATCGCAAACGTTCCCACGTGGGTTACCAAGTTTTACACCCGAACCTTCATTTTTGTAGTGAAGAGTTTCCTGGTCTGCGTGGCTGTGTGCGCGGAAATACTCCGCGTCTTCCAGCTATCGAAGACTGCATACCACTGTGCATGCAAACTCTGCAAGTGTGCCAACTCTCTGCCAGTGTTAATCGCCAAGAACACCATTTCTGTGGAGTGTTGTGTGAGTTTTATTAGTAGAAGCTGTATTTCAAAACAGTGAATACATTTTATTTTATCTGAATCAGATTTATGTGAGTGTGTGTGTATGTGTTATACAAAAGGTTTCACAACCTATGTTCCATTCCAATCAGAACTTTCTCTTACTGAACAGTCTTAGGGCTTCGGGTAGTGTTTGACATTTCCAGGGATCCCATTCTTCCATTAACCATCACACACTGCTGAGCAGGCTATTTTCACCAATCTTCAGTTGCATACATTTCTTATACCACTGTTTTTGCTTCTGTCTACCTTTGTTTTCCCTACAATTATTCGTAATGTGATTATTTAAGTTGACTGAAGTAATTGCTTAGTTCTTGTCGTTTCTGCGGTTTCCTCTTTCAAAATTTATAAAATAATATTAGCAAGGTATTATAATCATTTAGTTTTGCTTATGTGGTAATGATTCTTCCAGATTACGTTTCGAAGATAACGTGATACGCAAGCTTCATAGCCTGCTCATTCGCTTCATTGTAAGTGGACCTGTCGCTTAATATCTACATTTCTAATTTTTCGTCATTTAATTTTTTTTTCAGAATTGGCATTTGAAACAAGAATTCATTCTTCGTGCAGCGAATATTAATCACTGTACAAATTAAGTACTGCGATCTTTATCTAGCGTCTAGAGACTTCATGTCCAAAATTTGCTTTATTAGAGGTAAAAAAGCATTCAGCGAGGTATATGACAGTCTACATTCCCCAGAAAAACTGTACAGAATCGCTAGGTACGTCAGCACATATCATTAAAACGTGTCACTCAGGTTTAATAACACTCGACTTGCTCTGTAATAAATACTAGATCTCTTGTAAAAAGCAATTGTGTTTTAAATCAATAACATCTGTTCTGAGTGCGTAATCAATCAAAAACCTGTCAATAATTTGATTTATAGGATACGCTGGGGAAATTGAATACACTTCTTCGACCACTTCCCATATGATTAATCCTGGGAGAACGACCGTATGTAACATTTGTCAAATAACGCGGCAGTTTTCTTTCTAGCAATCAATCAGAAAAATCATCCATTCCATCAAAGGGACTCCGATATTAAAGATGTCGAAAAGGTCTCGTCTTGAGTGCTAAGACGAGAGACTCACTGTTAGCAAAAGAAGGTTGCTCTTTGCCATGGTTTCGACATGCAAAAAGAGGTTCGTGCCATTCTTATAGCATATAATGAGAAGTACGCATTCTTTAGAAGGAGGGGTTCTCTTTTGATCGAACTTGATTTCTTGGCTTGCGGTCTTGATGGATTCGTTCCGTCTACATCTTCAAAGTCCCGAAATAAAGCGAAAGAAGGAACCTCGCACAAAGCCAACCATTATGAATCGCTTCATAAATTGAGAGGAACAACCCACAAGAAGCATTGAAGAAGGTCAAGGCTGAAGTCTAAACAAACTCCACTCACCATGCCACGATATTCCCCAACAGCATTACTCGTTTGCATGGTTTACCTTGTCGCCAATCTCAGAATGAAGTATATTTCAAATTCTTAAAGTGATGAGTTACAGATTATTATTACAACCTTTAAACGAATATGTACGTCAAAACATTAACAACGTTAAAGAGTACGACAGACAAAAAGAGTACCAACAGTTTTATAAAGTAAATAATTATTCAACCTCTTGCCAAACAATTGGCTTATTTTATAAAAGAAATTCAGTAAAAGTAGTAATATATTATTCTGCAATTAAGATATATTTATCTGCAAAAGGAGGGGGAGGAATGAACACACAGAGACACAGGAGCAAACGTTTGTCTCCGGCGGTTCAAAAAAGATACTTTGGCAACACATTACCAAGTAATAAACAAGTTTAACCTAATAAAAAGCAAGGCAGTGCATTGTAGTAAAACGAGATGTTACCATAATCAACTCAAATAGCTTGAAGGTTCCATTAATATTCACTAGTAATGATTTTAGCTCTGAACTTCAAAATAAGCTATGGCTTGCGGGAGATGACTAATAAGTCAATAGACATACACATCTTTCTGAACAACTGAACTACTGTGATCGAGGTTGTTTAAGTGTCTATGCAAATGAGTTCCAGTAGAACTAATTGTGAATAAAGCAAAATTAGAAAAAAATGCAAATGATAATAATTACAAAATCGATATGTAGATATGTTTTATGGTATTAAGTAAATTAGTGAAAATAACAATGTAAAATAATGTTCGGTTAAAGTGAAATATTTTCACTTTTTAACTATTACATCTCGAGATACTTTAACCTCGAAATAAATTCCGATTTTGCGAACACAAGCTAAAATACTGAAAAGTCTATTTAAATGACTTTGCCAATGAAGAGGCAAGACAGAACCTCATTGAACATGTCGATCGGATCATGCGCAGGATCATGATGATTTAGTTTGTCCATCAACCCTTCCTGGCCTATGTTGCCCCGAAAGGCTGTTCGGAGATCACATTTCCTCAACATCAACAAATGATGCTAAATTATTTCTGAAATGAAAACTCGCTACAATAGAAAAAAGTAGGTTCTTGATAACCAAAATTTGGATTACAGCAAAAGCTATGTCTGTCCGTCAAACCCTCTGAATTTTCTTCATAACTGTTATTCTCCAATCCATCTAAATGATATCGCGGTTCCTTGAATTGGATGTTTTGATTTTTGGAGAAACTTTACATAAAGCCCCATCATTATAAAAATTTTCTCAAAAATAACTCTACCAAATTTTTTATCATTTCCCCTCTCGGATATAGCAAAAGACACTTAAAGAAATAGTGTAGGTCACATTTTCTCAGAATTTTAAAAAAATTGCAGAGGTTCAGAACTTTTTGACGTCTTTCTGCAATTACAATATGGAGGTTAGAATTTTTTTTAAATAAAGAGCTGCTCAAAATTATTTCTTTATATAATGACCTTTATTTTTTAAATATGAGTAGTGTTCGCGTAACTTTCAGTGACCATTACAAATAATCCGACGAAGTATATATTGTGGCCCTACTAGCTCAGACATTAACCCATCCCACCATCCATTGAAGCCTTCTATTAATATTGTACGTGGCACAGAAGAATAGGTAGCGTGTGTTTTAACACAGACATGCCTCAAAACCACAACTAGGATTTGTTTATAGTTACACATTTGTTTGTCACAAACAAATGTTCCAAGATGTTTGTAAATTACTTTTCTGAAGTGATTTGAAACATGCTTAATTATCCATATTTGTCCGCATCACCATATACTCGTGTAGTGAATATTTTATCATATTTAATGAAATTCTATATATCTTTCCGTTTTTCAATATTTTAAAATATATTTTTTAAATATATTTCATTTTACATTCCTTCGAAATTGTTGTCGAAAGATTTTTGTTAATTTCGCAAAATAGTGTCAATGTCTTCATTGAAAGAGCATTAAACATTAGGTATCATTGAAAAAAAATCAGGCACAATAATTAAGCCGTACAAAAGAGACCAAAAATTCAACTCTCCAACTTCAATTTTGTTTTCAATTTCATTGTAGATGTTTTGTTAAAATAAAGATTGAAAAAGAATTTGAGGCTATCATTAGGGGTATTTGAAGTTCGTATTGTATTTAACGATTGGGTATAAACCATGATGCATTGAGAAGTTTTAGGAGAATTTTTTTGAAAGGTTTGTACAGATATAGATTTATTTAGTAAAAGAAAAAAATGTGACGTACGAGAAAGAAGATCGTACACTGTTAAAGATGCAGCGTCTCTCCAAGCTGAACAGGCGTATGTCAATGTGGGTGTGATGATGCTTTTGTACAGGAGTACTTTGGTTGCAATTTTAAAATGCAAATATCACATGCGTAATTGACAAGTGGAGATGATAATTATTTTTGTTAAGTTTATTTTCTTCGATAAACCAAATGGCATTACAGAAGTGAGAAACAAATTAAATTAACGTAATGGAATCTTTCTAAAGTTATTTCGAGCGTTCTTACTAGGCAATATTAAGAGCGTCCTTACTATATATAAAATTTTAGTTTGATTATATTGATGTTACTTAATGATTTAGGGAAGAGTAACATAGGTTGATTTTTCAAAGAGTTGAAAGCTTTTAGTTGAGTTTTGATTTTAAGGTGGTTTGAAAATTGAATTGAATCGAATTAATGCCTTATTTTACGTGGTAAGACTAGTGCTATCAGGCCCGCTTTCCCATCTGACCACACAAATTTCGCTACGCTCCTTTCACCAATTAGCAGAGAAAGGAGGAATTTCTAAGGCGAAAAACAGGCATTTTACATTTAACTCAGAGGTGTCATTTAGGCTTGAGGATCTTTTACACGCAAGTAAATCTACTAACATGGGACAGCCGGCTTTACTTCCCTTACGTAGAATTTTTCCGCCGTTAAATATCCACGGCTTCGAACGGGTTTGAACCCGCCAACTTGGGTACAGAGTCCGATACGCTAACCGTTACACCAACCCCGCGCAAAATGTCTTTGAAGAGTCCAGACTTAATTCTGTTTGTTGTCCTACTTGAAAATGAGTAGTACTTGAGCAGGATGGTAAGAGAGTGAACAATGTCGAGGATACGCTGATCAGATGGCCTGTAATTAAAAGTATTTAGAGTTTATTTCTGAATTTGTCTATTGGGTATTAGTGCGTTGATGACTGCACTGTTAATTATTGCGTGCGGCCGTTGACGGGGCCGCAGCTGGCGGCGGCGCGGCCTCGGCGCTTTCCCTCGCAACGGGGCGCTCATTGGCATGGAGGTGCGCGGCTGCCACGCAACGCCTGGCTGGCAAGGCCCCGCGCCGACGACACGGGCCGGCTGCCGCCTCATCTCGGAACCGATGACGTGCTGGTCCCACGGGGAGAACTCCCTCAGTGGTATTGGCACTGGCGGATACAGAGGAAGGGGGCATGGAAGGAATGCTCACCATGCAGCGAGCGGCGATGGTGTAACGGCTAGCGCATCGGGCTGTTATACTCAAGTTGGCGGGTTCAAACCCGATTTACCCAAGCCTTCGTACGCCTTCCTTCGGAGGGGAAGTAAAGCCGGCTGTTCCATGTTAGTAGATTTACTTGCATGTAAAAGATCCTCAAACCTAAATGACACCTCTGAGCTAAATTCAAATCGACTGTTGCTCGCCCAAGAAATACATCCTTTCTATGCTAGTTCTTGAAAGGATCTTAGCGAAATTTGCGTGGTCAGACGGAAGAGTAGGCCTCATGGCTTGAGTCTCGCCACGTAAAATACGGTTTTAATTGAATTCAATTCAATCCCCCCCCCTAAAAGCCTAGAGTTTTTTACATTCCATTTGAGAAAATTGATTTACATTTTTGTGTTCGAGTGCCTCATCTCAGACCGATGATGTGCTTGCTGATCCCACGGGGAGAATTCCGTAAGCAGTATTGACACTGGCGGATTCAGGGAGCGTGCAAGGGGGCTACGTTTACCTTCTTTTATTTGGCAAAATTGATTTAAATATTTATGTTCAAATTATGTAATTATTTAAACAATAATATTGTACATTATCCTATCTATGGTATGTATGTATATATGTACTTGGTGCAACCGCCGGTGAACGGGCTCAGGCCTACCGTCGACGTCCCTGCCTCGCGGCCATATACTAAGGGGGTGCGAAGTGTGGTTAGGACGTGAACATACCCACGCTATATTCTGGTCTTCTTAATTCTGAGAAGTGAATTTTCTGATCGTCACACAGCAACAAATACGATAATGGAACATTGCGATTAAAACGCACACTATAATCTTGACTGACCGGGAATCGAACCCGGGGCCGATCCTACCGTACATCAATAATATACAATAAAACAAATTAGTTTATCGTTTTAAAAAAATCTACGATGCCCCCTCCCCGCAGAAATAATCGGCTGGATCCTCACCAGAGTATTGAGATGTGAAGGGAGTGAAACGAAACATTACAATACGATGTAGAGCAGTGAGGTGTGATGCAGTGCAATGAAAACGCGGTGAAATGATGTCCAAAAGGTCAATGTAGGCTTTAAAAATGTAAAATAATGGGCTCGAGGACAAAGTTGCAACATTTATTTGCAAAATTAATAAATTAATCCTCCTTAAATTTAAGAGTAGCCGTTATCCGCTTCAATAGAACATATTGAACACGCCTCTAAGATTGGTGAAGTCACAAGACTGTCTTTTACATCCAAATATTTTAAAACGTATGTATTTGTATTGTCGTACTTACTTTTGATCTGGTGGTCATTCAGCTTTTTGGTTCTGTAAGCAACCGACCCACTTTCAGACTTCAAATCTCGCGCGTTACCAGATTTGGGGCATGTGCCACGTCCTCCTAATATATCCATCAGCTTCTGTCGGGTTCATATCGTCCCCATTCTCATCTGTCCCTGCGGATACACAGGCACATCTCTATCAGCCACTGCTTAGTAGAACTGCCGAGGCATTTCGTAGGCACATTCCAATTTTGGAGAGGGTAATTTGATCCGTAATGGCAATGATGTGTACAGAGGTGCCCAAATTATTGGATTAAAAATTTTGTCTCTGACTTAACAGATTATAATGAGTCTTGAGATGCACCTGACAAAAGTAACTGTTTGAAGTGTTATGTTTGTTAATGTTATTGGAAATGTATACACAGTTAATGGTACAATGAGGCATGACCAATACTTTGAAGCCCCAATGAAACAATGGTTCCCTCACATAAATGAGTTGTTTGGAAAAATAATGACTACGCTCCCTATCACAACAGGAGAGAAAGTTGGAAAACATCTTCAAGACATTGATCAGTGTGGGTTCCAATGAGCTGCAAATAGCCCTGTCATGAACCACATAGAAAACGGTCGATCGATATTTAAAAGAAACTTAAGAAAAAAGGCCATAAAACAACTCGAAAAAACTCATTTGCATCTCACAAAATGACTCTCAAATAGAAAGAATTTATTAGAAAGTGATTTTCAACTTACTTCAGAACAAATATGTTAATTAAATAATGTTTATAAAACATTAGAACCCTGTTCACAGAGTGTGTCAATATCTACGGTCGCAAATACATTTTGTCTTATTCAATAACTCTAGTATAATAATTTAGCCACCTCTGTATTTATAGAGTGTGATACACGGTCTTTGGATCATTCCAAGCCAAAATTCACAACATCTTAGAGGGATTCGAAGTCGCAGCCTTCGCGTTGCGCGTCCTTACGGTTCTGCTGACCAACGCCCCTAGCTATATGCCCCACTGAACTACTGAAACTAGTAGTACTTTGGCACAACGTACAAATCACTCACATTTTCAGTTTTTTTCAAACACGACTCCAATCGTTTCATGATTTTTTTTATTATGTTATAAATCATATTCATAACATTTGCAAGTTAAAGTTATCATGAAGATAAACAAAAAATGCTCATGCGCAATGTTTATGAGTACTTCGCACTATCCGAGAATATATTAAAGAAAAAAAATCATAGCTCTTTTTGAGAAAATCTTGCTTCTTAATATTGCTTTTATTTCAAAATTACACCGAAACTACTCATATTTTGAAATATATTGATCATGGCCTTCTTTGAAGTTCTCTAATTTTAAGTAACAGATTGCATGAAGAATAAATTGTTGTTACTACTGTAAGATGATTGCAAATTTTACTGTTGTATTTCTATACTGATGTATTGTATTTGCAACAGAAGTAGTTGCTAATAACCTAATTGTTGAAGCTACAAAAAATAACTACAAAAATAATAACTTTCTATCTTCACTTTTGTAGTATTGGAATATGCAGAAACATTTTTAATTTTTCTAATTTTCAAATATTCAACGGAAATTGACATGCACCATTTTTATAAAAGTACTTTGTTTTATCTTACAAAAATTGGAGCTATGTTGAAAAGAATTGAAAAGGTCCTTGAGGCTTCTAAAACCAGAATATTCGTGTCAAATTCAAAGGGTCTTCATATAAGCCGTGGAATATACTATAACGTACTACTATAATATGTAACTACATAACTATATATACTATATATTACTATATAACTATATATACTATACTGTATATAACTATATATACTATACTATATATAACTATATATACTATACTATATATAACTATATATACTATACTCTATATAAATATATATACTATACTATATATAACTATATATACTATACTATATGTAACTATATATACTATACTATATATAACTATATATACTATACTATATATAACTATATATACTATACTATATAACTTATACTATAACTATACTATAACGACGCGCGAGAAGTTCTAAAAAAGTTAGCTTTTTTTTGAAAATTCTGTCGTTAAATGTAATGGCAATAATTGATATGCATCTGTACTAAATAGTTTTCTCTTTAGAAAACATTTAAAATATATAAACATTTCTGTAAATCTGGATGTTGTATTTTTAGTAAACATGCAGAATTTAATTCAACTTACACGACTTTAACTATATTTTGTTAAACAAATGTGTTCATGTCTTCATTTAAAGAGTTTGCATTAATAAATAGGTTTCATGAAATAAGAAAACAGGAACATTAGTTAAGACGTATAAAAAAAGCCCCAAATATTCAACTTTTGAATTTTAGTTTTGTTTTCAATTTTAATGTTAGATGTTTCGATAAAAACTCGACTTTTACCATATTTATAAGCATGTATGACGCTATTTGAAAAATAAATTTTATGAAACGGTTGGAGTAGTTTTTGAAAAAAAATTGAAAATGTAAGAGATCTGTATGAAATACACATAAAATATAAAGATATTTTCAAATTCAGTAGGCCTCAAGTAAACTCATATTGATCGAAGAATATTATTTCCAAAAATATCGTGTGTGTGAATTTGCTGGACAGAAGGAGGGATTTCACTTTTTCAAGGACCCCGAAAGCAAATATTTTCATGAAAATCTAGATGTATTTTGATATATGTAAATATCGTTTCTATACCAGATCTCACAAGAACGTAAAAATTACATAACTGATAATTCTCTAAAAATACTGATTTGTTGCGAATTGACTATTTAATGTGCAATCAATAATTTCAATGCTTATTCTTGAATTACTAAATACAAGTTCATACAATTCTCTTCATATTTTAATATTATGACGTTTAACGAACAAAATCTCTTTATTTACACTCCATTTCAGAGAAAACTACTTAAACTTTGGTGTAGATGATTTTTTGAAGTACAATGCATTTAATGACCGTGTTTGAAAAGCACATTAAGTGAATGTATGACGTTTGTATTTTGGATTAATATCATTGTCCATTCAATGAACGCAATTCGTCTCATTTTTATTTCTGATTCAAAGAACTGTAGGATATTAATGCGCCGTAATAGCTTTTCGTTTACTCACAGAAGTGTCAAGACAGTATTAATGAATATTTATTTCGTTTGTTTCCAATTTTGTAAAAGCAAATAAAAAGCTAAACAACACTAAACAATAAACTTAAGGGTAAACAATACAACGCAATATTTCTGCAATTGGTTTCATATAAAAGAAGATGGCGTAATGACGCTGCCAGAAAGTAGGAGAGCAACGCTTTGTAACAATGGAGAGAGGTGACACGCAAGCCATCAAAATGATCGCCCTGGTATGTACAAATCAGCAAATTACTTTTATCTTTTTACTTGTGCTCATACTCAGAAAGAACGGGAAAATGAAAATAGGTAGAAGAATGATCATGAATAAAGACAAGGAGACGCTGTGGCACGAAAATGTTAAAACACCATTCCTGACAGTCTCATCTGTTATTCGACCTGAAATGAAAATTATAATTAGTTTCAGGAAATCTAAAATATTTAGCCTTAATATTGAAAATTCGACAATTCTAGTATCATAGATTATATTTTTCAGTCAATAATCGATGTTAACCTCCGACCAAAACGGGTGATACGAGTGATAATGTACAGTAGTAATTTGTCACTTCGGAACTAAGGAATTTCTATTACTCTGATGTAACGAGCACAGACGTCACAAAATCTTACAACAGGCAGCAAAACGCGAAGAGCTTTGTCTCGAAAGGGGCAATTTGCCGTAATAGGAACTGGGTACTGGGGTTTGGGGAGAAGAGTTTCGTTAACTGCGCTACCTTTCTATGGTTCTTGATCATTCTCTCACATTCGCAAGAACGATTTAGTAGATTTAATTAAGAAGTAAATATTTTCCTATTAACGCGACAATCAAAGGAAAATTAATTTCCTAAATAGTTATTGAAGTTAGTCATTGAATTAAAATTCCATGTATTTTATTCGTTTGTATTCTTTACAAGTTTTATTTGCATTATATTCCAAATTGAATTACCTTCGACAAAACAATAATTAGGAAATAATGTTATTAAATATTTCTACCAAATGATTTGAGTAGTATTCAAAAACTTACTAATAACTGAAGATTACTTTAAATGTTTATAAAAACCATAATTTCATGATTTATATAACTATAAAAATTATATAAGTTTCGAAAAAATCCCAAATTATTTTCTCTTTCTTATGTGCGGAAGTTTTAGTAATACTACTCACATGTATATGTAATATTTTGGACCATTATTTCTTATCCAATAAGTTGTGGCTAAAAGGACATTTATTAGCGAACTTGATTGTAACGTCTGACAAGTATTTAAAAATTACCCTAGTTTTAGGTTTTCTAGTTTGGAATTATAATAGTGAGTAATGGAGAGTAAATTAATTTAATGATTTCCATAATTAATTTTTTGCTCGTAAGTTGTATTGGTGTAAATAGTAGTGTTTGAAACGCTCCTGTTTCGATTGCAGCTGCTTTACCTGTTTGCGCTCACCTTGAGGATCAATGCAATGCCCTACCGCCCCTCTCTGGCGTCGCCTCCTGCGTCCCCTTCAGGCTACCCGTCACACTCTGCGCAGTCTGCAAACCCAGCCTCTCACCCGCATTCAGCCTCTCACAGTCCTTCTCAACAACAAAGAGCCCTCGAAGACGAATCAGAGTCAGCATCTCCGACGCAAACTCAACGTCAAGAAGGTTTTCCCTCTCCTCCGCTGGAGGACAGCGGCCCCACGTCCGGCCCCTCCGCCCGCCCCCCGCCCCCGCCGTTTCTCCCCTCGCGCCCCCCTCAATTCCCCACGGTTCTCCCGCCATTTTTGCCCCCGGCTTCGTTCTACCCTCCAATGCCGTTTCTAGCACCGCATTCACTCATGCCTCCAGTATTTTCTCCATTTTACTCTGACCCATTCTGGCAACAATTCTCGCCTTCATTGCCACAGACCACATACACACCTTCAAATTACCCGCAATATACTGATGCATTACCTCAGTTAGCGTCTTCCCAAACCCAATACCCGTCTTACTCGCAAACGTACGGTTCATCTTTCTAAAGAAAAATCCACTTGAGAGATATACATTTTAATTCATGTTCAATGTGCAGTGAATGAAAGGTAAGTTTATATAGTGTACGTGCGTAGAAATATGTACCTTTTAAAGGCAACCCTATAATACACATCCATGCGAAAGTTCAACCTTTTTTTGTGACTGGCACTGACAGAGTGTTTGAATGAAGATCGTTTCCTTTTCAGCTCATGTGCCTGTGTGCTTTGGCCCTGCGGGCGAGTGCCGAGCCCTTTTTCCCAGGCATGCTCCCAATGCCTTTCCCTGGAATGTTTCCAGGCATGTTCCCACCATTCCCCATGCCCTTCCCGGGAATGATGCCCTTCGGAGGCATGCCCTTCGGAGGCATGCCCTTCGGAGGCATGCCCTTCGGAGGCATGGGCATGGGCATGCTCGGTATGCCTCCTCCGATGCCCCTTCTGTAACGCCCGTCCCTCCCCGGAGAGGCCATTTTAGCTCTTGTACTGAGGTCGCCTCTTTCATTTTGCAGCTCCTGCTTATGCTCGCCCTTCGGGTGGGGGCACAGCCATATTTTGCCTACCCGTATCTGCCCCCGCCCTACGTGCCTCGTCCTTCCTTCCTGTCGAACATGTTCCCAGCCCTACCTCCTCCCCCAGCCTCGCCACCCGTCCTGCCACCTAAGCCCCCTCCCCCAGTGCCACCCATGCCCCCTCCACCACCCCCTCCGCCGCCCCCTATGCTCTCTCCATCCGTCGTTTCTTCCCGGTCACTTCTGTACCCAGGATTCATTCCTCCAGCGACGCAAAACCCTTTTCTCGGGATGCTACCACCTGCAACATCTCCGACCTCGCCTCAAATGTCAGGGTTCTTCCCGCCTTCCTTTTCAAACGTCATCGTTCCTCCAAAGCCATCAACAGTTTCAGTTAATGTTCTGGGCGGTATTCCTCCCACTGCTCCACAACCTCCAACACCGTGGTCTTCTATTTGGAAAGCAATAGGAAGCTTAAATTCGCCTATAAGTGCCCCACCATCTAATCCAATCTCAGCTTTCAGCGCCTTATCTGGGGTCACTCCTACCGTCGTAACCTCAGACTCGACCTCACCAACTCCGCCATCATTATTTTCGTACTTAGGTCCTCTCTACTCTTTATTTGGAGACAATGCTCCTCCAGAGCCCGTTGTTAAGACCTCCGGTATATTTGGAAGCGTGTTTCCAATCTTAAATCCTCCCCCTCCGCCTTTAACAGCCAGTGTGGCCTCCACTGCATTTTTACCATCCTCGCCTCCTCCCCTACCCGTCGTCTTGCTTCCGAAGCCCCCTCCTTTATCAGCAAGTTTAATCCCCATGTTGTTACCATTACCTCAGTCCCCAATTACAGAAACGTTCGCACCGCCTTCTTTACCAGACCCACTTGCGGGTATCCTGGGAGGCATTTTTCCAGCTCGTGCGCCTCCTCCTCCAGCAGGGTCGTTGGTCGAGGCGTTATTTCCACTTCTGAACTCCCATTGGGAATCTGTATACGGTGATTTAAAACCCCAAATAACTCTCGTCTCGCCTCCAAAACCTTCAAGCGCTATCGGAACTGTGCTTCCACTTCCTGCCTGGTCGCCTCCAATTGCGTCCACTAACGTGATTGGCGGCGTATCCACACTAGTTATTCCGCCTGTGGATCCTCCACCGTCAGCTGTTGGAGGAGTTCTTCCATCATCTTCCTTTCTTTCATCGCCCTTATCTCTGCTATTCGGTGGTATGATACCTTCACTTTCGTCCTCCCCGCCTCCTCCTCCGCCTCCACCTTCCTTTTCTTCACCATCCCTCTTCTCCTTGCTACTAGGTGGAGCGATACCGTCACTTCTGCCGTCTCCGCCACCAGCACCACTTCCACCACCTTCACCCCCACTTTCCTTTCCTTCAGCATCCCAACTCTCTCTGCTACTAGGTGGGATGCTTCCGTCACATTCGTCGCCTCAGCCACCGCCTCCAACACCGCTTCAACCACTGCTACCTACACCCCCACCTTCTCCGGCCATGGTTTCATCTCTTGCAGGCGTGCACCCTCCGAGCGCTAGCTTCTTCCCCTCTGCCCCGTCGCCCTTCTCCAGCGGGTTCGCATCCCCTGGCCTGTCCGCGTGGTCTCTCCAAGGCCTGCTCCCGGCCGCCCCTGCGCCCGCCTCCGCCCACGCGTCGGCGACTGCAGTGGGAGCCTCGCCCTTCTGGTCGCCCTCGCTGGCCTTCAAGTGAGCACCGCTGGGCGCTAGTCGGCGGTGGGCTGCGCGGGCGCTAGCGACGGCCTTGCAGGCGGCCACTGGCAACGATGCAGATTGAAACACTGGTGTGCTTCTGGTGTTCAAGAAATGGCACATCATTATCAGCTCTTTGGACCTCCTCAAATGCATATCAAGAATCAAATTTATTGAAGAACACAAACCAAAAAGTGGATTTTACATTCTAGTTTGTACTTGACGGATAATAAAGAGGCTCGGCACCTGATATTACAAATACATATTTTATTTTTTTCAACTTACTCTCTTTTCAAGTACTGTTTACATTTTGTACTTTTCTATTTGTGATAATCTCTTCACAGAATGGTATGAAAAAAGTGGTACAAAACCGAAGTAGTGTGTAAAGTGGCATGCTGAAACTTTCCCTTCTCTCAGTGTATTACTTAACGACCATCCATAATTTTAAAATGTTCTTAACATTTTTTAAAATATAAAATTGAGGTGTAAATTGCATTCAGGAGAAATCTCTTGCTTTAATATTGAAGGTCAAGAGTAGGTTAGAAAAATATTTGAAGTTTTACAATATTCAAAATTTTAGAAGTTTTAATGAAAATTGGAAGTTCAGAAATTTGATATTTTTAAATAGACATTACTCAGTTTGAGCAAAAAAGAAGAAAAAGTGGTTGTAATTTTCCAGAAACTTAAAAAAAATGCATAGACTTTTATTTGTAGCATCCTTACAAAATTAAATCTTCGAAAACGTACGTGATCATACTTCACATGTAAATATGCATTTATCAAGTTTGATCAAACAAACGTTTGGATTTCGGGTAGAATATTTCCTTCCTCCAGCACCAATCTGTCCCACAGCACACTAACAGACCTTAGTCTTGACGACTGTATGAATTTACAGTTGAAAGCTACCTTAAGCACGGGTTTTACGAGCAAAACGCTATATTATATCATTGAGATGAATCCAATTACTTTTGCAATCAGTACTGCATATTCGAGCCACTAAGCATTCGGTGCAGAAAAAAAATTCAGAAGCTTTTTCCACCAAATTCGTGCATTTTTTGTGGTGTATATCTTGAATTTGAGGTTTACCACCGGCGAAGTGTCGGTTTCACCAGGAAAATTGCAAAGCAAACATTTTCCTTCTTTTAGTTTTTCCAGTACCATCATGACAACTGTCCGCTCAATCGAAATGATGTTCACGTCTAAAATCAAAGAAGACAATATTCATGAGTCGGAAACGAGATGAAAGATCATAGTGTATTCTTAGAGTTGTGTTAATTCCATTTCTGGGCTTGTTGTTATTTATTAACCTCCACTGGAGACAGAGTTAATGAGACACGTAACGAGCATGTTCTATTTCTATCATCGTACTTTTCTTACTTGGCTTGCTTCGACTTTTTTCATCAGTTTTATACATTTATAGCTTATTTTACGTGATGAGACTCAGGCCATGAGGTCTGCTCTTCCGTTTGACAATACAAATTCCGCTACGCTCCTTTCACCAACCAAGCGAGAAAGAAGGTATCTCTCGGGCGAAGAAACAGGCAGTTAAATTTAGCTCTGTTAGACTTGAGGTAATTTTACATGCGGAAATTCTACGTCATGGGGTTCCCAGCTTTCCTTCTCCTCCAAAGGAATCTGTACAAAGGATTTTTTCGCTATTAAAAGTCACGGCTTTGTTTGGGTTTGAAACTGCAAGCTTGAGTATTACAGCCCTATATGCTAACCATTAGACAGGCAAAGTGGTGGCGTCAGAGAGAAATGAAGTTCATATAAACACACTGATTCAATATCTTTAGCCAGGTAAAACTTACATACACTTGGGAATTGAAGAATGTGAGAGCATTTCGTATGACACAAAGAAAAAGAGAATTCATAGAGAGTATTACAGAAGAGTGCGACATGTCCTGCACTCCACCCTGAGCTAGTGATATAAAATATCTTCAATTGGTAATTTGAAGGTGCCAGTAGCCAGGTGCAGTTTCGGACTAGTGGACTGGTATGAGCAAGAAATTCGAATCATGGATGGAAAAAACCGAAAACCGCTGTCAATGTATCATGTCGCTCACCGACTAGCAGATATACATAGACTTTGTGTCACGTAAGAAAGGAGGAAGAGGCATCACCTAAATTGAAGCCTTCTGGCACATTGCAATAGTGACCGAAGAATGGGAAAGAAAGGTATTGTGTGTGTAACAAGAAGCATTGCGAAGAAGTCTAAGCTAGCCACGTAGAATAAAACAGACACTAAACTTCTGATGTTACTAATACGAAAGTGAAACACAAAATATGATAAAGAAATCGTGGAGAGGGAACTCCATTGACAATACCTAAAAATAAGGGACAAGGAGCATGTAAAAAAATCAATCATTCATTTGGTTGAAATGGGAAAGAATGAAGCCAGAATCGAAAGGAGTTAATAGATGGCCAAGATCAGGTGCTGAGAGCCATGACATTAAGACAAAGCTGTTCTCAAAATTTACAAAGATGATAAATGCAGCATTTGCCAAGAACAAGTAGAAATCATTGATCACATCGTCTAAACTTCTTCAATTGTAGAAGAGGCCGAATACTTGAAAAAATGATAGGGTGTATAGTTACCTCTACTGACAGATTTTTAATGGTCTAAAAGTTCCAAACACATGCTCCAAGAGGTACGAACACTCACCAAAACAGGTGGCGTCTGTTGGACTGTGTGCAATATTGTAGGACCAAAAAATTCAAATTGATCGCACGATAACTGCAAACAAACCAAATATTATTATCCGGGATTTTGAGAGAAAAGTGTCAATTTGTAGATGTGGATGTACCGTGCGATCAAAACGTCGTAACCAAGGCGGCAGAGAAACGTCTTAAATACAAGAGTTTGGAAATCGAGATCAGCCGAATGTTGCGCGTAAAAGCACAGGTCGTCTCGATAGTCATCGGAGCTTTTGAATTTGCTCCGCAAAATCTGTGTTAGATCTTGGCTAAACACTAAAGTCATACAAAAGGCTGGGAAGTACAATACATTGCCTTTTTTAGAATTTTACGCAAAGCATTGTAGAGGTACCGACAGACGTTTCTTATGAAGCTGGTTGCAACCTGGAGTAGATTTTTTATTCAACCGACTCGTAAGATCTTTAGTACTGAATCAGATGAAAAATAATAATAATAATAACAATAATAATAATAATAAACTAGCCCCGTGTCAGAGAAGGTTGCGGCAGCCAACATCTGCGCCTAGGAGGCTGCAGGTTCGAGGTCTGTGTAGGCATGTATTTGTGATTGTCCCTTCCCCCATTCATTATCATCCTATCACCGAATAATTTACAATTCGATGCGTAACAACCTTGAATTACCGAGGGATACAGCTGCCCCCCATAGTTACACACGTTAATTGTGTAGTGGTCAGAAATGGGAGATACGCAATTATTATTATTATTATTATTATTATTATTATTATTATTATTATTATTATTATTATTATTATTATTATTATTATTATTATTATTATTATTATTATTATTATTATTATTATTATTATTATTATTATTATTATTATTATTATTAATAATAATAATAATAATAACAACAACACAAATTGGGTGAAAGAAGACTATTGGTAATGAATATTAGCTTGATACCAACTTTCATTTCTTTTATCCACAATGTTTCGTGGTGTTTTGTGTCTTTCCTCAAAGGAGGAATTCAAATAATGAGCAATAAATAAAAAATAAATAAAAACGACAACAATACGCATTATTTGGCCGCGAAGCAGTCGAAAGGGAAGAGGGCGTAGCCTGAGCGTGGCAATCACGCGCCAACAAAGCCAGGGCGGAACCGCACAGCGCCCCTCCCCCTCCCTGGAACAACGGTCAAGAGCTGCGCCGGCCTCTAATGGGGCGGCCTCCAACGCGTGCATCGGCGGCGGCGTTTGATATATAGCCTAATGGGTTATGAATTGTCCGTATCGGCGGCTCGCACACGCACAATTCACGCGGGATATTGATAACGGCAAATAGATGATCATTCTGCGCGGTGGATACTCGATATGCGCATATGCATCACCACATTTGCAGCAGCTCTGCGGCGGCGGCGGCGGACTCACAAAGAGCCCGCGGGGGCGGGGGTGGCGGTGGGGGGCGGTGCCAAGGCCTGCCTCCGCGCGCGCCCGCCACTCCGTTGCGTCGGAGGCATCTCGGGCTTTGCTCGAGTTTTAAGCCCTTCACTCCCAACTATGGACTGTTCTTTTATATAGTGTATGACTCTCATGTTATATGTTTTTATTTTACAAGGAAAATAATCTTCGTATTACAGCTTAAGATTTTGCCTTAAGAAAAACATATTTTTATTTACATTTATTATTGTTTTAGTTTAGTACATATAAGAACTGAGCGTCACTCAAAACACTCCAATATATATATATATATATATATATATATATATATATATATAATGAAGTAGGAATGCCGCCACCTCCCTAACTAATGACTATAGCAGCAGGCAAGCCCCAGGATGTAGCGATATTCCTACCTCGTTGAATGGGATGGTGCTAACTCAGAGCCACCAGGAAAAGCCTTCTTGAAGTATCTCCCCTACCCCCATCAGAAACAAGCTAGAATCCCCGGCTGGTGTTTATTGATTGATTGGATTGATTAATAAGAGATTCCGGGAGTTTTAAACCGTTGAGTTTTGCGGAAAAAAAACTACAACGGTAAATAGGTCGAAAAATGCATTTCAAAAAAACTAATGAAATCAATAGATACATCAAATGAAACAGGGTCATTTATTCTTTAATGACGCAAACTACTAAAGTACTGTCACAATTTCAACCCGAGTTAATAATGATTAACGTTTTAGCGATATCTTTTTTTCGTATAGTGATATCTTTTCGAAAAATAATATATGGGAAAAAATGAAAAACACGTGTTTCATATTTTTGCTTATACTCTTCTCAGAAAAAAAAAGTTTAAATATCTAGGACATCAAGGTCACACTTTTCTTCAATTTGTGCGATTTAGCGTGGAATTGCCCTATCATTAAATATCTGCCACTAAAGAATTTCGAACCCTACGATAAACCCGTTCCGAGTCGTAAAAGAATCAACAGTACCGCTGTCTTTTAACTAACTGAGTTGATGAATCAATTGACGTAGGTTTAGATAATCGTGATATGGTAATTACCGTTAAATGTTATAGAAAAATGCATGAAATCATAGTGTTTTTGGAATTTAATTATGTAGGTACTGTTGTTTAGGCAGTTTACTTTCTGTGTTTTTGGGTTTTAAATTTAACCTCTTCCAGAATTCATTCTGAATAAATACTCACAGACGTACTCATATTTTACGTCATACGTTTCCAGCAATGAAAATCAACATTCAAGCAGTACAGATATTAAGATGTTAAATATTATTTTATACCAGAGGATATTAATCAAATTTGTACATAAATACAAATTTCTCGGTTTAAAAACTTGCTTTTGATTGTCGAATACTTTTAATTGTTTTTAATTCTTTTAATTTAACTGTTCTTCAAACGCTGTGATTTCAAATGTTGCCAGGTGCAGCCAGTCGTTAGGTACTCGGGTCTGTGGGCGCGGGCGCGGGCGCGGGCGCGGGCGTGGGCGTGGGCGTGGGCGTGGGCGCGGGCGCGGGCGCGGGCGGGGGCGCGGGCGCGGGCGCGGGCGCGGGCGCGGGCGGGGTCGCGGGCGCGGGCGCGGGCGCGGGCGCGGGCGCGGGCGCGGGCGCGGGCGTGGGCGTGGGCGTGGGCGAGGGCGACGTGCGTCCGCAGCGGCCAGCGCCCGCGCGCCGGCGGCGGCGGGAGGGCGGTGCGTCGGGATGCCGGGCATTCCGCGCTGGAACATCCGCCGCGCGGCCCGCGCAGCACAGTGCGCCCGACGCAGCGGCAGCGCGGAGCGCAAGCCCCCCACCCGCCCACGGCAGCGGATTCATGGATTGGTAATATCTAGCGCGTCACGGCTGAGGTGGTCAGTCTCCTGGGTATAATGTGTATTTTTAGAAGGTGGCGGTAATCATCACTTTTTGACTGATAAGAACCGGTGACGACTTACACGTAGACTGGCTAGGTTTTCCCCAACCAGGTATCTCTCACCACCATGAAATCACATGGCACCATGGGCAACGGCTTCATGGATTGATAATTTCGAGCGCGTCACGGCAGAGGTTGTCGGTTCCTCTGAGTATATTGTTTTTTCTTCGAGAGGTGGCGTTAATCATCACTTTCTGACTGATAAGATCCTGTGACGACTTACACGTCGACTGGCTAGGTTTTCCCCAACCAGGTATCTCTCTCCACTAAGGCACCACCCAAACCAGCGTCGTCTTAGTTTCGAGTCCCGACGGTGGCAGGATTTTCGACAAAAGCTAGATATATAGGTCGAATTCAGTCTGTGCTTGGAGGCGAATTCTTGCGACCGGCTGCTCTGATCGACAGTTTTCCGTGGATTATCTTATCAATACAAACAAAATGTCTGAGCAATACGCTAACAAAAGGGCGAGAGCGGTGCCCTGCCGGTGGGAGATACCTGGAGGGTAGAAAAATCCCCCTACCCGACGGTGGATCTCCCCCAACTCCCGAGGAAAGTTCACGCTCTACACTTACGGGACTAATGACCTTAGAATTTAAAGTGCCGTGAAAAAATAAGAAAGCAGGACCCGCTCTAAGCTTCCGACTAGACTCCTCACAAGTGAGGTAGTGCAGTGCATGTAGTTGTGTGTGACTGAGGGGGTCCATAGGACAAGTAAGTGGACGAGAAGAACGCGTGCGATCTGTGGCCTGCATATTACGGTACTACTCCAGCATTTGTCAGGCATTGATCAGAGAAACCACAGAAAACTACGGATCAGAGTAGCTGGCAAGACTTTAAAATGTGCACAACGTTCTAGTGACATACAGGCTGTAAAGAAATTGTAAAATTGCTAAAAACACATTAACAATATATTCGGAAATCTATACTTTCGAGGTAAGGATGGTAAACGATTTCTTTATTGCTTACATAATGATGAGCACGGTGGTGTATATTATTCAGTTAAAATATCTTATATTGCAACGTCTGACTTACTAACACTTCATCCATAACTTGAAAAATTCTTAAAGAGCGAAGGGCAAAAAAATCGTGTTATAAGAGAAAATAAAAAAAAGTGAAATCTAAATCTTTTTTTTAATTCTACGACCTCATTAGTCCGATTAGGCCAAAAACTGTTTCTTAACACTATATTTCTATTCAAAACAAAACAGAGAAAGAGAAGGAGGGCAATTTGGGAAGGGGATCGAGGAGACCAAGAAAGAGAAGAGGAGGAGAAACAAAATGTATAATTTTTGACAAAATACCCATGGGTAATATTAGGTAATATTAAGCCAGGTGTCGAACGTGAATTATAATAAATAACAATGCAATATGCATGAGTACGGAAAATACTATCCTCGAGTGTTCGTTATTTTAGAATTTCAGGTAAGAATACTAAAATTACTTAAAAATATATTTTCCCCTGCCAATTTATCTATTTTTTGGACAATATTAGTTATTAAAGTTTCTACGAGTATGCATTATTCTAAAGCAAAAGCACAACAGATTAGCAAAACGTTCTCTCATATTACTTAATTCGATCTTCTTCAAGTCCGTCTTAAAATTGCGTTTTCTCAAATGATTTGAACTTCTTATAACTGTGCATTGCATCATTGATATTTACAAAGTGTTTGAAAACATTTTAATCAATAAAATTGTAAAATAAAAGTAGGAGAAATGAATAAATAATAATATCAACACTGACCTCAAATTAATGTGACTTGATTTTTAATGCCGATTTTAGTTACTAGTTGCTACTATCAATTGTTAAAAAGACAACAGCTAACCAAAAATTCAGTAGTAATTAGTTACTTTCACATTTTCCCCTCATACATATCTTATAGACCCATAGATGATGCAGTGCATCGCCCTCCAGTCCGGTGACGTCATACCTGCCCTGAAGTACATACGTTGGCGTGCATAAGTGAAGTATATACGATGGCGGACAGAGAAGAAATTGTTATTTCGTTAGAAGATGCTACAGTCATGCAACGGCATACAAAGCGAAACCTTTGGTGATTTGTTTCTGGGGACTATCCCGACAACTGCGGCGCTTCGAGTCCTATGCCTTCCCTATACTCAATTTCCTTGCTCCTCTACGTAGAACCCAAATAAACTAGTGGTGCTAAAACAGCAAGAACTTTCTCGCCCATACTTTCACGCAAAATTACGTGAAAAGTACTCAAATTTTCGAAAAATTGTACTTGACCTAATTTCAAAATATATCTTTAAGAAACAGATTTCATTAAAGTAAAACTTTCTATCTTCACAATCGTCGTTGTAGAACGACGCCAAAAAATTTTAATTTGGAAACTTTCAAAAAATCAGGGTTTTTAACGAAAATGAAATAAACACCATTCTCTTAAATGTCCTTCGCACAATCCAACAAAAAAATTTAATCAAAAAGGATGGAGCCATTTTTGGAAGGAGCCAGAGGCTTTATGTAAAGTACCTTCCAAAGTTGAAATATCAGTTGCAAATTCAAGAGGCAGCAATGTCAAATACTCAATTCGGGAATATCAATGGAGAAATTTGGAGATTTTGGAGAAAATCGGCTGATCGGTTTAGCAGATAGCATGGTTCATAGAAGGTCGGATGGACGGACGGAGGTTTTGCCGTCATTCGATTTTTCGGCATCAAGGATCCACAAAACAGGGATATGGCTTCACCACGTGTTAGAGGATAAAAAAATAGCAAATTAGATTGATCCTCTTTTTCGTTACCAGGGCTCCAGTTTTTCTGCCGAAAATTCACCGTTTTTCCTGTTTGTTCACCCGTTTGTTAAGATCCCGTTCCGGCATTTGCCTGGTGTTGAACGAAGAAACCACAGAAAACTACCGCTAAAAGTAACCTGGCAGCGATAATTCTCCAAACAGCAGCCGATTTCGATCTAGCTGTGTAGCTAGTGTGGGAAATCCTGCAAATACTCCACCGTCGGTATTCGAACCATAAGGCCTCCTGCTCAGAGACACTGCAGTGACATCAGTTGATATCCTGACCAACCTTCGCCGCTCTCCATTTGGCTCCACGCTGCCACTGCACGTATGTTTTTCGGTGTCCGTGAGTTTGTTGCGTGTGGCCAGTGTGCGGACCGTGGCGCGGGAGGGTGAGGGGGGGGGGGGGGGGGCTGGCGCTCGGGGCGTGCGGTCTCAGCGACGTCCGGAGGGCGCGGCCGCAGCGCCCTCTGCCCCCCCCCCCCCCGCCCTGTCCCCGAACCACCCCCGCCCACCGCCCGCCCGCCCGCGTGTCGTCGTCGACGCGTTCGCGCTTTGATGGCGAGGCCCCTGAGTTGCGGCGCGTGGGGAATGTGTCGCTTGTGCTGCACCGCCCCCGCCCCCGCCCCCACCCCCACCCGCCCACCCACTTTTTACTTTCTCACCTACCACCTCTGCTTACGTAGTAAAGAGAAAGTATTCGAACGCTGCACTGGAAACTAATAACGGCTTTCCTCCCCGAACGATGTCTTTATTGATACGGCGAGGTTCGGACCATCAGGTCCGCTCTCCTAACCTCATGTCATAAATATACCTACAAATACTCCACAAATATAAAAGAAGTATTATCCTCAAGCAGAAAGTAGGTACAGAAACAAACCATTTAAAAACAATTTATAAAAAGAAAATATCAGAAACAAAACAATGTTATCAAAATGGTTGGAAAGCATTTTAAATACGAGCACCGAAGACGAAAATTTAAATTGAGTAACAATATTATGTGCTTCACGTGACTGTGCACTTCGTGGTATTCATCCCAAGCGACTGTAATCTATTAAAACAAAAACACGTCACCTCTCCCGCCGATCGACCTTGGCCTATGAAACAAGCGAATTTTAAACAGAGAAACCCGTATTTGGGGACTCTAATTTAAATTAGTACTGTTACTACGGTTACAACTTTACATACTTTTTGATATAATTTCTAACGGCAACGTAATTTTATAACCTACGTTAACCTGAAAAGGGTTTCCAACCCGCAAAATATTTTCGGCATGCTGGGATACGAACTTAAGTTCTTACAAGCAGCACGCCATTCAAGTTATTATTAATTATAATTATTATATTAGTTCAACTAGCCTCACGCTTAAATTGAAATTCAAAAACTCAAAAATTAATATATTTTCATTCACATTATTTCGAGATGAAGTAGTTCAAAAGAAGATATTTCATTAACTAAACTATTCTTTAACGTCAATATTGTAGTTTGGCTTCCGCGACTGGAGTCAGTAAATACTTGGCTGTCAGGGAGACGCAAGGCAGAGGTGCCAACATTTCGGCCGCCATTCTACATCCTTCCTCAAGACAAAATTCCACTTCAAAACGTCATATCGCTCTGAAGAAAGTCCCACAATAGCGACCAAAACGTTCGAAAACGCAGATATCGCTGAAAATGATTTTACAGCAATGAACTTTGTTGAATGTTATTGAGTTGTACAGTTTCAGTGATCATAAACGAATTGTTAGTCATTTATTTAGCGAAGGTTGCTTTTATCTTAGAAGTAAGAAAACTGATGTGTGTTTTGTTCTAAAACGTTTGTTGAAGAGATTTTTGCAATAAATAATGGAAATATAATTTGTGCATTTTCGGCAATGTAATTTCTATAATGATACATTACAAACTGATCCACATGATACGAGAAAATCTGCAGTGTGTTAGCAGCACTAATTTAATTCTATGTGTAAGAAGAACCCAGAAGTGGCTTTGGACGAGACGGGCTGCATTTAAATCGGAGAGGAGCAGCTAGAGGGCGGCTGTTCTCAAGAACCGGTGCGAAGGATGGCCGGGGAACAACTCCAGACAGCGGGGCATGACCATGCACAGCGGTGGATGAGAAGGGTAAGTCTCTATTAGTGTTGCAGGTAAATTGTGGAAGCTCAGTAAATAAATATGAACTACTTTGGAATTTTATAGATCAGCATTGCCTTGATATTGTAATAAGGTACGGAGTCATGGCTTAAACCTGAAATGTCTAATAAAGAAATATTTTGCGATGATTATGCCGTATTTAGGAGAAACTGAGATATTCGTCGGGGTGGGTCGTTTATTTCTGTTAAATCAAATATGAATTCAGGAGAGTTCTGTAAAGATTGAGAATTCGAGATATTATGTGTAGAAATCAAATGCAAACGCTCTAATAGAACATTTAAAACAATAGGTGCACACAGGTCTCCAAATGAAAATGTACAAATGCTTAATAAACTTAGTGAGTTAACGCGTATAGATAGCGATAAGAATACACGTTGCAAAATCGGGAGTCTTACATATTCCTCCTGTAAACTGGGAGGTGACTCGTGGGGAAGGGGCGCAAGTCATTGTAAACGAGTTGGTTTGGGAAAACGGATTCACCCTGATGGTGCGGGAGTCAAAAAGGGAAAGTGCACTGCTGGACGCCTTTTTAATGCGATCAGAGAACTTGTTCGGTAACTGCGAGGTGGTACAAGGGATTAGTGACCATTCCGCAGTACGTTTAGAAATAGAAGGAAATATTTCTCGTGTCGAATATTCTAAGGTCGATCACTATCACATGGTAAATGAAAAAGGTTTACAAGAACATCTGGGAGCAAATTACTCGGACTGGTGTAGTATGGAAAGCAGCGTAGAGGAAATCTGACGGAACTATAAAAAATGTGATCGAGGAAAGAGAGCGTTTCGTAATATTGAAATATTTTATGAAGAATCCCGATCTCAAGTACTATAATGAAAAGATAAGAAAGCTGAAATCAAAAAGTTAGAAGAGCTTATGAAAGCACTGAAGAAGTACAGAATATAGGGAAAAAATCAAAATTCTCTCTAGGGTGCTTCTCCAAGTGAAACTGGCCACGAAGGAACATTTTTTACAATGTATATTATCCAAGTTTTACAGGAAGAAAATAAGTTTTTCAAATACGTAAAAAAACGAAAGGGAAATTGCGAGGACATACCCGTGATGATAGATACAAAGAAAATGACAGAGAGCAAAGATAAAGCGGAACTCTTTGATTCCTTTTTTGGTTCGGTATTTGCATCAAACAATGACGTATCTGCTTTGAACGGGTCGTGAGAAAGAATGATTACTAGATCACGTGATGTTTGAAAAAGAATAGCAAGAACTGAAAAGAATAAATCGGTAGGCCCGGACGGCATTTCGGAAGACATTTTGTTCTTTATTGTATTAGATATAATACAATACAACAGAGTAATAAGTGTAAAGAATTTGCCAACAGCCTTAATGCCCAAAGCAAATTAAATAAATTATCTATGTATCTACAAATGTAGAAGTAGAATGTACTCAATAACAGCTTGATTCAAATATTAGGAGTGAAATTATTACAATTTATTTAATAATCCAAACATCCTCTGACTTAACTTTCACTGCCAGGTCGTTACATTTATTCAATTTCTCAATTGTGGTAGTATAGAAAGTTCATTATTTGCTTTAGAGCTAAAATTTTGTCAAAAGGAGCCAATCAATTTCTTTCAGTACATTGCTTAGAACAAGCTTATTTCAAATGTATGGAATCCGGATCGACACATGGATCTAATCACACGTGAGAAAAACCTTTTAAAGTCATTAAATAGCACAATAAATTGGCTTGCAATTGGAATTCATGAAATTCATTGCTTGTTAATTGTAAAAAAGTTACCCCAATGAAACCCTTTGAACACGCACAAAATTGGGTAATGTATCACTTACTCACTCACTGAACCCTAAATCGTGATAACGCGATGACACTGATGTAATGATTCGGAGACGCAGGCATGCACTGCGAACATTCATGCGATGGTAGGTTAATATCTACCCACTGGACGTATTTAATTCGCTTCTTCAATATCACCTTCATATATACTTCACTATTTAACAAACGTTGAGTAATACGTTTGAAGAACATTATTGATGTTTGAAATAACGTAGATCGTACAGCATTGATTCATATTCATAACTGTGAAAGTTATGTATTAATCTTATTATTATTATTATTATTATTATTATTATTATTATTATTATTATTATTATTATTATTATTAATTTAAAAAAAATTGTTACTGGAAAATGCCTGCAGAATTGGCTTGTAATTCAATAATGCTTGATCCCATGCAAACAAACTCCTGAACATTGTACTCAATTACTGAAGTATTCTTATATTTCCATTCTTGAAATTAGAAGTGGTTCAGAATGGCTTAGATTTTTTATTATAGATGGTTTCCTTATATCTTTAGCGTCTGCTATGTTTTCAGTTTTGCCTTTAATCGTGGAGAAAAAATTTTCTTTCAAGACAAAATAGGCATCTTTAATATTGAAGTTTGTCAAAAGAGGCCAACATATTCAATTTATTCAAATGTAATTTTCAAACTTTTATTATAAACTGAAAATCGTACCCATGCTATCTTTATAAAAGTATTTCTTGCTATTCTTACTTGAAATACATACAAAAAGTTGTAATCTCCTTTGAGAACATTTTGAAAATGTCTCAGAGACTTAATGTAATGTGCCACCAAAGTTCAAGGAATATTTTTCAAAATAACAGAACTTTGAGTCTGGCCAGATCGATCTAGTAATTAGAGGTTAATTTTAGAAAAAAATACGAATTTGACGACAGTGTTATTCACCTAGGAACAGATGCACGAGCCTTTTGAGAAAAAACATTTTTTCGTATCAGGAAAGCACAAAATTTATATATCCGTGGGAATGACAAAATCGATTTTCGCTCAGAACTACATAACTTTCTACACTCCATTTATTGTTCCGCGTATACGTATGTATACGAGAAAGTAATATTATTTAAAGTTTTTCGGGGACATTACATTTAAGTTGTAATTACGCCGGCCCCTAAATGCTCCCTTTACCTTCTGAGAACGCGTTTTAGCCCGTGAGGTGGAGATGATCCCAAGCTCGCTGGATGCTGAGATTCGGTGCTGTCCTAAACGTCGTCTTACAGGGGACTCCTACCACCCATGTATTTCCCCCATGTGGCCACCGCCCCACTCTAGACAAGCTCTAAGCTTTGGACTGGTCCCCCGACTTGTGTGGTAAATATAGCGCGAGGGCGTGGCCCGTTTATTAGGGAACTACTCAGGCATACGCATGGTAACGAACACTTGGAGAAACAACGGGAAACTAAAGATCAGAACAGCGGTTCTCTAGAATTCTCATCCCTTCAGTGGCTGAATTCATCCTACGAATATAGCTAGAGTCAAAACTCCGAGGAGTCGAATCTTATGCCCTCCAGGTCGGGGTTGCTTTAGTGAAGGCGGGAATGCGACTCTGAGGTAAACTCAGCCAGCTATTTATGTATTACACAGGCACTCAAAAAAAGGTTGTCAGACCGAAAGATTTGACACATCTCTATGTATGTCGACGTCCTGATTTAACACCTGAAGCCAGACTTGCGCCACCACCCTTGAGTTTTGTTTTAAGTCGTGAAAAACATCCGCGAAATGCTAAATTGTAAATTTCTCGGTGTTTGTATTTGCAATTTAAAAAAATAGGAGTGGGCACAATTCTGATTTTATATTCGGATTCAGCGCATCGACATACACAGAGACGCATAATAATAATAATAATAATAATAATAATAATAATAATAATAATAATGTCTTTATTAATGGCGAGGCTCAGGCCATAGGGCCTGCTCTTCCGCCTAATCACTGAATTTACATACATTTAGAGTAGTAACATTTTAAGAGGGGAGGACAAGCTGTACATTTACGTCTGGGAGAACAAATCTAGAGACCATCCCGGCATACGCCTTAAGCGATTGAGTAAACCCAGAAAAACCTCAATCATAGCATAGGACAAGTCCTTGGGATACACCATTCTTTTTGTATGGCTTGTGTTATATTGTGTTTCCGATTGCATCTACTGCTATGGTCGTATGTCCCGTAAGTACGGTGTGCGTTTTTCCCCACGTGGGAGCGTAAGATCTGGCGCCGAATCCTCACCCCTAACAGTTGGAAATTAAAATACTCAAAAATTCCAATTGTTTTTTTCTTTTCAAAGCGACCGAAGTATTTTACCTGTCAAACTCATCTAACATGGAGCAACAATCAATTTATTGAAATCATCGTTCCACAGCGTCACTGAATATTTTAACTTCTTTGAAGAGACGAAATTATTGAACTTAGTAATAAATTTTGAACTTCACAATTCGCTAATGTATGCTATTGGACTTTTGTTAATCATTGTTAACTTCTGAAGAATCATCATGACAAATGTTTACCAAATCTCACGTGCTGGTTATATTAAACATTTTATAGAAAATTTATTCTTGCTTCAACGTTATGAAACTATATCGAATATGAAGAGGAGACAGAATTGAAGAATATTTAATGTACAGTCTTAACTTTCTCACGGAACGATAAATATTTCAATGAAGTTTCCTGTTCGCATAAGAAACATTCATTTTATGTATTGATTATGAATTCGACTCTAGATACAATTTCTTAATTATAGCTTTGGCTTATCACCATACGACGAAGAAGGATGTTCTGATTTTTACCATCATATTTTTTATAATATTTTTTTGTTAATTCCATTTTCCGTAAATGAATACTCACTATGAATTCTAAATAGGACAAACCTATCCCTTTTCGAAACAACGATTTTGAGTTACGCAAAATGATGCTTATCAGACCCGTAGGGATAATGTTTGCTTCATAGAATTCCCGTTATCTTCTTAATTCCAACATTATTTTATTCTGGATTTTGAAAATGAATGGTGGTGTGGTTCAGCGTCATCTGCTGCACGAGGCAAAAGTTGAAATAATTTAGGATTCGATTCTCTGGCGTGAGAACGGCCTGACCTTGCACGTGCTTGAGTAACACCTGCTGGAAGTGGGGCGATATCGAACATCTAGACTTTCCCCAAAGATTAATGATTGGGCTCCGAACTGCAGTTTTGTGTCGCAAAACATCCGCAACGGAGAGAAATTAATTTATGCTAGACAGGTCGTGCTTGGACCTTGCTTGTAGTATGCCAGATATTTAGGAACACTTTAATTACTTTCGTTTTAAATATTTCATATTTTTTTAATTTGTAGAACTCTGAAGTATTAATTTGCATAGAATATTGAATTCTTCCCTCTCTTTCTGTTGGAAAAAAATCCAAAAAAATGAAGTAGTTTCGAAGTTGACTGAAGAAAGCAAATATTTGTTTTTTTATTGTTGCGTGTCACTCTTTACAACACAGTATGAGAACAACACAGTATGCTCTTTTAGAGCAAAAGCAAGACTGTGAGGGAGAGGAATTAAATATTGGCTAATAACCTGTCATATTATGAAGCAGCAGTTTTGTGACATTTTTGTTTTGTAATCAACTGTTTTAATTTGTATCTGTTAATATACACCACATAGCTACAGTGCACTATGCGCACTACATAGCTACATAGCTGCATTACTATATAGCTGCAGTAATAGTGAAGTCTGTTTTTGTTAAAATATTTCGTTTATTTACTTACGAGAGTATTTTTCACAGTGTATGTGCTAATTTCTTCAATACCGTTTAGAGTGGTTTTGCTAAGCAACATTTATGAAGTTGAAACCCACAAGTATATAACTAATTTCGGATACGTACATAAATTGACAGAAAATTAACAGCTTCTGTAGCCACGTGAAAGGTATCAAAGGGTCTTTGTATGTCCAGGAACTCGAGAAAAAATTGAAAAAACAATGAAACAGATTCGATTTTGACTGAAAAATGCATATGGATTATGTTATTCCTTTCATTCTTATACTGCACGTACAGATTGAATCCTCATATTTACTGAGTCACCGACACTATGCCAGTGATTTCGGATGACTTCATGCAACGAGGAAGCAAGAAGCTTTAATATTCATGTGTGCGTTTTCAGTAAACAATTTTCACACCATTATCCACACACTCGACAGCAGCGTTTTTGTTGCTGCAGGTCACTAAAAAAAGGGTGTCTCAGTTCATAGGGCAGAAAGCAGATCATTTTCTTCTCAATGAGATGAAAAAATGCATGCTGTGTCATTTTTCTGAAAAAGCTTCGGTTTTACACAGTCTCTTGGTGATTTATTCTCTCCTTTAATGTTCAGAAAGTCGTTATTTATATTGGGTACAAACACTCAAGTTAGTTCTAATTAATGCCGAAAAATGATACTACCTTTTACGTGTGCAAAGGAAGAAACGACAAAAATTGTGAATTGACGGAAACGGGGGAGCGAATTACGACAGTCCTTTATCGCTCGCGGCCTAGAGATCATTCTATTTTAGGCCGTCAAAATTCTGACTCGCCAACAGCAAACTGTCAAAATTCGCTATTTCAAATGACGCCTCCTAAGAACTAAGCAACAGCGTTTATAGGCTTGGTAATGTGTATATAGTGATGATCCAACACACGCTGTGATGAAATGAAAAATTGAACAAAGTATATTCCACGGAAATCTATGCTTTTCATGCCATGAATTTACTTACTATCAACATTACAAGAAATAAGCGTGACCTGAAATACTCCCCTGTGTACTATTCAGTATATATCAGTTCCACCCAAAAGCATACCAACATACGCCTTCCCTGGTACTGGAGGACGCCACAAATACTACTGTTGGAGGCACAATTGATCTAAACACTTGATTGATTAGTGATTCCGGGAACGTTAACTGCTAAGATAATTAGTCCCGTAAGAGTAGTTCATAGTTTCTTGGCGAGAGATGGCCTTTCTCTGCTGAATAGCAAGATCCGTCATTGACCTACACGTGGGCTTTCAGTGTTTCCACTACTAAGTATCTCCCAAAAGCGGGTCAGTGTCCCAGCAGAGAAAAGCTGTAAGTTCACGTCCTATGTGGTAGTGTAGTGCATGTTAGTGTACGTGTGTGTGTGTGTAAGGGGTGAGAATGGGACAAAAAGAGGATGAAAAATAATCACGAGCGGTCCGTGGCTCGTTTGTTAGGGTACCACTCCGGCATTCGCCTGGTGTTGTTCGGGGAAACCCGGAAAACTACCGATCAGAGCAGCCATTGGCTAGAATTCTCCTTCAAACAGCGGTTGAACCCATCCTAGTTACGTGGCTAGTGTCGAAACTCCTGCCACAGTGTTACCACGCAGGGCCCTCCCAGTCAGAGGCGCTGTCTCTGCGCCACCTATGCGTCGGGACTCGAACGCAGGGCCCTCCCAGTCAGAGGCGCTGTCTCTGAGCCACCTACGCGTCGAGACTCGAACGCAGGGCCCTCCCGGTCAGAGGCGCTGTCTCTGTGCCACCTACGCGTCGAGACTCGAACGCAGGGCCCTCCCAGACAGAGGCGCTGTCTCTGTGCTACCTATCCGTCGAGACTCGAACGCAGGGCCCTCTCAGTCAGAGGCGCTGTCTCTGTTCCACCTATGCGTCGAGACTCGAACGCAGGGCCCTCCCAGTAAGAGGCGCTGCCTCTGTGCCACCTACGCATCGGGACTCGAATGCAGGTCCCTCCCAGTCAGAGATGCTGTCTCTGTGCTACCTATCCGTCGAGACTCGAACGCAGGGCCCTCCCAGTCAGAGGCGCTGTCTCTGTTCCACCTATGCGTCGAGACTCGAACTCAGGGCCCTCGCAGACAGAGGCTCTGTACCACTTACGCTTCGAGACTTGAACGCAGGGCCCTCCCATTCAGCGGCGCGGTCTCTGTGCCACCTATGCGTCGGGACTCGAACGCAGGGCCCTCCCATTCAGCGGCGCTGTCTCTGTGCCACCTATGCGACGAGACTCGAACGCAGGGCCCTCCCAGTCAGAGGCTCTGTACCACTTACGCTTCGAGACTTGAACGCAGGGCCCTCCCAGTCAGAGGCGCTGTCTCTGTGCCACCTGAGCTGTCCCAAACTCTTGAGAAGGTGCCCGGCGCGGGGCGGTGTTCGGGTGGCGCCGCCCAGCCAACTGCTCGGGATGCCGATCGCGCGCGCGGCCGCCACTGCGGCCCCATTGCCGCGCTTGTCACGCGCGGGGCGGCGCACGCCCGTCCAGGGGAGGTTTCGCCACTCCACGCGCCTCCGCGCGTCGCCACGCGCCTCCGGGGCCGCTTCTTTCGGGGCGGCGGCCAAGGCCCGAACGCGCGACGCAACCGCCCGACGCGGGGTATATATGCGCCCGCGGCGCTTCCAGCGGCACTGTCGTCTGCACAAGCACCACAGCACCTCCTCACCGCCAACATGTTCAAGCTGGTGAGTACTGTGACGGGTAGTCGGCGCTTGCGCCGCCGTCCTCAACACGGTCGGTTTTGTCATAGAGAGGCTTTTGTCTCGTTGCATTCAAATTTAAATCAATTCAGTTCATGCCTATTTTGCGTGGCGGGTCTCAGGCCATCAGCCCTGCTTTTCTGCACGACTTCAAATTTCGCAACGCTCATTTCACCATCTGACGGACAAAGAAGGTATCACTCGGGTGACGCATCGTATTGTGAGGCTATTTTTTAATGTTTGAGGATCTTTCACATCTACAACATAGGACATCGGATTACAGTACTGTAGTAAATCTACAACATGGGACAGCCGGGTTAACTTTATCTCCAAACGAAGGTGTATGAGGGATATTTTTTCGACCTTACAAATCCACGGCTTTAAACAAACTTCTTCCCACGAACTTGGGTGTAACTGTTCGATACGCAAACCGTTCCACCACCGAAGCTGCATCAGACTCCGTACAGCTCTAAGACTGAGAGAAAAAATTTTGAAAAATGATTTCGTGACGATCCTCTCAAAAGTTTCTAATATACCGCCAAGAAGTATCGTGGCTGATTCGTTTCCCAACTTTGGGAACTAGGGTCAATAATCCCAGCAATTTCAAATGGAATTTGTCAATCAAATTGAATTTGGAAAGGGCATTGCGGATTCAGAACAAATTGTTTTTTTTATACAATATTTAAATGGCCATTCTTTCCACAAAACATTATAATTTTCAAATTATACCTTGGTAATTCTTGCTGAAGGCTTATCCTTCTTCTTTCGTGAAATATTCAGTTATATCAATTTTTTTAATAACTCTCTTTGTACATGCATATTTTATCTCATGGATGATTTGGGAGAAAAAAATTCTTGATGAATGTCCTGGAAAGAAATTAAGCATCCGGATGTCGACTACTTCATTTCCAAGATAATTTGACATTACTACCACAGGATTCGAAGAGAGCATTACAATAACTCGTGATTCACTGTGACATATACGATTTTAGCCACGAGAAATTCGATGTAAAACATTTAAAATAAGGTTAAATCGATTGTGGACTGAAAATTATATTTCATTGCAAATAGCCAAATTACATTGTAGTAAAAATCTTTGAATTCCATAGCTTATATTCGACAAATGTTTGCCTTCAACATTAAGCGTTAACGAGGTAGTTACAAAAATGTGTACCGATTAAACCGAGTAGGACGTGTTAATTCTTTTTAAAACGGTGCCAGTTCCTTATTACACTTTGTATCCGGTCCATGAAATTTTGTTTTCTAATTAAAATAAGGAAATCTTCATTGCTAATAATTTTCAACATAAGACATTCGACTCCACATCTTCAGTACAGTTCTATGAAATTAAGAAGGAACCTGCGTATTTTCAAAACGAACCTTGTATCTTCGATATCAACAGGCCAGTATCTACACGTTGTACCGATAAACAGTACCGCAGATCCGCAGAGCAAGGTGCCGGTCACAGCAACCAACCGTGGAGAGACGGAACCGCCGTATGGAGGAGGTAATCGATCCCAGCCGTGAATAAGGAACCGGTTCGGCAGGTCAGGAGACACAAAACAAAGCACATGCCTCTACGGGCAGTTCCGGAACCAATTCATGGACCTTTAGAACAGGATAAGCGAAGTTCAGTTGCTTGAGGAATTATGTGTATCTCATAATTGGCCATCCACGCATTCATAATTCATGGAGATATGCGCACTGAAAATGAGAAAAATTGCCGCGCAGTCTATACTGTGACTAGTAATTACAGCGTTTCAAACAAGTACTTTAAACAATATTAAATGTACTTACGCAATCTTTCGATACTATTACATCAGCAGCGGACTGTTTACGTTCTTTCACGTACTGTGGTTAAATGTTTGGTTTGGTGGTAAAATGTTTTCTGCGTGTAGGTACCATATTCTATAACCAATGTCGGTCGGAATAAAATTAAAGGTATATCTATTGAAGGTTATCAAAAGTTGTCGATTGAATTTCATGGGAGTTCCTCAGTTCGAGTCACATAACCAGAATTATATTTTTTCCCGTTAATTTAATACTTAACTGTAAGGACGTGTGATAAAGCGCATCTTTAGATGACTGGGTAGAACTGAAATATCAATAATACATGTTTGTATATTCATGTTTAATATTTAATTTCAATTCATTACGTCTAAACGAATGAGTCGTTAGTCGTCACAAGTATTTCAGTAGAGAAATGTTGACATTCATCATAACAGATCCACGAAGGCTGATCAACAAAGACTGAGACTGATTTTTTCCTGCAGCTTCAGTGATAGTTTACTTTCAGTAAATATTTGAAAAGAACGGGTCATTATGTACAATGTCCTGAGATAGCAGTACTCTCGTCACCCTCAGATCTGTCGGTTGGTCGTAATGCTCTACTTTGTAGCCGCTCCGTGCATTTCGCAATACCAAACGATTGAGGTGACGTGAGAGGAACAGTTCATTGCAATTAAATTTTGTTTTCGTTTCCACTGAAATCTTCGAAAACCTGAAACAAGCGTACGGTGAAGATGCACTTCCTCGTGAAACAGTGTTTAAGAGTTTCAAGGTTCGTATATTGCACTGAGAACCATTCTGACTCCTGACACTTCAATTAAATCTAACTTGACTTTGTTCTCTGAAAATGAGAGAAAGAACAAAAAAATCTCAAAATCGTCATCTCAAAATGTGTAATTAACATGACGTAGTATACATACGGATTTACTCAAAGAAATTACGCGAGAGTTTTGTGAGGGACACATTTGAAGCGACTACTCAAGACGTTCAATGTTAATTCAACATTTCAATCGCATTACTGCCTGATACTAGGATAACAGTAAATCAAAATTAATATTTTTCAAATTCACACTTCAGGTAAATGTCATCTCTATAAATAAATTAGCATTTTTTTAAGGATAGGGAGTATGTTTTCAAATTTATGATGTTTTTTTCTTTCTAGCTTCAAATTATTGTTTGTTACTTTCAAAAATTCAAATGTAAAAAACATTTATCATTGCTTTTAACTTGAATTTCATCATGCAAACTTTGTTGCCCCATTCCTTCCAGTTTTGAGTTGAAACAGAGGTTCTTGAAGAAGGAATGTCTGACGCTTGTCTTGTGTTTGCAGTTCGTCTTCCTCGCCCTCGTGGCCGCCGCCGTCGCCGCCCCCAAGCCGGGCTTGCTCGCCGCCCCGCTGGCAGCCGCCCCCGTCGCCTACACCGCCGCCGCCTACCCCGCCGCCTACGCCGCCCCGGTGGCCGCCGCCTACAGCGCCTACCCCGCCTACAGCGCCTACGCCTACCCCGGCGCCTACGTCGCCCCCAGCCGCCTCGTCTACGGCTGAAGACGACGCTGAGTTTGGAAAATCTGCCCAACCCTCCGGAATGAAGACGATTGAAACATCTTGTATGCATATTCGGCCAATGTGAAGGGAAAATAAACGTTTCGTTCATCTGAACCTGTGTCTTTCATTAATGATCTCAGTTTTGAATTCACAAACCCTTGAATCTTACCACTTTGGAAAATGTTACCGATCCGAAAAATATTATCTTATCATTCACGATTCTTTTCGAATCCTAACATGCATGTACCATGCATGCACATACGCACGTAAATCTATTTAAGCCGACCATTTTACGCTCCCTTCCGGGAATATGTAAGATATATAATGTCCCTGTAACTCACATAACAAACTTGGTAGAACATTTATCTTTTAGGTTAGTTTTAAACATTACAAAACAGAGGTAAAATATTTCCTATAATTACAGTGACTAGTGCTCACTATCAACTTTGATATGAAAATTTGTGTTCACAAAATATTTGAGTAATCGAGATTCAATTGTAAATATTAGAGGAAAAGAAGAGGAAAGGCGTTGGCCTTTTTATCTTATCAATGAAAATCCCCGGCATAGATTTAAGTTATAGTAAGTTTTTTTATAACTTTTTTGAATCTTTAGAGATAAGTGGAGGGATTTGGAGACAATGCATAGGAGACTACTTGAAAGAGACATTTGAGTAAAATTGTTGTTTGTGAAAAATTATCAGGAGTAATGTAAATATTGCCCAGAAACCACAAGTACTTTAAAACAATGCAATTATTTTAAGACCTCATTTTCAGAAATATATAATAAATAAGTTTTTAGATTCAAATTTGAAGGTGAAGGACAAATTCACAAAAAAAATTCAAATTTGCCGATTTTCAAACTTTAAAGGATTTTAATCATCATCGGTTTTATACCATAACTATAAGCGATCTTCTCTTAATACGAGTAAATAATAATTGTTTTCTCATTAATTACTAATGAAAATATTCAGTCATTTTCTAAATATCATTTTAAGTCGGTTTTCTGACTAAGATCATCTGAAGAGTTAGTTGAATTATTTGAACAAATCTCATTATCATTTACATTTGGAAATATAATCCACCTCTCATACATTTTCTGCTGATTAAAGATCTGCATCTGTACCAAAATATAATTAATCAGAATTTCTCGAAAACAAATTGAAGAAATCAATACAAAGAAAAAACAAATATAGGTTTAATTATTTATTACGTAAATGTTCAACATACTCCATTTGAAAATAGCGTATAATCTACATCGGTATTACTATAATTGCCCAAAAACGTAAGGGGTTGATAAATTATGCATTAGTTTTTTGTTTTTGTTTTAAAGAGTAGATGTTATTTCAAAACTAGTCGTTATTACTATCTGACCTTCTCATGATTAGTCTACAAATCTACATATAAAATAATTACGCTCAAAATCTTGATAAAGCGCAAACATATTAACTTTCCGGAACTAAGAACGAAAACGTTTGGTAAATATAGCAAAACTTCAGTATCCATCTACGATTAATATCCATAAAATCATTCAGTTCGTCCATTTGCATCTTATTATTTGAGTGAAAGTTGCTTAGCCTCGAGAGCGCAATAACCGACCACGAACAATGTCAACAACAAATGTGAAGTTATTGTTTTAAAACACATAAAGCCGCGTCATGCCAATTATCTCAAAATAATTTAAAAAATAATTATCTCAAAAGTATTTTTTTTAAATTTATTTTACGTTCCTGACTTCTGGAAATCTGCTATTTTAAATCATAAAAGTTCTGACCGAAATAAATTTTCTTTATTTACAGTGAAATTAAACTCAGCTTCAAAATTTCTATATTACCTTTATTCATGTAGAGAAGAGAGAATGTGAATTACATTGTGAGTCCAAGAATCAGATTCACTTCTTCTCTGTTCACGTCTCAAAAGGAATGTTTGAAAAGACCTTCATCTGCCTGAGGACAACTCTCTACTTGTCTTAGCTTGACAAAAGTTTTCATTCATTATACCCAGCAATCAAAATACAACAAATTATTTCGTCCTGCACAACAATTATATACACCAAAGTCTTTTAGTACTTCAAAGGTAAAAGTCCAGCGGGTTTTAACCTCAAAAATCTTAATAGTCTCACACACATTAAAAAAACAAGTCTATGGGATTCGCCTCTGTGCCGAGACGGAAGGAAAAGATTTCCGGATACTAAGAAATATTATGATGAAACTCAATTTTATTTCCAATACGATTACTTACGTAGCAATTGTACTTATGACTATTTTATTTACGATATTTATTTATGATGTAGCACAGTCAATTTAGTCCAGCGATAGAAACATGTACTAACTTAATGAGTGTTCTAAAGTTCTAAAAGTTTGGGGAGCTGTAATTAAACATTTCCGGACACATATTATATTGGAATTTTTGTCTTCTTTCTGTAAGAAGAATCTATTCATGAAGTTTTACCGATGATTTTTTTTACATCCGGAAGGCGAGTGCAGTATAATATGTTAACCTTTATCGGTTCATTAATTTTAATTTTCGCTGAGCACCATCTCAATCTAGATTTACTGGTCCATAATTAGAGCGTAGCCTACATTAAAATGAATCATCGTTCAGCAAGACAGTTGACTAATTTCACGTAAACTGGAAATATAGTTTTCTTGAAATTAAAATGAGAATGATGAATGAAATACGAACCTCCGCTCTATTACAAAGCTATGTCACTTTTGATCAGAAACTACGCTAATTGTAAAATTCTTTTTTTCAAGCCTTCTTCAGCACAATCTGGGATTTACCTATACCTTATGTAGAATGGGCAAGTGACCAATAGGCTACAGATGTTCTAGTTCAGATGAAATCCGGACAATTAACCTCTTGGAGTTACCTGAAGATACTAAAAAAGTATTCTACATTTTGAACATAACCCATAACTACTATAATAAAATAAAACGTCCTACTTTAGATGAACAAATAAAATTATAATATAGCTCAGAAAAACGCTAGCTGTCATCCCGTATCGGAGAGAATGTGAAGGAACAGTTATTCCAACCCGTATGGATAGTTTCATTTCGATAAGAAAACTGCATTGTGTTTATCCATCACGTGACTGCGAATTCCCTCCTCTTTCCCCTTGCCTCGTTTTTGTTCGCTGCCCGCTCGCGCACCGGGCGTCCCTCAAGGCAGCCGCAGCAGCAGCCACCGCGCTCGAGTGTCGCGCTTCGAGGGACTCGGCCATTTGATCCGCCCCCTCCGCTCCCACTGAGCACTGCCCACCGCACACACACCCCGCCCCAGTCTTCGTCGCCCCCGCCGCCCCCGCAGTCCTCGCCGTCCCCACTGCCCTCCCCCGCCTTCACCGCCTACGCCGCGCCCCCGCTGCCCTCGCCCTTCCGCCCCCGGCGCCCCCGGCGCCCCCGGCGCACCCGCCGCCACTGTCGACGCCACCGCCGTCGTCTCCTCCACTGTCACTACTACAATCGCCGCCGTCACCACCACCACCGCCGCCGCCACCGTCACCGCCGTCTCCACCGCCAACCGCTGTTCGCACTACCTCATACATCACACGCTCTACCACTACATCTCCAATACTCAACGCTACTATCGCAACTTTTACTATTACTAGTCAAAGCAAAAAAAATGCCCAAAATTTTACTGTGAGCTGAAGCGGATAGATACCTGCTCAAGGTCAAGGATTTTCAAGGTGAAATTGATTCAAATAATAAAAAATATTGTGGGGTGCCATATCTCAATATTGACGATCAATATATTTTTTAATCTTTGTATTTTTGAGGATGTTTCTTGGTTGTTAACTATTGTTTGTGTAAATATATCATACCACCAATAATCTAAAATGGATTTGGCTCTACATAGACTTATGCCATTTCGAGTCCATTCTAAGGTACCAGACAAACTTACGTATCAAAGTAAAGAACAAATGGTTTCATAGCATAACGACATCTGTTACATCAGCATCTCAATATTTACACAAAATAAATTAATCGATATAGTACTAGTGGGATTATCTTAGATTCAATGAAATGTAACGTAGGATGTCCACAGACAAGGCTTTCCGTTAAAAGACAATTCTTAATTATTGAATACAATGGATCAAAAACTAATTTCTCACGACATAAATTACAAGAAAAGATTCAAAAGTAAAAACCGTACGTGCTATACCACCTCACTGCACTGTCATACAAATTTTCACATGATAGTTTCTATTTTACCTGGTTAAACAATATTGTACTATATTAGTGTGTACTAAATGTGGATGAATTTGCAGCACTTACGATTCGTTCTTTTCATTTTGTTGCCTTATCTCGTACTTATGTAGTAGAGAGAAACTTATGTAAAACTGCGGTGGAAATAAGCGATTTTTCAACAAACAACTCGTAGTATCGGGCCTGATACCAAAAAATGTATTAATCGTTTAGTAAAATACTTTCTGTATCGCGTAGTGCAATGAGAATCCCTATTTGGTGGGTTCTTGATACCGAAAAATCGATTGATGGCGAAACATCTGTTTGCCTGCCTGTCAATTAAAACGAGCGTAAGCTTCTACGAGTTTCAAACGGATGTCTTGTGTTTGGGGGATATATTTATTACGTGAAACCTGCACAACATTTTCGACATGTTCTGAAAAGTGGCTCTACATATTGTGAATTAACTTTGTTCTCATTTGTGTTGAACTCTCTGAATTTTCAATAAGTAAGAAATGATGTGAAAAAATTCATTCCCACTAGGTTTCACAAATCATACTGTCACTGAATTCCATACAGTCGTCGTGACCTTTCATTTCCTGACTTTCAGTGCACCGTCGCCATCAATGGCGACAAAAACAATGACACAAACACTTTTGCGCGTTGTCTTTTATTATTTCCAGACTTATGACTAGAAGTATCATAATGGTTGTGGTACTAAGAATAGTGCAAAGGAAATGATGACGAAATACCAATGGGAAATAAAGAAATTAGAAGTGAACATAAACATTTCTGAATCTATGTGTTAAGTATAATAAGGATTATAAGTATACTAAAAATAATTTGTACCTGATGAAGATTCAAAAATACCACATGAGATCGAAACGTTGTACAGTATAGAAATTGTCGTGTACTTTTCTAATTTATAGTTTAATAATTTAAAGTATTTATCGTGTCCAGGTCATTGAAACTTAGCAGTATGTTTGTTGTGTTGTGAATGGTTATTTATGTGCTGTGAAGAAACAGAGCACGTCAACTACTGAATAGATTTCTTAGCAAGAACACTCGGTCACTGTCCTTGTTCACTTACGAGTAGGTGTTAAGACAAAAGTGAAAATTTACCAGAAGGAATATAACGGAATACAATACATGATTATTTGAACCCTAATGGCCAAAATCAAATGATTGAAATTGTCAGGTTAATGTTACAAAAGTCTAAGACTGGACTGAATGAGGGTAATCGAGCAGAGACGCATTAAGGCATAAACGGCGAGGATAGCAGAGTGAATGCTAGAAAGCAGCTTTATTGTAGCTTGCTTCGCGAACCGCGAAAAAATGAAGTACGAGGAGCGTGCCTCAGCCACAGAACCTCGCAGCGCCGCCCCCGCTCTCGCTCCCGTTGACCCTGGCGACGCGCGCGCCCTCACACAAAGGCTGCGTTCGCGGGAGCCCCGCCACGCCCCGGCCCGGCCCGCACCCAGCCGTCTCGCGCCGCCCCGTTAGCCCCACCCGGCCCCGCCCTACGCCGCCCGGCTATGCTCCGCGACGCCCCGTCCCCCGACTCGTTCTCCGCCCAGTCTCCCGCCCCGTCTCCCGCCCCGTCTCCCGCCCCGTCTCCCGCCCCGTCTCCCGCCCCGTCTCCCGCCCCGTCTCCCGCCCCGTCTCCCGCCCCGTCTCCCGCCCCGTCTCCCGCCCCGTCTCCCGCCCCGTCTCCCGCCCCGTCTCCCGCCCCCTCTCCCGCCCCCCTCTCCCGCCCCCTCTCCCGCCCCGTCTTCCGCCCCGACTTCCGCCCCGTCTTCCGCCCCGTCTCCCGCCCCGTCCCGTCCACCGTTCCCGTCCACCGTCCCCGTCCACCGTCCACCGTCCACCGTCCCCCGTCCCCCGCCCCGTCCCGCGCCCCGTCCCCCGTCCCGTCCACCGTTCCCGTCCACCGTCCCCGTCCCTTCCCCCGACCCGTCCCCCGACCCGTCCCCCGACCCGTCCCCGTCCGCCCAGCCTCGCGTCGCCTCGTCCAGCGCCGTCCCGCCCCGCCCCACCCCGCCTACCGCCGCGTGCCGGCACGGACAAGGTCGCGGGCGGCGCGGAGCAACTCAGCCCCGGCCTGCCCCGCCCCGCCGCGCCCTTGCAAGCGCACGCAGATATCGGTACCTCAGCGTCTCCTTGACGCCGGCGAAATGTCACGAGTGACACGCATTGTTAGCAGCAGCGCGCTGACGTGGACACAGGAAGAAATTTCCTCCCCTTCCTCCTCAGCTATTCACGGAGCATTGTAAACACCTGATAGATCTACGTATACCCTTGCGTTCGGAATGGCCGTGCAATAACAGAACTAGATCAATAGTGTGGTCGTTTGTTATAGTTTCTAACGGTGCTCCATTCACAATGTTATCGACGTATTATATCGTGCAGTTAAACTTAAGGAGGCTGTTACGCTCTTTATGATACGATGATATGCGATACTCGCCCATTCATAACGATGTAGGCTCGATAACGAGATGCGCAGAGTAATCGTGTTTAACCACAATCACCCACGAAACAAAATGGAGACAAAGTACCTTTTCACTTCCGCTATTTAGGCTGCGTGATGTGATTAATAGGGGTCGGGTGGAGATTAATGATGGAGCTGAACTCACAGTAATTGGGAATAATGACACAATGACAGAATGGGTCTTCGTTAACAGTCTATGTTCAAAGTCGTTTCCATGCATCTATTTGAAACTTGACAATAGAATAGATAATTTTTTTCAAAACAAGAAATCCAAACGATTTTTTATTGAAGCAAATAACGTCTTATTGATGATGACATTGATTGTAAGGATATTTAAAGTATGCCGAAGAGAAAATAGAAAATGTGGCAGTAAACGACGTAATTGACTAAGAAACCTTTTCTTTAAATGAAGGTACCAGATTTTTCAGAGAAGTTGTTACCATAAGAGAATATTTTGAGGAATTTAAGTGTTGAAAAGCAACAAGAGCTAATCGCGTTTTTGTAACTGGACCTGCAACATCATTTACTTTTTGGCAATATTTGTAATGACTCCGCAGTATTATTCCAATACATGAACCTTCAAAGGTGTTTTCTAACAACAAATTTTTTTTTCGCGGCGAGACTCGAACTCAAGACATTTACCCCTATACCACTCAGTCGCTCTGATCTACTCACTTGGGCCGACACCTAAAGATCTGATTGTCTCTCCCATTAGTAACAATACCTAATTTTCGAAAATTTAGAGAGTTAGACGAAATAACAGCGCAATATTGTGAAAGCAATTTGTTTCCTGCGTGAAAAAATGTAAAGAAAAATGTGGATGATTTTTTGCAAAAATATTTTTTTATAAATTACATTCATTTTAAGCAAATATGACGCGCAAACAATTTTGTTTTGCACAAATATTTATGCATGACCTTTTTTTTAAAGATCGGATTTTTCAGAATAGACTTCGTTTATGACAAAAATATCTGTCTTCAACAGCACTATTGCAATTTACCTTTCAGCAATTTTCAAAAATACAGAGAATTCAACAAAAATCAAACTAGCACCAATGTTTATATCGTTCCTTGATAGATGTGAAGAGGAAATATAAGAAAAAAGTTCCGCCGTTTTTTTAAGAATATAATAAAATTGCCTAAATTTAACGCAGAATTACGCGAAGGCTGTTCATATTTTCGAAATATTGTACACGACCTAACTTGAAGACCTGTCTTTGAAGAACAGATTTCATTGAACTAGAAATCTTTATTTTCAGTAGTTTAGTTTAAGGGCGACGCCTAAATTTTTTTGTACTTTTGGAATTTTCGAAAAGACAGGGATCTTAACGAAAAATAGACCTGCACCTCTCTTTTAGGTTTCTTTACCTATTCGAAGGCAAAATGGTGTGAACGGTTTAGGCGGTGGGATTGATCACAGACAGACTCAAGGGCAGACGCATGAACGAACGGATGGACAGACGAACAGACAGACAGATATTTTGCCGTCAATCGATTTTTCAGTATCAACAACTCAAAAAACATTGATTCTGCCAACACATTGTGTTAGAGTAAGTAATTAACTATGTGTTTAGAAGCAATATTTTACCCAAATTTCCATTACCATGGCCCGAAGTAAGTGCGGGAAAGTAAAAATGAAATAACTATCAATATCAATGGGAAAATACTTCAAATGGATGAAAACTAGAATGGTGTAACTGACATTTTATAAATTCTGAGAAATCTGTTTTTTCAAGTCAAGATCACTATAATGTTGTAGTGCTTTGTTTCATCATGAAAACCACGGCATATCAATTGTTCATTAAAACTACGAAAGTACATTGCCACTGAAATATGGCCTAAAATAAACAATTTTTATCAGAATTTTTAAATGTCACTCATACCGTTCTTATTTTCATCCATTCACATGTTGATAAAATTTGTGTTTAACTTCTACATCTGTGGAAAACAATTTGAATATTATCGTGCAATTAATGTGCATAACGAATAGTGTTTCGACGGCCAAGGATTATTAAAACACTAGTGTTCTAATAGCTCTTATTACAATACTGTTATCAGCTCTGTAATGTTTGACATTACAACACCAAATGGATAAATTGTGTTCACGATATTAATTTTAAATAATTTGTAGATTTTTCGTAAAGTATCATTAAAGTACTAAGTACTCATGGGATTACATTGGAAAAGAACTGCAGAAAAATACGGAGAGAAAGTATAACTGTATACTTCTATTGTTTCTTTCTGAAAAAAATAATTGGCGAGCTCTCAAATACACATTCGAACAATCTTAATTGGTAGGCCGTGATTCTATCATTTTAATGTATTTGTTAATTTATTTATTAACTCCACAATAATGAACAATATTTTTAGCAAGAAAAATCTTAATTAAATGGGTTTTTTATTCAATTGGTATTAGAAGACCAAAAAAATTACATTAACAATTACGAATAGTTCACCAGAATATTAGTAAAAGTTGATTTATGTACAGTTTACTGTAATATAGACCTGAGTTCGATTTTGCATTAGAATTTGGGTAAAAGTTCTGATGTTCAGTAAAAAATACAATGCAAACTGTTACGAAATTTCAGCTTTTGACTTCAAAGAAAGTAGCGTTCAGTAGTTTCAAAGAGGTAATTACATTTGAAACGTTTCTAAAATTATTAATTATTCTTATTATTTTATCTTTGCTGTAAACGTAATAAAACCTCATTTTACTAGATTGTGAGCCTAAGTAAATATAAAATAATTTAAGTTCTGTGCTTAATTACTTGACTGAAATTCCTATAATTTACTCGAACAAAAGCCTATTACAGAATTGACAATTATTTCACTGCCATAGCATAGTCGTTTGTGAATAATGATTATATCACGAATCAAAAATTTGGCAACGTTCCGCCAATACAACTTATATCTCGGGGCGGCACCACCCAAGGTTAGCGGGTGGGCCTGCCCCAACCTGAGGTATAAAAGGCCCTCGCAGCATCCACCCGACACTGTCTACTTTGCTCACAAGCAGACGCCTTCTACCAACATGTTCAAGCTGGTGAGTAACAGTGACGTATATCTAGGTCTTTGAGACATGCTAAATTGTAAACTAGTTTTGATACGATGCTCAAATGGGTTAACTACTAGATTATTAGAAATAGTTCAAAATACACATTTAACTTCTCGTGAAAATGCAGTGTCAAATAATTTCAAAGTATTAAAAAGATATGACACGAACTTTTCCATTGATTATAATTATCGTGTATTTTCAAATTTTAGTGGTGTGTATTGCTGTAGCGTACACTACTTTGTGCATATTTTCGTAGTATTTTCATTATCGTGCACAATGGAAAAACGTTTTTGATGGTATACGCATTTTCAACCATTGTATCAGTGTTCATCTCAATCAGAGAATATGATTAAACAACGCTTAGTGAATGAATCTTAGAAAATGTTCTATTATTTTTTTAAGTGTTGGACTTAATGCATTGAATCTACAAGATGTATTGAAATTGCTTACTCTCTGTAACAATTATGAAATTGTAACATGGAAAATAATTTCCTACTTACTGTCAGATCAACGTGATCGACGTGAAAGAGTTTCTTTTTTATGAAACGTGGAAGATACGAGCCCTATGATATTGGTTTCGTCCACTAATAACGGATCAAGCTTCATAAACATTCATTAATGCATTCACAATAAAAAGTCTGTTAACTTTCTCGTACCTGAAGTTGAAAATAAAATTTAACTAGCTTATCTTTTTCCGCTAATTCATTTGAGCAGAGTACTAACTAGTGTCTACGCATATATTGTTCTCTCCTTCACTTCTCTGACTGTTCGTTCACTCCTTAGATGTCTGGCTGTTCATTTCTCTTCGTGTACTTCCTGACAATATTGTATCTCTCTTCACTTTGGGTCGCCTGTAGGCTGTTTCGGTTTTCCAGCGGATTACATCCCCCGAAGGTGGTCATTTCGCTTCTGCGACACAAAATTGCTCACATTCCTATTTGCCAAAGCCTTAAATGTGAACATTTCTTTAAGTAACTGTCATGAAAATCCATTGCATAAAAGTATCGTGCATTCAAATGTCATGATTTTCAAATTAACTTTACTACATACACACTACTTTTAAAACCCAAATAATTTAAATTTCATAAAATTTATTTGACCTTAATGTGCATTTCCGAACTGAAAGTTTTAATATAACTTGATTAGGCAAGTTTATATTAAAGAAAATGAAAGGACCTTTTCAACACATTTGCTTTTGACAAGAGAGTTGAACAGGAATTATTATTTCTATGAAATGCTACAATAGAATTAATCATAAGATAAAAACGATTCTTTTGAGGAAACATTACATACTAGGTGACTTAGTATAAAAAAAATATTTTATCCAACAATATTTCAGATTCATAACCAAAAGATATGTGTAATTATTTAGTAACATCGTATGCGTGTAGATCATATTTTTTTCGGCGTAAATTAAGCGCTATAGTTGAACTTGAACTTTGCGGTAATGGCTCCCTAAGACCATTTCAGTCCTTATGTTCTTAATTTGATAGAAATTACTGCTTTCTGATCAATTTATGTGTAATTAGATTAATCATGTTATTATGAATAACTCTCTCTTTTGGATCAACAGATAGCATTAAATAAAAAAGAATTAAAACTTTAATACCTTAGTGTAAGAACGTGGCGTACGCAGGTGTGGCTTGACCTTAGTGAAATAACGAGAAAACTTTTGAGGTATCACTTTCTTGCACTAAGCTCATAATACTAAGCTGGAGTAGTTAATACATTATATTTGTCACTAGATTCAATTTTGTCTTTCCCACCTCCAAAATAATGTGGAAAGTACTACTTAACCGCTCTGAAATTACATTCGTGACTAAAATAGTAATAATTTCATCTACAAAAATTAATTAATATTGAAATAAAACGATACCAGAGCGGGAAGTGTTACAATGCCAGTGCGAGGTTTCCAGCCGAGCTGACTTTTAAGTGCTGAGGCTGGAATTTCAAAATGAGTAATGTAACACTGTCGTCCGCTTGTCGTAACAATTGCATTGAACAGTTTTCCACTTTTCCGTTGTTTAGTTTAGCAGTGCAAAGTGAAGTGAAAAGTGAAGTGAACGGGTGCGTTTGTCTGCAGTTCGTCCTGTTCGCCCTGGTGGCCGCGGCGTACGCCGCTCCCCTGCTGGTGGCCGGCCCCGGCGTGGTCGCCCCCGCCGCCGTCGCCTACTCCGCCCCCGCCGTCGTTCCCGCCGCCGCCCCCGTTGCCGTCGCCGCCGCCAACCCCCTCTCCTACACCGCCACCTACGCCTCCGGCCTCGCCATCTACGGCTAGGCCGCCGTCGCTCTGCGGCTGCTTCTCTTTCCTTCGCTGAGTGCTGTGCTACTGCAGAAAAGCCTGGGATGAAATAAATCTTTCTTTTATCCTAAAAAATGTGTGTCGTGTTAATTTACACATCTATTTCCAAAATTTGCCTTCCTCTTCAACATACTATCATCACTATCCTTAATAAATATTTACACTGTTTTGTGCTTGAAGACAACAGTGTAACAGATGCTTCGTTGTTTTTAAATACCTATATTTTCACATCCATTTCCTTATTAGTCAATCAAGATTTGAATGAATACAAAAAACAACATTAAATTCAATTATTGATTTAAGTTAATTAGTAATGATCCGAAACGTTCTCAAATAACTCCATCACTAGAGTTAGAAAATATCTTTGGTTTGCCAGTTTTGGACTAGCTAATTAACACAGATGTATTTAAATATTTTATTAACGTCTTTTGCCAAAATGATTCAGGTTAAATGCTTACAATTATAGTAATCCTTTCTGAAGTAATGACACATTCCCATAGCTAAATAACTGACACTCTGAAGGAGATGGACACACGCACCCACACTGAAGCATTAACACATCAGTGAAATGTAGTAGACGTTACAAATAACTATAATACAATTCAAAATAATTTGAATACTGCGTTAATGCAAACTTCGTTATGAGAAATCCCCAAGTGGGCAGGACGCTACACCTCAACACTAAAAATTCATGCTTGCACCAGTGCTACACAATTCATTCAGATAAAGGTAAATTAGCTTGATAAACAAATAAAATATAGTTTTAAATAAATTACACATAATATAATCATTTATTTCTAGGAGTTTATCAAAGAGAGGCAGTAACTAACATTCAAACAGAATATTCTTCATTATCCTGATATTTAATTATTTTTTATTTCTAAATAATGACACATTTTAAAATAACCAATTTAAAATCTCTAAACATAGAACAATTAATAAATGGAATGAATAAACTCATTTCTTTCTACAATAATCATACATACGCCTGCTTAAACCTTTCCTTAAATGACAACCAAATAGTTCAATCCAAGTACTCAGATCTGTTCAATGCTTCTAAACGCGTCTTTGAAATGTTACCCACGACTTTTACTTTGAAAAAAAGATTGAGTATAATAAGATAGAGTCTTAGGAGCTCCTACAATCACGTTAACCTTCCTCGTGTGACACCTTACATTTTTTCTTGATTGTATCTCAAATGAATCTATATAACGTAAAAATTATTTTCGTTTATAAACAAGTCTCAAGTTATATTGAATCGCATGCGTCAGATATCATTGAAAGATCGATATCTAAAGGTTGGGCGTCACTTTGGTAACCAGTCTGGATTAAAATAAGCGATAAATGAAGTTAGTTATTCAGATAATATTCCATAGAGAGAAAGATCAAGGTTTAATTCACGAAGCAAATGGAAAGGGAAATGTTTAATGGTGAGCTTGTTCTGCCATAAAAAGTACGCAATTATCGCATTGCATTGCGTCATCGACAGTTTCTGTAACTTAGAAAGTTTTGCTTCGACTGAAATAAAGTTTATGTCGACAAAAAGTAATGTTCTCCCGGAAATCTACAGAAATCGTATGCATAAATCTACAATATTGTTGCATTTGAGAATCCTGAAATTAAATCTCCCGTACTTTGCAAAGACGTTTGCGACTGGCTTTCACATTTAATATTCACTGAACATTTGCAATAATTCAAGGACGGCCAACAGCTTTGCGAGTCTGAAGCTGGTTCAAATTTTGAAAACCCTTTGCAGACTATGTGGTGGATAAACCGACTTTTCAGAATGCTTTCCCTGAGTTGTCGCGTTTCTCATGCCCTTCATTATTTTTCTTCAGCACATCATTATCACAATAATCTAATTATCAAAGCACCATATCATATTTGGCGACAAAGAAAACACGAGCACCAGAAATACCATTCATAAATGCATTTTGGAAACGTTACAAAATGAACAAAAATTGCATGGTCATATTTAAAATGTTTCCCCCACTGAGTTAGCTTCTTTCATTGCACATGCACCACAGGTTCCCTGCAGTTACGCAATGGTGGCTGGAAGCGTCGACCCTCAGGCTGGCAGCTTCTGCATTAGCGGGAGCTGCGCCGAAAGAGGCGCCTGTCCCCGCCTGCCCCACCCGCTCCGCCCGCGCAATCTCCCCCCCCGCCCCGACCCGCTCTTCCTCACTCTGTTCCGCCCCGCCTCGCCCCGCCTCGCCCCGCCTCGCCCCGCCTCGCCCCGCCTCGCCCCGCCTCGCCCCGCCTCGCCCCGCCTCGCCCCGCCTCGCCCCGCCTCGCCCCGCCTCGCCCCGCCTCGCCCCGCCTCGCCCCGCCTCGCCCCGCCTCGCCCCGCCTCGCCCCGCCTCGCCCCGCCTCGCCCCGCCTCGCCCCGCCTCGCCCCGCCTCGCCCCGCCTCGCCCCGCCTCGCCCCGCCTCGCCCCGCCTCGCCCCGCCTCGCCCCGCCTCGCCCCGCCTCGCCCCGCCTCGCCCCGCCTCGCTACGCCTCGCCCCGCCTCGCCCCGCCTCGCCCCGCCTCGCCTCGCCCCGCCTCGCTCCGCCCATTCCATCTCTTTCCCGCTCGCCCCGTCTACTCTTCCTGTCTAGCTCACTCCGCCAGCCACGCCCTGTACCCCGCCCTGCCTCGCCCCACCCCCGCCCGGCCTCGCCCCATTGCCGCCCCGCCCCGCCCCACCCCACACCGTCCCGTCCCGTCCCGTCCTGCCCCGCCCGATCTTCTCCATCCATTCCGCCCTCTCCAGACCTCCCACCCATCCGGACTCCCCGCCCATCCCGTCCTTGGGCGCTCATAGCGGGCGCAGCGCACGTCCCGGCGCTTGGCTCGGCTCGGGGCCGCCGCCGCCGCCAGCGCAGGTGCGCCCGATGACGCAACGCCGGTCAACGCCCCCTCCCCTTCCCCCCCACGCAGCGCGAAGAATACGAGGCGCTTGCTTGAAGAACACGCGCCTTCAAGCAAGATTTTCGGCTTCATGTCGCTGAAGGCAGCGAATGTATCTTCGATCTCATGTATCAATTATTATCTTAAAACACTGCATTTAATATTACCTATTATTCCTAACATATTTATTATTATGTAGTATCATTGTTAGTATTATGTACAACTATTTAGTTTATAATTATGTAGTATTTTGCTGACGGTGAAATTGCAATTGGATTACGGCCAATTGCTGTTGAATGTTCAATCGCAATAAAGTAAGTGCACGCAGAAATTTCGTCTAAAATATTGCATATCATTTACGTTATATCCTTCCAAAGCTTTGTAGCCGATTCTTCTAAAAATGGCTCTCTAATTCAAAGTGAATCATTCTGAAATGGGTTCGATGAATAAGAATAAAACAAATACTTGTTTTGAAAGAAAAAGGAACGATCAAATTATATTTATTGACTACATTCTATAAACATAATATATTTTTCTGCACTTTGGTTCATAACAAATGCTGTACTACAAGGAGACTTCAATATAGCAACGGTTCAAGAAAATATACAAAAAGAAGTTCACAATATCACTAACATCTGGAAATGCATCGTAATCATCTACCTCTAAATCTACTTCACAATAGCCAAGAAATTTCTGGACTGAATAGAATTTCCACTCTTCCTATCCCCCTCCGTTTTAATGATTAACATTTATCTAACCATGTCCTATTATTTTGCTCCAACATTTTCATATATTCTTAATCCTCACAACACTTTACAATGTAATAATATTTTAATGCTCATTTTGTTACAAATTTGAAAAGGATCCCCATAATTGTGCCAATGGGAGACTTTCATCATTTCATTTCATTTGTTATTGCTATCAACATTCACGGTATTCACTTATTATTTCAAATTTGAAAAAGAATGTTGAATAAAAAAGAAGAAATCTCATACCGCGTGTTCCAATGACTGAAGAGGGGCGACGCTCTCCTAGCGATAGCGCTAGCGGCCCCCAGCTATGACGGAGGGGCGGCGGCGGGCCCGAGAGGGACGGGGTGACAGTTGGCAAACTGCGCGAGGGGTGGGGTGTTTATGTAGTCACAACCCACGTTTTGCGCTTCCTGATACCCCAAAATTGGTATCGAAAACCTTTCTCCATCCGGCCGTCGTTTCGCCTGATAACATCACTAGCGGATAAACCGCAAGCTGCATTTTCACCAAACTGATCTTCTCCTATCAATCCGAAATATTTCACGAAGACCTTCAATTTGAAACGGATATTTTTAGATTTTTGGAATGTTTATTGTATCTTTACAGAGACCGACGATGTGAAAAAACTAAAGCAACGTTGCAGGAGAAATCGTCTCCAACATTCCAACGGCTGCAGAGGAGCACCGTTCTCTTTGCGGTCACGCCAGCGGGCCCCAGCTGAGACGGCGCGGGAGGGCTTGCAATCCGCACCGCTGTGTAGGTGTGTGTGTGTGTGTGTGAGAGAGAAAGAGAGAGAGAGAGAGAGAGAGAGAGAGAGAGAGCATGAGGGAGCCGCAGCGTCGAGGAGACCCAGGGCACATGGCGCACGTGACAGGAATGAGCCCTGTCCCCCATGCAAAGCGCCCCGACGCCGCCTCGCCTGTCACGGCGCCGCCGCCGCCGCCGCCGCCGCCACTGCCCGGAGGAAATGGAAGCGTCGGTGGCGCCGCCGCTGACCGCGGCCGGCGGCGAAATAAACAAGTCGAGCGGCAAGTGGCTGCACCGGCGCGGAAGCGCTGGCGTTGCTCTCCATCAGCGTTCAGGGGCGCCAACCCTCCCCACGCGTATCGAAAGACCGCGGGACACGCTGTCACAGCAACGTTGCGGGATTTTGTACGCGGTTACGTTTCGAAACAACAGCTAACTTTCCAGTGCAAAACTTTAATGCCAATTATTCCTGATAATATAAAAATTGAATGAAAGAGAATTATTTCACGCAAATGCGAAAATTAAACTCAATATTGATTAACGTACTCAGGGACGTCAACTGCTATGGTCATAATGTGGTTAGTATGTACTCGGCTTCTGACGGCAGGTTTTCCCCCTTCAGGGGTTTTTTCCTGAGCCGTACCTTATGGTCTCTTTTCCGCGGCTTTGATGCGATGGAGAGACCATTTGGGGTGAATACCAGAATTCGAAAGATTAAAACGCGAAAGGATGTAGGTATTGTAATGGCTTAAAGGCCTTCGGCCTAGCCACATACGATCAAGTAAGCTAATTTGTTTGTAATAATTACCTATTAAATAAATAATAATGTGGCTTGAATGGTGTATCGGGCTGTAACACCTATGTTCCCTGGTTCAAACGCGATATAAGGTGTGGATTTTCTAGAGCGAAAAAATCCTTCGTAGGCCTTCCTTCGGGGGGAAGTAAAGCCGGCTGTGTATGTTGTAGATTTCCGACATGTAAAAGATCCTCAAGCATAAAAGTAGCCTCTGAGCAAAATTCAAATCGCTTGTTTCATCGCCCAAGTGATATCTCCTTTCTCTGCCAGACGGTGAAAGGTGCGTGGCGGGATTTGCGAGGTCATACAGAAGAGCAGCCCTCATGGCCTAAGCCTCGCCACGGAAAATAAGGCATTAGTTGAATCGAATTATTCCAGTTAGTGTAATGAATGCTTTAACCTGAGAAGTGGCGTTGTTTCTTCCCCGCTGGATGGTGAGATTCGGTGCCGATCCGCACGTCGGTTTGGTTGCGATTGTCGTATTCAGGTATCTCCCCAGCGGTGCATCCCTCAGCAGGGACACGATTTACGCTCCCGCCATGTGACGTAGTGTAGAGCATTCAAGTCTAAGTGCAAGTAACCTACGCGCCAAGAAAGAGGAAGAATATACCACGCACGGCCCCAAGTTGACGCATTCTCCTTAACCGCAGGAACCGAAGAAAATTGTCAATCAGAATAGCTGGTAGCTACAATTGTCCTCCCCACAGCTGAATTCGACGTAGTTACTACATCGCTTAAGTCGCAAACCCATCAACCGTCTCGAAGCCTAGGATCTCCCGGTCAAAATCGCCGCACAGACAGCGACCACGCTACCTCAAAGCTAAATGAGGCCAGGAAAAACTCAAAAAATTGGCACTCAAATGCTGGTACAAAACACCGATTTTATGACTCGAGCCATTCTAAACAATTATTATTCCATTATTAAATTACACAATAAATATAATATTTATTATTAAATAATTATTCAGGAGCCCACGCGGTTTAGCTCGTTTGTCAGCTCGCTTTCCATGACGCGACCCCGGGTTCGAATTCCGTTCGGTCACGATTATTGAATTGAATTTGCCTTATTTTACGTGGCGAGACTCAGGCCATTAGGCCTGCTCTTCCGTCTGACCACGCAAATTTCGCTACGCTCCTTTCATCTAGCAGAGAAAGGAGGTATTTCTTGGGCGAGAAATAGGCGATTTGAATTTAGCTCAGAGGCGTCATTTAGGCTTGAGGATCTTTTACATGCAAGTAAATCTACTAACATGGGACAGCCGGCTTTACTTCCCCTCCGAAGGAAGGCGTACGTAGGATTTTTTCACCCTTAAAAATCCACGGCTTCGATCGGGTTTGAACCCGTCAACTTGGGTACAACAGTACGAAACGCTAACCATTACACCATCGCCGCCGACATATAGTATGCATATTCCTTGCAATGTCCCAGTATATGTTGCTGTGAGATGATGAAAAAACTCACTTGTCATGTTTAGAAAACAAGAATACTACGTACTCTTCATGCTAACCACACGTCCTCCTTAACCCCGTGGCCGCGAGGCCGGGACGCTTCTTGTAGGCCCCGGCCCGTTCGCCTGCTGTCGCGCCACGTACACACAGAATTATTCAGGAAGTGGAAGATCGGATAGGTATTACGTCAAAAAAACAACGTCCACAAACCAATATCAACGTCCACTTTATCACTCTTCCGGTGGTCTGGCCCGGCCCCGGGTCAACATCGAAGTCGTTTTTTACAATACGTCGGTGATTTAAACATATGTGTTTTAAACTTAACGTCAATAATAAATTTAAACACATTACAAATACTATCCACAGCACTAATTTATTACTTTAACGTATACATGTATGTACGAAGTGCTGTAAGTGGTGTAGGGAAAGTTATGTAGTGATGAGGAAAATCTATTTCGAAATTTGAACGGAAGTTGTGGTGTTCCCAGATAGGGATTTTTTTCAAACATCCGTCTGTCCGACAATTGCCTTTTGTCCACCCGTCAGTGCACAACATTAGCCCTTCAACTATTCGTAGGTTTTTTTTTCCAAAATGAATATTCCCTGGTCTGTCTGGCTCGACTCAAAGCTCTGTCGTGTTGACAAAAATCTTTAAATTTTACTACTATTTTATATGAAGAAAGTGGGTAATTTTCGACATTTTCTAAAAAATAGCCAAAAATATTGTTATTAAATTGCTTGTAAGAATATATTGAAATACATTTAAGATAGTATAGGTCAAATTGTCACTGTAAAATCTGAAATTTCGAAAATTACAAAAAGTTGATTGCTTTCCACGTCTCCTTATAACTACAATATTGAAGATACAGAGTGTTTTCTTCAAATAAAATTTGTTATCCATAATTAGGTCTTTCATAATCGCAGTGAACATTCTTTGACAATTATAGAGTAAAAATTATTGAGTAAAACATGTGCAATATAAAAAATAACTAATGCCAAATTTCTCTTTAAACTTCAGGTAGAAATAGCGCTAAATGTACCTTTCAAACGACATAAACGCCATTTCATGGCGTAATTTGTTATTTTTTTTCAAAATTACACATTTTTGGACAGCTCTCTCATGCCGTTTGAGTTTACATTACCGGCGATTTGTGTACATCCTCCTGTATGAGTACTTCAAATGATGCTGATGATGTGCTTCAAGGATATATTATAAAAATTTTCTCAACATTCAGAAGTTTTGTGTGAAGTTGAACTCGAAATTACGCATTTCTAGATACGCGCAAACGCAATTTTTCCTTTTGTACGGATAGTGCTGAATGGACTGAATAATATGAAGTAAATGTGATGGACTCGTTTTCTCAAAAAATTGCACATGTATTATTTTTTTAAATACTTTTCACGCCATTAATATTTACATTACTAGAAATTTGTACACTTATTGCATTTGTGAATAGTAGTGATTTACAAGATGTCCAATGAAGTTTATCGAAAAATGGAAGTTTTGTATGAAAAAGAGCTCTAAATTTCATATTTTGAGAATGTCTTAAACGACATATCCTCGAAAAACAGTTCTCAATCTTCAACGAAAACATCCATGCGGGACGAGGTTTTACTCATATTATTTTCGTTCATATTTCAGTTCTAACAAGAGGGGACTGAAAACTTGAGAAAATGTAAAAGAAATGTACCTTGGGCGGCGATAGATGGAAGCTGGGAAGAGGCACTACCAAAATGCTATCCCAGAAAGTCTCTATCATTCGTAAGCATCACTTATTTATTTCTCGCACTACTTGGATAAGAAGGGAAAGCGCTATTTTCGTGTGCCAGCAAACAGTGAATTTTCGACAGAAAAACGCATATTGCCGGAATCTGGTAACAAAATACTTGCGTAAATCTTGTTTTTCTATGTAGAAAATTACTGCCAGCTCGCGTAACGCGTGCATCCCGCTTTAGCAGGTGCAAGCTCCTTATCTGAGGGAGGATCAGCATTTTAGCTGAATCCCTTTTTTCAATCCCCCTTTGGTTATCCCTAGCGGTATGGACGATGAAATGATGATGATGATGATGATGATGATGATGAAGATGATAGTGAGGGGTGAAAAGACGGTACACACTTATATAGACATACACAAATACACCCATTCTCGAGTGGGACTCGAACCCACTGTCTTTTGCTCCCACACCGTTTCGGCACCACTACCCTAACGATCTTCCATCTGACTGGCTCGTGACACGTTATGTAATCAAAATCAATATTTAGTGAGTCATCGATTTCAAAAAATATGTATGGTTGAAAACACTTTCGCAAAATCATGTAGTAGTATCATATTGCGGAGCCGTCTCAAATATTGCGATAAAAAGTGTGCTGTAGTAGCAGCGCTAGTTTTAACCGAGACTTACAATTTAAATCCAACCCTTCAGCAGGTAACGCATTCTGTATAATTATCTTGAATTCGAATTTCGAACGAATATTCCGATATTCACCTCGGATTGAAAAACTTCCTGGTGTCCGTAACTGCATTGAATAGTTATGAAATTCAGAACATCACTTAGAAAGATAACAGGAGCTTTGATGTGCTGATTTCAAATTTTCTAAAAAAATGTATTTTTTACCACCATTCTCTCCAATTCGGGAAATACTCCTACATACACACACGCATTCCCATACAAGTCGTGCTGCTATTTTACACATTACCACTCGCTTTTGAATGTACTTTGTTTATCTTCAGTGCTCTCAGGTGGTGTGATGTTCCTAGCTATGCATTTACTCGTAAAGACCCCGATGTAACAGTCGAAGTCAGTTATCTCTAACAAAAACTATACTTTGGATTTCGAGATTGGGCGGAAACTTATTAATGCAATGGGAGTTGATACATTTCGTAATAAAAAAAGGGAATGAATAAAATCTATATAATGAAGGCAAACGTAGAATCTCATTCATCAAAAGGTATATGGCGCTAAAAGGGATGTACTAAAAGTAAATACGTAATCTACGATCACTCTCGCATATCTGAAAGGAATTTGGTGTCACTGGAACACAGCCTTTTTTCCTTGATTGATTGCTCAATTGGTGATTCCGGGCTCCAAGAGCGTTATTCCCGTAAGTGTAGTGCAAGCTATTTTCTCGGGATGAGGCGGTAATCTTCCGCCTCTGGATGGTGAGATCCGGCGCCGACCTACCGTCGACTAGCGGAGTTTCCTCAACCAGGTATCTCCCACCAGCGCGGCACTGCACCACCCGGGACGAGCTCTAAGCGCCCGTCCGGTCTCCCGACACTTGCGGTAGTGCATCAAGTGTAAGTGTGTAAGTAAGGGATACAACAAGAAAACAAAATGGAAAAGAAAGCTTGCTGGCGGTCCTTGGTTCATTTTTTAGGGCACTGCTTCAACATTTGCCTGCTATTGATCAGAAAAACTACGGAAATCTGCCGATCAGAGCAGCCAGCCACTAGAATTCTCCTCCAGACAGAGACAGAACTCGACTTAGCTGTCTAGCCACCGTCGAGACTCGAACCTAGAACCTCCCTGCCAGATGCACAACAGCGATATCAGTTGATGACCTCAGCCACCTCTCCAGGTTTAAAAGGACGAAATGTGTCTTTGTATAGAAAGAAAAGTACCTTAACTCATGTGCTAAATCCACAGACTTCAAAAAGACGCGTAATATTTTAATCAGACATAGAATATGACATTAAACTTTCACTCTGCTTTTATAAAATTCGAAATTAAGAAATCAAGGAACAGAGGCGTGAGAACTGTGGTTGTAAGTTATCTCACGATCTCGCAGAAAAATGAGAAATCTGACCTCCAAACACTTGGCCGTAATCCCCTTCAAGCGGAACCTCATTAATTACCCACAAATCAAATTGCAGGGTCGGGCCACGTCTTATGAACATTGCCCTTTCCGTACAATTTCGCGGCTGTGAATCGCACGAGATAGGATATTTATTATATCAAACACCTGCAATAACAAGAGGCGATTAGCGGATTGCGTATGTCGCACTCTTATGTGTGTTCCAAGTCACGCCCCGGGTTTGGCAGGCGGCATGCGAATGCATGGCGAAAGCCCCGGCTGCTTTGGAAGACTCCCTCAAGGCCCGCCATGCCTGCTGCCAGTGCCTGCTGCAACCTCTCCACTATATAAGCGGCGGCAGACGCACCATGGGCACTGTCGTCTCCTGAGAGAAGCAGAATCAACACCACCATGTTCAAGCTGGTGAGTTGGCCGCCAGTTCAGTGCGTTCATACAGGTCCACCGAGATATTTTAAAACTGAAAACTCTTGATTACTATTCAGAAAGGTCTTTGAAAACTTTGGGTCTAAGATCAAAATATTATAGAACACAGTATTTATAATTTATTTCCAAAAATATTATTTATGAATTTTTGTGAGGCAATGAGACTAATATTGGTCTTATTAACTTCATTTTTAATTATTTGGAAAAGTTATGCTACAAAATCTTGTTATTTTTTGCCATTCGTGTTGTTACGAAATCGGTGCTCTTGCATAATTTATGTTTGAGCTATCGGTCGAAATTAATTAATAAGCCTAATGCAGAATATCAAATTTTCTTTCATGTGCAACAATTTATTATTTTCCTCCACGTAAAAGCCCCTGTAAACATGTTCAAGTTGGATCGACGCCCCCGTAGCTTGGTATTTAGTAAAAAATACGTCAAACAAATGAATGGTAAATTTTAGGGTAGTATTGAATTTAAATATTGTCGCAATATAAGAACTGAAATGTTTTCACTATAAACCTTATAAAGTGAATATTATTGACTTTCCTTAGTAGCTTATGATTATACTATTACATGGTGTACTCGCACAGTAATTAAGTTATCATATAATATAGATCATTGTGTTTGTAATGATATATCTTGAAGCACGTTTTGTGTGTGTTATTGTTCGTATTGATAGTAATATAAGGAGGTTTAAAAATTATTTTGAAAAGTTTTGCTCGCCCGATTTTTTGTTTCACTGGAAACTTACAAGCTTTGAACTAAAGTGGGTGGACATTGCGGTTGAAGAAAGAATGGCGAAGGGCGAAGACGGTCTGACGCTTGTCTTGTGTTTGCAGTTCGTCTTCCTCGCCCTCGTGGCCGCCGCCGTCGCCGCCCCCAAGCCGGGCTTGCTCGCCGCCCCGCTGGCAGCCGCCCCCGTCGCCTACACCGCCGCCGCCTACCCCGCCGCCTACGCCGCCCCTGTGGCCGCCGCCTACAGTGCCTACCCCGCCTACAGCGCCTACGCCTACCCCGGCGCCTACGTCGCCCCCAGCCGCCTCGTCTACGGCTGAAGACGACGCTGAGTGTGCAAATGTTGGCTGCGCGGTTCTGCCTTCAACGCAGTTCACGGAGCCAACATGATGGCGCTCGCTTCGGCTGGCCTGACACTGGAATGCGTTTTCTCGCCTCTTTGACATCTCTGAGCGATGCAAATGTAATATAAACCACTCCATCTGGAAAATAAAAACCCTTCACTTGGCGTAATTACTTGTTCTTAATTACAATTGATGAGGATGGAAGTATTTTCCAAAGGTCCTCTCCTTCTACCTGCGTTTCACAACCTATCACAAACTTTAAACATATTTACCTCTCTTGATTTATTCTACTTTTTTAGCCAATTGTGATCATCAATATTTATTCCCACTGACGTCAGCGCACAATTCGAAACTCTAGAGCTGTGCCCTAGGCGCATGTCTTTTCAAAGTGTTTCTCCATATTAACTGTACACCTCCAAAATATTCTATATTAAAGCTTAAGAAACACTACGTATTTATGAGAAGACAAGTCAAAAGAAAAATGGTTCAGTTTTCAATTTTTACATTAGCAATATAAATGTTACACACTGTGCAAGTTTTGTAATGTTAAAAATGCATGCTCTACACTTAAACATTTCATTTTTCAATACTACTGTGAAGTTTGAAGTCGATGTAAAAATATTTAATTCATTTTTATATTTTGTTATAACTCATTTCAATTTTCAGGGTTTTGAAAATTATTTCGATATTGATATAAAAGTTTGATCTCCCAATTCCAAATTCTGATCCGAAATACATACAGTCGTTATTATTTCTAGAGGTTTCTCAAAGTCAAATACTTAAATCAGGTAGAGTGATCCGCTATAATCAGAGGGAATCAATGGCGTACTTTCAGTTTTTAATCGCGAATTTCAACGCATCCCTCTGAAAGCCCTAATGAATTTTTCATGAACGCTTTCTTGTTCGTGCAAGCAGAATCAATTGGATATGAAAAATACAATACGCGTCTAGTAGAAGGTAATTAAGGGAGTTAAATAAAAGCAGGAAAACCGGTTCAGGTTATTTACTAGAACGAGAGCAAAACAATTAAGGAGTGGATCGTCTCTGAACTTTGCGTGGAATTTGGAATTTGCGTGGAGCTAAGCCGCCTTCTGAGGAACATTCTAGCGCCCGGCTGCTCTGATCGGTAATTTTCCTTAGTTTTCCCTATCAACGCCAGGCAAATGCCGGAGCAGTACCCTAATAAAGGGACCGCAGATCACTATCATTCCTTCCTCATCCTTGTCCCATCCTCATCCCTTACTTACACCCATTTACACTAACACTACCACTATACACTTCACACTAACACTAACACTTCGGGAGCTTAGAGCTCGTCCCGGCTAAGGCGGTGCTTCACTGGTGGGAGATACCTGGTTGAGGGAAAACCTCGCAAAGTGACGAGTAGGTCGGCGTCGAATTTCACTATCCAGGAGAAGATCACCGCCACCCCCTGCGATGCACTTGCAACACACCAACGGGACTAATGAAATTAGCCAAATTATTAATTAATGTATACTGTATGCTAATATTAACATAGTGCAAGTATTACAATATAATACAGCTATGAATAATACAAAATTTTTGAAAATTGAAGGAAGACGTGCATGAAATATTAGAAATATGTAACAATTGGCATCAGACAACCATTGGGTACGAAAAATTGCGATTGTTAGTAAATAAAAATCTTTTCATAACAAATGGAACTGTTAAATATCGACCAGAAATTCGTCATAGTACTCGTGGTTTTTAGTAAAACAGTGTACTTCAAATCATTAATGGAGGTCATAATTTAGCATCAAAATTGATTCTTAATCATACGTAGCCATACAAAATAGATATTAATCATAAATATTATTAAAAAATAAAGATAAAATTATAAATTAAATATATCTAAAAAAATTTCAGAAGATATTTTCAAAACAAAATTACTTTACTTACGTTTAACTGGACTTTCTGTCATGAAATACATCCGCATGAGTTGAACTCCTCGTGAAATATGCATATTGGTTTGCAATTGTGAAAGCCTTATTTGTCATTCTACACTCAATCAAACATTCATGATTTCAGGGCTATTGGAAGTAAAGATCCATCACGCAAGATAAACATTAACCGTGTGCTTTCCGAACACATACACTTAATACTTACAAACAGATTAGTGTAAACGACTAATAACGTTTGCTTTACTCTTGTCAACTATAGATCACAAATAACAGGACAAAATATACCAAATCGCAATTCTCGAAAGGTCTCTGTGAGTGGCTATTGGAATTCCAATTTAAATTGTTCAGGTGCACTTCATCGAACATTTGTTTGAGCAACGAAACGGTTTACGGGCGCGGACCAAATATGTCACTTTCCACCGCGATTAAGAACTATACTTAAGAATAGATCTTTTTACAATCATCTCTACATTACTCGTAAAATTTTAAGTTATTTGGCAAAGAAACAATATATAAGTACTTTGTGAAAACTTACTTTTGAAATATTTATTTTTTTACTAAAATGACAAACACATATTTAGTTACCAATTATTACGAATCTTCAAAACATTACGTAATACTTTGTGGATGGGTCGAAGGGGTTCTAAAGATATTTTAAAGCTCAATCTCTACTATCTTCGGCCTTTCACAGTCATCCCAGACTTTCCTATCTTTCTGTCTCCTTCCATTTTTCTCTTCTGTCAAAAAGCCGAGGAAAATAGACTAAAAGCTACAGCGATGGAAACTCCTCTAAAGATAAAGCCTACAGAGAAGAGACGTCTGCATTCTAACCACCCCCAATTAATTGATAAAGTATTTGTTTATTAGTAAGTATCAAAAAGTATGTTATAAAAAGCGTTATCAATACAATGATTTTTTAATTATATTGGCAACTATCGAAGTCTTACCCACAATCGATATATATATATATATATATATATATATATATATATATATATATATATATATATATCTGGTACTAAACAGATGTAAAACATTAAGTACTGAAATGGTATAAGTAGTTCATAGGATACCTTATTTAATATATAATTTGAGTTTAAAGAAGATTGAATCAACTTTATACTTAAAGATTTAAATTAAAAAAAGGGAGTTATTTGTTTTCATACCCCTTATTATTTTCTTTCATTTGTTATAGTTCAGTTTCACTTACTTACTACCACTTTGTAATAACCTCACCTAGTTGTAATTGCTCTTTTCTCTACCTTCAAAACTGCAGTTGAGGGAAAGCTTTGCAAACATTTTGAACTTTTGAAGTATTCGAAAACAAAGAGAGATTTAATCGACGGACAGATAGACACACACGTTTGCCCGCCCATCAATATTCCGGTTTTCTGCCTGAATTATTTCTTTTAAATTTCCATAACAGCAGTTTATAATTTAAAAGAAAAAAACAAATTTTAAAAAAAACTATCGCGCTGCGCCTACATGTTTGAATTCAGCATGGCAGGAAGCAAGGAATTCCCTAGTTATCTGTTGAGCCATAAGATTGCGGTAACGTCTTCCCCAAGACCCCCCTCACATTTGAACCTAATTCGCGCTAATTGACCAACCTTATCATTTTTCGCTCTACGCGGTTTTTGCACCGCCAAGCGATTGGGCCTATTCCAGTTCCGTTTTCTAGATTATATGATCTAGTGATGACTATGATAGTATATTTCGAAATAAAAATGTATTTTCATATATTTTTAAATAAAAATGTCACAATCAATCAAATCTCTTAAGATAATTATTGTGTAAATTAAATAAATTGGGTAATCATTAGACGAAATTTCTAGGAAATTTTAATGGATTATAGAAATCTAGATTCCTAATACTACTTTAACATTTTTTTATATTTAACATATATTTTACTATAACATATTTAGCTACCATTTGTCCATTCTGTCTTCTTTTCTTTACCATTATCATCTTACTTATTCGATTTTCACCTACCTACCACTTTCGAGTTTAATTTAAATGTTTATTATGTCATGTTTTATCATAATTTTTGGGGAAGCTAAATTAGAAAACTATCTTCTTTTTTTATCGAGAATAATTAAAATTGTTTCAATAAACTTTTAATCTACTACAATGTCCAGTTGATGATATTTAATAAATTCCCCATGAATAACGATCAAGAGAAACTATAATATTGAGAAAAGAAAAGGATGTTCGTCGGCGGCAAAAATACCTGCCGCGATCGCGTATGTGGTAGTAAATGGTACAAGCGCTCAAGAATCATTTAAAACTATTAGTTTTAATTTCAGGAGTAGAATAGTCAAATAATATTTCATCATCTTAATAGATTTGCGCATTTGAGCACGGAATACCGTTAGAGAAAGCAAAGGGTTAAGGTGGTCGTCCTAGACATTCGCGTCGCCTAGACAAAGTAGTGGAGCGGTGTGTGGGGGGGGGCGGCCTCCGCCTATAAATACGAGGATTTGCCTCTCGCCTGGCACTGTGCACCGCAGCTCCTCCGCCTCAACATGTTCAAGCTGGTGAGTGGCGCTGGCGTGAGGGCGAGTGAGGGAGGTGAGGGTGGGGAGGGAGGGTTGAGGACTGAGGACGCGTGTTGCAGATCGTCGTGCTGTGCGCCGTGGCCGCCGCCCACGCCGCCCCCGGCCTGCTGGGCGCGCCCGCCGTGGTGGGCGGCCCCGCCGTGGTGGCCGCCGCCCCCGTCGCCCCCGCCGTGGTGGCCAGCCCCGGCCTCATCGCCGCCCCCGGCCTCCTGGGCGCGCACGGCGTCATTGGGGCGCCCGCCGTCATCGGGGCGCCGGGCCTCATCGGGGCTCCCCTGGGCCTCAAGGTGCACGGATGAGGCAAGACACTAGCCACTCTGTACGCTTGCAATGAAAATATAGACGATTGAGTGTGAAAACTTTTTGTCAATATTTTATTTTTCCCTTGTTAATAAACTCCTTTTCTTTACTCAATATCCCATTTTCCCATTTGAACTTTCTGTACTTGCGAAAACTCCAGAAAATGAAGGTCGCAAAAGCGCAATACTAGAGATGTTTGCCTGAATTGATATCCGTTTTAATATATCTTTGGGAAAGGTCATGTACATTTTGTTTCACCGTAGTATATACCTAAAGTACACAAAATGTTTAGAGAAACATTTTCTCAAAACAGTTGTGAACCACGTGAAAAGGAAATGCCTCCAAAAAATTGGCGCATATCATATTTCGTTGAACGTTTCGAATTTTTGAAAAGTTAAAAATAAAGCGAGAAAGTATGTTCACCACCATTTTCATTAATGATAACTATTCTTCAAAGTCAGCGCTTTAAATAAATTCACGAAAAATTATTCGAGAATATGACTTGATTTCCAGTAATTGTGCGTGAAATGTAAAAATGTTTTCACATTTTTTCATTATTTTCCTTGGATAGGAATATTGGACTCGATTGTGAGAGGTCATCTAAATATTGTACTTAATGTAATGTGGCGAAACCGATTTCATCATAATTTTATAAACGAAATTCACCGGATCAAAATTTAAACAAACAGATTCGGCCACCCAGGATTTCTGCCGAGAGATTACGCAAACGGTCACACGTGCGCGACTCCACTTATCGCGAGAGTCCCTTACGCCCCCGGCCCATTAACGAAGTCGTTTAGAGGGCTGGCATTGACAGATTCAATGGACACACGTGTTCACTGAGCCGGCTACGCAATTTCGACATCGCCCGCTCGTCTCGGGGAATCCCAAACTCATAAATTTCTTTCACGCAAACGCGCCCCCCCGTTTACGCAAACATGGGGCGATGTTCTAGAAGGAATTGGAAAATTCTGGACGCTTGCAGCTGACGCGGGGAGCGGAAAGTTCTGTGGCTTCATGCGTGGCGATTGGCTGGAAATAGTTCACTGCGCCACAAATCTTGGCCAATAGCTACACGTCTATTACAAGGATCTGGGGCACATACGAGAATATTGGGTGGGGGGAAAAGTTTACCTTATAAGATTTCGACGGAGAGAAAATCAGAAGAGCTTGGGCATCAGACGGGGCCAGATCATTAGACGGGGGGGGGGGGACAGTCGTCGGTCAGAGGCAAAGTTCGCCTCTGCCGGACTTAGAAATTTTTCATTAATCTGACGGGGCCAGAGTATTAGGCGTCGGGGAAAAGACCAGTGTGTCTCTGGAAAACTTGTTATTTTTCGAGCTTGAATATTAGACTGAGGACAGTTGAGAGAAGAATTTATATGGGGGTGGGAATTATTCGGGCGATAATGCCTATGTGGGGACTTATATTATTTTACTGCGAGTTTTGAGCTGTGAGCCGACTGCAGTGGAGAGAGAATTTTCTCTGGGGTGGGTTTTCCGTCGTGAAGAGAGGCGAATGTTTCTCCAATCGAATTTTAAACTGTCCGAAGTTGTGTTCGACTTCTTATCATAAAAGTCAGAGAGAGACGCATAGTTGACCACTCCGTTTCTGAGACCGTCCGGCCAGATCAGCTAGTACTGCCAGTCACTTCCAGAACTTCTAGAATCCGCCAGATCAACCAGAACTTCTAGACACCGCCTACGCGGCAACGCATCGCAGCCTTTTGGTGACATCACAGCCGACCGTCAGCTGTAGCCCGGAGGGTTACTGACCTCTGCTGCATTTTTTCTGGAGGACGCCCAGCCGCCGCCCTCGACCGAGCCACGGCCGACCCCGGCCGCACAAAGACCCTCTCCAGGCAATACCGTTTAGGGCTCCCGCCCTATTGTATAAATTTTCGTAATGCGGTGTCACGCTCTGACACACTGACCAGTAGCAATTTCACCCATTGTAATTGTTAGTTATAATTCTTCTTAGTTTTTTAAGCTTAACTCCTAAAACTAACTTTTCAATTTTTTTTTTCTTCTTTTTCTCTTCATCTAATTTTCCCACTATTTTTTTTATTCAATTTAAGAGTGTAACTTCCCTGGGGCATGTTAATCATATTGCCCAGGAATAAATGTGAATTTTTACCAGTGAACAAGTGTTTATTTTGTGTTTCCACCGTACTGTGTAACAATTCCTTCCATCACCGACTTGAGCTAGCATCAGGGCCGCTATCCGGTTCCCCAGGTAACCGGGAGTGTTACAGTAAGAACGTGTTTGAAGAAAGACTCTTTTACAATTTTCTGTCACTTTTGTATTGGTGTTCAATAAACTTAAATTGCGGTTATTTGTTCGTGTGTTTTCCAGTAACGCAAGCTGGATATATTTTATTTAAGTATTAATGTAGTGTTTTGTTGTATTTTCTCTAGTTCCTTGATAGCATTTGCAAGTTCAATTCCATATTCAATATTAACAAAGAATCCAGTGAACTGAATATTGATTCTATTTGCAATTTATCTGCAGTTTCTTATTCTATTAATATATTTCCAAACAGAGGCGTCTGGTGCCCCCAACAAACTGGTGTTGCTGCTCCATAGAATGACATGATGAAATCAGTACGCGAATGTACTCGTATTATAAAACGTAACCAATTCATGTATATAAATTAAACCTATATAAGTATTTATTCAAACATTACTTACATAATTGTATGTGTAGGACCCGAGACTGGTATCTTCGCCCCTCACGCACATGGTTGTGGCTTTGATTTCCACTAAGCATTGGAGGTGGTTGAATGAACTCTGTAATGAGACAATTGCAGGTAATAGAATTCAAACAAAAGTAAATCGAATTAGGTTTCGAAAATAGAGTGTTCGCACTCCAGCACTTTGCAACAAGCATAATTGTTTTGGAACGTTTTACACTCGTTCATTTCATAATCTTTGGTGACATTGTTTCCACTAATGGTGATGGTAACGAAATAAAATTATTTTATTTCGAATCTTTCACTACCCTGATTTATGTTTCAATAATGAAAGATTTTCCCCACGTGCACTAACACATACACACTCATATCCATGACATATATATCAATAAACTTGCATAATCGTTCAAAATGACCCGAAAGATCGTTTCATACCCCGAAGAAGGATTGTATTCCAAAACGACCAAGCTTACGTCAAGGACTCATCAAATGTACATCTTGAAACAAGAAACATAACATTAAACGAAAATAAATTCTCCAAAATCATAAATAATTCATTCAATACGGTGAAGAATTGACAGCTTGTGTACTTTAAATAACACGCGAAATTCATGAAATTCATTTGCTGTTAGTTTCAGACGAAGACAGAAAATGTGTATTCTCCTTGCACTCCGCACTGCGTCTTGCAGCCAGACCCCACACCCGCTCCCTTCTGCGTCACACGCCGGTGGCGTGTTGCGGTGCTGCAAGTATGCAGCCCTCGTACTCTATCTGCAGTTTATAATCAAGTTCTATACCTGGGGTCATTTTGGACCCCAAGCTTTACAGTAAATTGGAAGTGGTAAACATTAACGTGTTCGGCAAAATAAATAAATTCTGGTGTAAAAATAAAATCGGTGTAAATAATTGTTTTTATATAAGTATACATTTTAAAGTGATTTTCAATAACATAATAAAGATAATTTATTCGTTTTAATTATTTCATTTAAAAATTAACCTCTACCGTACCTAACCTCCATTGTTGAGACAAAGCTTCAGAAATATTTATGATAGGTTTTGAAAGTTATTTCAAGACAAATCAAATATTGACTGTATCAGACACATTTTTTGTAGTTCATGACACGATATTTCAAGTAAGAATGGGGAAATAAGTTATACCTTAGGTCAAACCAGTGTAACGAAAAAAAATGTTTAATGAAAATTGGAAAATATGTGAAAATGGTTTGGTAGCTGCTTAATTTGTGCATGAAGGCATATCTAGGAGACACAAAATCATCCTGCAAGTTTTTAGGAAAATATTAACAAGTTAATGATGACGGGGTCCAAACAACCCCCAGACATTGTACAGGGGAATGAGTAGTTGCGGTGCCAACACAACCAGGGCCTTATGATGAAGCATTGGGTCAAAGCTTAACCGCAGTAAACACGCTTCCTATAAAAAGTTAAAGAGCTTAAAAGAGTGATGTTGTGCACTGCCTGAGAGAGTACCAGACGGCGGAGAGAACTCTTTTTTGGCTCTTTTTGATTTCATGCGTATCAATATTACTGCTATCTTGAGTATAGAATGCTGTTAAAAGAAATATTGTTCCTAACATAAGATTTCCACCCATTATTTGGAGTTATGCATCCGGACAACCTAAGCACGAGCCGCCGCTGCTCCAAAAATTCATTATTGGCCTAGGTGGTTCAGAGGATCAATTAATGTCACTGTAGTGCCCTTGTGTAACGTATTAGCCAGCGTGCCTCATGGCATCTATTTGGGGACGCTTGGTAAGGGATTAGTAAGAGGAAACTCCTCACCACAGGAAGGAGAGAAGGGGTTTTCCGTAAAGCAAGAACGCGAAAACGGGAGACACAAAGCTTTGGGGTCTTCCGGTCTTAAGAAACGGAGACCCGAACCCTTAATGGCTAGCAATAGACCGCGGCGGGGGTGGCGTGACGTAGTAGGTCACGTGAGCTTTGACTATATAACGGAGTGCACAGAGCCAGTGGGAGAACCTCGTACATTTGCACAAAACTTGGCGCCACGACGGTGCATCGGCGGGCCGGGCTCGCGAGGCAAGTCACGTGTTGACGAGCCTGTGGAGGACTTCGTGTCCTTGGGTGACTGCGGTCACATGGGAGCGATGCTGTGTGCGTGCTCCGAGGTGAGGAGTAGTTGAGTGCCACGATTCACGCCGATTCTCAATCGGGTAAGATCGCTCCTGCGATCGAGGCAAACCATCAGTTGGTACGCCAGTACGGACTTTGTGTCCCAGTGTGACATCCGGTCACGGAAGCTTGGCTTTGTGCGCGCTTCAGACGTAGGAGTGGCGAATGCCGATGCGAATCAAAACCGATCATCAATCGGGTTTGGATCGCTCCCGCGATCAGGGGATAGTAGGTCTATCAGAGCTAGGGTGTAAGAAGGAAATTCATTGTAAATATTTGTTGTGTTTTGTTTGTAAATAAATATTTGTTATATGAAAGCTCTGTGTCTGTGTTCGCTGTGAGTATCCATGACGTCACACTTGATTGGGAAGTTCTAGCGATAGAGTTCCGACGATGGCAGGATTTTCGACACTGTCTTGAGAGCTAGCTCGAATGCAGCCGCTGCCTCCAGGAGAATTCTAGGCGCTGCTCAGATCGGTAGTTTTACGTGTTTTTTCCGATCGATACCAGGCGAATGCTTGAGCAGTATCCGAACATGTTACAGGCCCCGCGTGATATTTCTTTCCTCTTCCTTGTCCTATTCTCACCCTTTACTCACACAAACTTAGACCTACACGTACTACACTATCGCATAGAAGTCGGGAGCTGAATGCTTGCCCCGGTAGCGGTGCCTCCCTGATGGGAGATACCTGGTTGGGGAAAAGCCTGCGAGCTGACGCGTAAGTCGGCGCGGGATCTCGCCATCTAGCGGAGGAGGATAACCGCCCCCCTGTCGAGATAAAGCGTGCACTACACACACGAGACTAATGATTTTAGCAGTTGACGCCCCCGGAATCACTGATTAATAAATCAATCCATATGCACCGATGCAAACATCTAAAGGTATTATTTCCTTGAATCATTAGTTAGTGCTGCTGTGAAATGTCTGCAATGAAATTCAAAGAAGGTACTAATGCAGATAGATATCTCAATAACCTCAGTCATGCAAGTCAGCCCTGATACTTAAGGTCGCGATCGACTTTCAGTAGTTGTTCGGATGTCGAGAACCGAGCCAAGGTTCTTTGCTCCACGTAGTAGTTACAGTAGTCATAGTTACAAGTATACTGTTGTAACGTACTCAAGAATCAATGTTCTCTTTTGCAAGCATGTAAACATTTATCACTTTGTTCAATCTGGTAAGTAAAGGAATTAACAAAAAGAAATGTGTTAATATAATTTGAGTGATGCAATATTTATTGGCTGAATACGGAGGTATCTATTGTAGCTCTGGAGTTCTGTGAACAAAATTCACTGTAAAGATAGCTCGAATTTAAGTTCGTTTTTTACTCTGAAGTATCCTTTTCATATTATTTAAGTTTTCATCCATTCACTGAGTTTTAAAACTTCAATTTGTGGTACTTATTTTATTAAACTAGACCGTAAATTACTTGTTTCGAGATAAGAATATTTTTTACTACTTTTTTAATTTCAACTCTTGTGAACAATTGTACAATTCACGCTCATTATGTAATGAAGAATGCAGTTCACCGGATTTGGTCAGAGTGAGTAGAAACAACTAAGCCATTAGTTTGACGACGTTTCAAATTATATTAATTCCATCCTCAGGACTATACAAAAAACAACAAGGCATGAAGATAACATCATATTCTTTATATTTTGAGATTGGGAGCGACTTTTGATTGTTACTCGATTTTTTCACCCTAACAATAGCCAGAATAAATTCCAATTTGCAGGCCTATTTTAGTAATAATAAATTCCGCCTTTGCCTGCCTATTTAGGTAAAATAAATTCCTGAATTTCCTGGCTCTAACTGTGACATAAAACGGAGATCAGGGGTACCTCGCTACCTCGCTGCAATGTTGGGGAGTATAGGTCTTTCTTGGATGTGATCCACTGAGGAGTGGAAGTTTACGTGAGGCGCTATGGAATGAAATTGAAGCAGATGAATGTCAGCAGGAAGAGGGGGTAGGTTAAACTGTAAAACATGATCCAGCCAAAAAAGGAAACAAGCCAGAAATATAAAATCTGTGCCAATTTTCTGCACTATAATTACTTTCTGTAATAGACAATTATGGTATTGAACACTATTCTTAAAGTAGATAAGATATATATAATCAATGCCAGAAATACTTACAGTTACCTGACAGGTATATGAAATAAAAATAAATAGAACTTGTTTCTGTAACCTGGCACAGCAATCGACTTTCGAAAACTCTTTAGGACCAACTTAATTAATTTTATAAAAAATATACATGTTAAGAACATTATAAGACAAACCATTGAGACTAACCCCTCTTAACGAAACATAAAGAAATCATATATTAAAAGTGACCAGTTATGTAGAAACGAAATATGTAAATATTCTCACGTTACTGCATAACTGCTAATCGCAGTAATTTGTTAACAAAATCTCGTAAAAAACATTGTTTTCTGGATGTGTATAACAAATATAAATATAGGATTTTCTACCAAAGATTTTTCTTAAGAACGCAACAAAACAGTTAAAACGCCTGTACGGGAAGTGAGTCGACAATGTGGTCGTCCTAGAACTGCCCATTCGCGTCGCCTAGACAAAGTAGTGGTAGCGGTGTGAGGGGGGGGAGGCCTCCGCCTATAAATACGAGGCTTTGCCTCTCCCTGGCACTGTGCACCTCAGCCCCTCCGCCTCAACATGTTCAAGCTGGTGAGTGGCGCTGGCGAGAGGGCGGGGGAGGGAGGTGAGGGAGGGCGGGCTGAGGACTGAGGACTGAGGACTGAGGACGTGTGTTGCAGATCGTCGTGCTGTGCGCCGTGGCCGCCGCCCACGCCGCCCCCGGCCTGCTGGGCGCGCCCGCCGTGGTGGCCGCCGCCCCCGCCGTGGTGGCCGGCCCCGGCCTCATCGCCGCCCCCGGCCTCCTGGGCGCGCACGGCGTCATTGGGGCGCCCGCCGTCATCGGGGCGCCGGGTCTCATCGGGGCTCCCCTGGGTCTCAAGGTGCACGGATGAGGCAAAACGCTCGACACTCTGTACCCTTACATCGCGAATGTAAACCATTAAATAAAACAATTTTTTAATATAGTTATTTTTTATCTCTTCAAATAGAGCACCTTTTCAATTCCCTATATATGTGTAATGTCACACACATGACCATGTAAAAGAACCCCAGCCAAATGCCGTGAAAGTTTATTTCGTCTGATTCCCGATCCTATTCAATTGATGACTTGCACTGCCGGTGAGAAAGGTAACCGCTAAAATCACTAACAGCATTTGTTGACGCTGCGAAAATAGCTGAACGAGGCTGGGAGAGCAGAACAAAGCATTGTTGTTGAAAAATGAAAATAACAGTGGAACATCGCCTCTTCCATCGCAGTAGTTCTTTCGTCAGACAAGAATGTTCTGGAAAATAAACGACACACAATTTAAAGATATTGTTACTTGGCGAAAGAAACAAGGATTATAGAAGCTGTCACTGCTACCTCTGCCCAAACTAAAACTGCGCTTTCCTTACGAATTTCGTGGCCTTCAACTACGTATTTCAATTACATGTAGTGCCTGGCACATCCTGGTCGAATCCTGAAGACGCTCCAGCTCCAACACGCCTTTACACAGCCTTCCGCAGTGACCTTGTCGTAACGAGGCGACAACAAGCCGTCTGCGATAAAATTCGCAGTATTTGTCCCCGCCAAGTACATGCGGCCGTGCTGCAAAGGTCCTTCCCAGGAGCTGGTGCGATCTTTCGGTGACGCTCCGCACTAATAGGACAGTTGACATCGAAGTCAAGGAACTTGCAAAAAGAAATGAATGTTTTCGACACCAAAGAAGAAGAAATTCGCGCGGGTTTTGGGAGAAAATTAAGACTATCTCGAAGGCGCCACGTTTAAAATGTATGGTCTTTTCCTTTGAAAAGCCTTCAAAGAACATCAAACGCCCTGTTAACGAAGCCAAGGCGCCAAATTCGAAGTAATTTGGCCGGCAATGTGTCAACATTATTCCCGCCCGCGAAAGGCATCGAACCCGGTTACGAGTCGTAGGACCAGGACGCTGTAGAACTGACTGTCACTTTCGACGAGCAGCGAATTATGCCATCCTGCTTCGAATATGCTTTTTGAAAAGCTTGTTTTCGAAAGGCGAGATTAGAGAAACTGCGATATAAAAAGTCGGTGTTCCATGACCGAGTGCAATAAGTAATGAACGAATTGGGTACCGGGTGGTGCCTTGGTAATTTGATAGAGAAAGAAAAACAGCAACAAAATTAAACAATACAAAACAAGACAAGACAAAAGGACTAAGACTGAGCGAAACAAAACACGGTTTTTCGTGCGAACGAATGTCACGAATACCATCTTCCCGAGTGCTGTTCCAAATTGACTGTGCCAATTCAAAGACAAAAAGAGAATATAAAAAAACAAAAACAAAACAACGAGTTAAGATATAATTATTGTAGTTCGTATCACTGAGCGGATTCACGAACCTGAAATTCAAAACAAAACAAACATCGTTTGGAGCTGTGAACTCCCCAAACGCACAAGAGCAAAAAAAATTATTAAGATTAAGATTAAGAGTAGGTAAACCAAATGTATTGGTCGATGCTTCAATGCACCGTAAAAACGAAAATAAAGATATAAAAACGGTTCGATTTCTGGGCGATGTGTGTCGACAATACGAATGAATAATCAAAGAGGAAGGATGAACTCTCTACCTCGTGCTGTGATCGATGCAATTTTGTATTTGTGCGTTTTATTACAGTGCAACTTCTGTCGTCACCACTCTTGCACACAGACCAGGGCGCCTAGAGCAGTTATTTTCAAAGGTTTCCCAATTCAGACGTTTTCTTGGCTGGATATTTAAAGAATCCTACCAGCAGATAACGATAGACCTAATTTTTATTAAAATGATTGGGCGTGTCATTTTAATTCCGAAAAGTGAAGAGTCGTAGACGCCCTGTGTGGGTGAGTGGTGAGCTCCAAGTTGGCACTGCAAACAGTGTTTTAGCTAATCCTGTTTTAATCACATGAATTAACAAGAAAAAAATGACAACTAGAATCGGGGGGTGGCTCGGGTAGTTTCAGGTCCCCGGGAGCGCCAAGGCCCGTGGCAATATCTAAAAATCGATATTGTCCCCTGAGGGATCTCATAGATCTCTGCGAGTTTACACAGCAACTCAAAAAGTGAAATACAATTTTGAATGAGAGAGCGTTTTAAGTGTTGTTTTTTGACAATTGGATAATAAAGGAGCGTAGGTCCTGTGGGACCAAATCCTTTCAGAGCCGTTGTAAATTAGCTTGTGGCCAGGTTTTCCACTGTGTTTAAGTGGAGATCCCTCGTTAGTGGTATGACAGGCGCGTACCACGACCCAAGGTTTACAACGTGCACTGCATTTACTAATGACTGACTTTGTTAGAGATGATCTGTATTAGATTATGATGAGAATTGAACTTTTTGAAAAGTTCTAGCATGATAAGATTCCTCCTTAGCATAAGGGGAAGTAAGAAAGTATGTGAACGAGGTATCAATTGTACGTTACCTCTCACACGTTATTTCGATAAATGATTCTTGGGTAGCCTTAGTGAGACCCAATGTTTTCAGAGCCGTTATAAATTGACTTGCGGCCAGGTTTTCCACTGTAATTAAGTGGAGATCCCTCGTTAGTGGTATGACAGGCGCGTACCACGACCCAAGGTTTACAACGTGCCCTGCAAATACCAATGACCGACTTGATCGAATTGGTACGCATTAGCTTGTGCTAATAATTGAACCTTATTGATAGATTCTGATAAGATAGAGACTCCTCCTTATCGTAAGGGGTAGTAAGAAAGGTATTCTGAATGAATTAGCAATTAACGTTAAGAAGTAGTAATGAAATAGTGTTACCACCTTCATCGATCACAGGCAGCACATTCCGTTGAGAAATCTAGTTGTAGCAATTACATTAAATTGAAATGTCGAATGCTCACTTTGTGAAGACAGCTTCTTGTCAATAGCAATTTTGTTGCCAGCATCGTGTGGCTAAAACTCATAAATAATAAATAAATAAGGAATAAATAACTCATAAATAAAAAACCATAAGCGACAGAATTATTAGTACACTTGATGCAATTAGGATTCTATACACAGAAATGTAGAATGTAGTTACTTATTGTATGTTAGTGCATCCTGCTATGACCGAACCTAACAGGGTATCCAAAATGACAGGGATTTCATTAGGTAGTGATACTTTTTCTTTGAAAACTTCAAAGAACACTGAGGAATTTAATAACATGTCAACCTTGTTCGACAAATGAAACGTGTCATCTGCTAGTTTGAGATGTGCTGGAATTTTTAATTTTGACAAATCAAGGGATGTTTGAGGCAATTTTGATGAAATAGATGGAACTATTAAACATTGCACCCCGGTTTGCCAATCATTAAACCGAGATTTGATGGTTACATTCACTTCCCCATTTGATACTGATTTTAGATAATTAACAGAATGTATCAAATAGTGACACTTTGTTCTCGGAATATTTAGTAGTTGGACAAGGCCTTCCGTTATAAAACAAACTTCACTACCCGAGTCTAGCAATGCTCTGACTGGTATATCGTTACCCCTTTTGTCAGTGACCAAAATTATAGCAGTTGGCAACAAACCCCGAAATTTCTTTGCTTCAGTAAAGACCATATGAGAGAAAACTTTTTCAGCCTCTCGCGGTTCAGCACTAACCATAGAGCATTCTCCTTCCTCTGGGGAAGATTGAGATTGTACTTTAACAAGAGTTCCTACATCTGATTTTGAGGTTATGTTGAAATTCACTACCTGTTTGTTATGATTCGGGTCATGCAAAAGAGAATGATGCTTTAGAGTACATACCCTACATGTCCCTTTGCTACAAGGGTGGTCTTTGACAGCTTTGGACAAACAATTCATGCACAATGAATTTTTACGACACACCTGTAATCTTTCTTGCACCGTTAACTGTTGAAATTTCACGCACCTAAACAACGGATGTTTCTCTGGACACAAGATGCACTGACTGGAATCGCATACATTTATAGCAAACGCCCTGAGGTTAGGTGCTGTTTGATGAGGTTTTCCAGCTGGAACAGAATTTGGTTGTGATTTTTGAGAAATGCCTTCATTAAATTCCAATGCATTTGCCCTATGGTTTAAGAAATCTAATAATTCCTGTAATCCTGACATTCTTTGTGCCGAGCCTTTACTAAGATACCACGATTCTCTAGTTTTGAAGTCTAGTTTGGAGAGTATTAAATGTTGCAAGATTAATTCACTTAAATCTATATCGAGTGATATCGATTTAAGTCCACACCAATTTGTGGAAATTTGAGAAATGAACTGTTTGAGAGAAGAAGAATCACTTTTTGTTTGGGGCAAATTGAGCAAAGCTTTGACATGGGTGTCTATTATTTTGGTTTTGTTAGAGTATCTATGGACTAATAATTCCCAAGCAGTATGAAAGTTATCACCTGACACATTTAAAGCACTGACAAGCATATACGGTTCCCCTTTTAAATGCGAAAGCAGATGCATATATTTTTCGATAGGGCTCAGTGAATGATTTTCCACCACTGCCGTTAAGAAGATATCATGGAATTGCATGAACTGATCATACATGCCTGAGAAAGTAGGCAATTTCACATGTGGTAAGCATCCCATAGGACTAGGCTTAACGACATGTGTTTTTTCTGATAATTTGGCCAATTCAGAACGACATTGGCTTTTAAATTGCATGTATCTGCTTTCCAAGTTCTCAAATGAGGGGGTTAAATCATTTAAAAATTCTTGATTAATAGCTTCGTCCACTGTAACTCTAATATCCTTCCACAATTCCTCACCCCTGTCCAAGAAACATTCTAAATTTGGTTTGCTTATATCTGAGAGAGAATTAAAATTCTCTTCGATTCTTGCCAATGCTGAATCTAAGTATATCCATTTAGAAAAAATCTGACGTCTTTTAACAGGCATTTTGAACTTACAGTTTATGAAGTGCTTAAGCTATGCAAAAATCACTGATTTGTGGTTTCTCTAGACAAAACAAATTTAGATATTTGAAAGAACCACTATTAACCTATGCACACAACTGAACGTGTCACTTATAACTTCACAATTATTATACTTAATCACTACTTAAAGAAAAAACACAAAATCACAAAGATAAGACTTTTTCAAGCACACCACCACAACTTATTGTTCCCGGTTTTCGAGCACCAATTGTTGACGCTGCGAAAATAGCTGAACGAGGCTGGGAGAGCAGAACAAAGCATTGTTGTTGAAAAATGAAAATAACAGTGGAACATCGCCTCTTCCATCGCAGTAGTTCTTTCGTCAGACAAGAATGTTCTGGAAAATAAACGACACACAATTTAAAGATATTGTTACTTGGCGAAAGAAACAAGGATTATAGAAGCTGTCACTGCTACCTCTGCCCAAACTAAAACTGCGCTTTCCTTACGAATTTCGTGGCCTTCAACTACGTATTTCAATTACATGTAGTGCCTGGCACATCCTGGTCGAATCCTGAAGACGCTCCAGCTCCAACACGCCTTTACACAGCCTTCCGCAGTGACCTTGTCGTAACGAGGCGACAACAAGCCGTCTGCGATAAAATTCGCAGTATTTGTCCCCGCCAAGTACATGCGGCCGTGCTGCAAAGGTCCTTCCCAGGAGCTGGTGCGATCTTTCGGTGACGCTCCGCACTAATAGGACAGTTGACATCGAAGTCAAGGAACTTGCAAAAAGAAATGAATGTTTTCGACACCAAAGAAGAAGAAATTCGCGCGGGTTTTGGGAGAAAATTAAGACTATCTCGAAGGCGCCACGTTTAAAATGTATGGTCTTTTCCTTTGAAAAGCCTTCAAAGAACATCAAACGCCCTGTTAACGAAGCCAAGGCGCCAAATTCGAAGTAATTTGGCCGGCAATGTGTCAACAGCATTGTTCTGTCACTCTTTGGAAATAAATATGGAAGTTAATGATAGGTAGTGATACCAAGATATTTGATTGATTACTACTATTATCCAGATTTGTAATGTAGAGGGATATTGATATGGTAAAGGAAATAATCGTCCACAAAGGTTTAGTAATTTTTATTAATTATTACCCAGAGTTAACTTTCGAGAAACACTTTTCCCAACCCTCTCTAGCAAGGGGGAGAAAATTGAAACACAAACACACATTGAACAAAAGAAATACAGTGAATGTAGTAAAAAACAAACAAAAAATAATATCAAATAAATAAAATTGAAAATACTTACTGCCATAGCATCGTGGATCACTCATAAATGTTCACAACATGGCCAAAAAAATATGAAAACTGCAAAACATGCTGGGTACAGCTAGGTGGCAGCCATCTTTTGGAATGGAGGAAGAGGAAGCCTACCAATTGTGGGTGAGAGGGAACAAGAGAAGAAAGGGTAGTCATAAACAGATATAAAATAGACTGCTTTCAATACAGGAATGTAAACAGGACAGAAAATTAGGAATAGGTATGAGTGTATCTGAAAACCTACTCATACAGCTGTATCCCATTCTAATCACATTCACCATCATAAATTTGCTGTTTTCCACTCCTGGATCAAAGACTATTCCAGGTTCCTATGACCGATGTAGATTTCAATAATGAAGTCAATACCATTTTAACCATTACTTTAAGTAATGGTTATGATCCTCTAACAGTCAACAAATTTATCCACCAAAAAGGTGTAAAAATTATTTTAAATAAGTTGTTTCCTCAACATTGCTCTGTAGAACCAAAGAAATTTATTTTCATCCCCTACATAAGTCCAGTATCTAAACATATAGGTCAATGTTTCACTAAATACAAAATTTCAGTAGCCTACAAAACCTTAAACTCCCTCCAATCTTTATTACCTAGTTCCAAATCACCTATCCCCCCATTGATAGAAGTTGCATTTATCACCTAACTAAATCAGCATATGTACACCAAACAGGCAGAACATTTTCAGTTAGAATTAATGAGCATATTAGATGTTGGAAACACAATTTCACCTTTGCTAATCATTTGATTCAATTGAACCATTCCTTTGACCATAATTATAATTTTAAAATACTTCACTTAGTCAACAAAGTCACAAAAATGAAGATTTTGGAGAACTTGGAAATTCTTAAACTTTTCAAAGATACTAGTTTTTCTATCTTGAATGAACATTCCTTAATTAAAAGCAGTCACATTTTATATATTTTATTAACTAGCCCCTAATCATTCTTTTCACCTGATTTTTTTTTTCATTTTGCAATCTCTTTATCTAGTTGTTTATATAATTTAAAAATTCTAGAATCTTGCAAATTCCTAATTTTTTGTCCTGTTTACATTCCCGTATGGAAAGCAGTCTATTTTAAATATGTTTGTGACTACCCTTTTTACTCTTCTGCCCCCCCCCTCCCACAATTGGTAGGCTTTCTCTTCTTCCATTTCAAAAGATGGTTGCCACCTACCTGTACCTAGCATGTTTTGCAGTTTTCATATTTTTTTGACCATGGTGCGAACATTTATGAGTGATCCACGTTGCTTTGACAGTAAGTATTTTCAATTTTATTTATTTGATATTATTTGTTTGTTTGTTTTTCACTAAATTCACTGTATTTCTTTTGTTCAACTTGCGTTAATGTTTTAATTTTTCCTCCTTGCTAGAGACCCACTGAGGATGGTAAAAGAGTTTCCCGAAAGTTAACTCTGGGTAATAATTAATAAAAGTTATTAAACCTTTTGTGGACGATTATTTCCTTTATCATATCATGGATTACCACAAGATATCTGCTACCACCACGGAATTTAGAGGGATATTTATAATATATCGCATTCAATTGTAATAAAAACCTAATGTGTCATGGAAAAAGTGGCTCCGAGTACCATCTGATGTCACTGCCGAGCATCTTAACGGCAGGCCCTAGGATTATAGTCCCGAAAGCAGCAGGATTCTCGACAAGGTTGTCAGCTAGATCGAATTCAACCGCTGTCGAAGGAGAATTCTAGCGGCCGGCTGCTCTGGTAGATAGTTTTCCGTGGTTTCTCCGAGCAACATCAGGCGAATGCTGGAGCAGTACCCTAACACAGTGTTACTCAAACTGAGAGGCGTGCGTCCCCTGTGAGGCGCGACAGTTTCAGAGGAGAGGCGCGAGAACTTCGGATTTTCAACCTTGGCAGTAATCAAGACAAAATATAGATGAATAAATCTCCAGAATGAGATACGTACTACCACGTCGAAATTTGTGCTCTGGTGTTCTAAATTAGAGATTTGTTGAACTGACACCACACAAGCTTATCCATCTCACTTCTCTGAACTGTCAGTATGTTCGTTTTTTATAATATTCCTTACAATTTTCCTCATTTTGCCAACATTAATTAAATTCAGTAATTACAAGTGAATAATGCATACCACGTGCAATAATTGTTTTGTGAACAGTAAGTATATAATTAAAAAGTATACAAGATGGCCTTAACTTTCAGGAAAACGTCGAGGCAAGAACACCGTCACCGCCCGTGATAAAACATGCACTACCGTTACGGGACTAATTACCTAAGTAGTTAGCTGGAATCCCAAATCAATCAATCTAAAATTAATAGATTATTTTTAAAATTTATACCATTTATCCGATTAATTCACTCAATTCTGAGATCGTAGTGAATAGTGGTTGTGTCGTTCCCCTCCCTCATTGTATCACTTTTCGTGACGTAATACAGAACTACATGGAATCATGTCTTTTGCGGTTTCCATTTTCCTTAGAGTGTACATGTAAAAATTTTCTAAATTGTCTACATCCTCATTTCATATGTATCTAATTTTTGGCAGGCATCCTTGCTGCTCGAAATGTTTCTACACTGATTTATTTCTAACAACAGAAGAAGCAAATAATTTATGAGACTCAATCCACACGAAATAATGTTTAATTCCTGTCATGAAGCACTGCTGATTAAGATTTCCTTGATACATCCTTTGCTAATCCTGTTTGAGGTTTCTAAATTTTTGATGCAGAAGTTGATTAGAATGTTAAGTTTTGATCAAAACATTACAATAACGCCTCAAGAATTCAACTAGTTGCTTGTAAGTGGGTAAATAGTCAAACTTATTCTCCTGTTCCGGTTGTTTGTGTCATTAACTTTCAGAGAGAGAAGATACACAGTGAATATATTACATTTTTCAATAAGATGCCCCAATACTTTTATCATATTAATATTAGTCTAAAAATGTACCTAAAAGTTTCTTCAATGAGAAAGTTGATGAGCATTCCAGTTTATTTCACTGATAACTGTCATTTGTTACTTGAGTTGTAGTAAGGATTTTATTCTCAAATATGGTAATAAGCAAAAGTGAAGCTATGCCAGAATGTTCTTCTGTGAGGGGTAAAGGAGCAATAAGTTGTGCTGCATTACCCTCCAATATTCCCTTTAAATACCACAGTCTTTCTTTATTGTTCAAATAATTGTTTTTAACTACTGTTTGAAACATTGCTATCATATTCTCTCATTGGGAAAATTCACCTGAGATTTTAATAAATTATTTTGGGTAAATTTGTTTGATTTCTCTGAAAAGGTATTGATGATTTTCCTTTATCTTTATCTAATACAGCTGATTTACTTGCATTTAAATTAGTTCTAACCACACCTACTGCCTTATCTCAATTGTTAACAAATGTAATCTCAAAGGTATCCATTTCTCTTTGAACAACAGCTACATCTTCTACTTATAGAAGCTGTCTAGGATATTTCCAAACTCTTACCAAATGAATTGATAGTTGTCTATACTTTTTTGAAGTGGATGAATCTCTGTTTCAGGTTTTTATTCTGATAAATACAAATTGTATTTATTGAATAAAGTTACTTCAGCTTTCAGAAAGTCTTTGTTTTTATTTAACTGCTCTCTCCGTTGCTCTGAAGTTTTACTCTCATCTTCATTCATTTTCAAAATACTACTTTCAATGAATTCACAAAAACAATGAACCTCAAAATCAAACCACAATGAAATGAGAAACAATAATTAATTGCACTTACAAAATACTACATCAACTTATTTGACTACAGTTTCATTTCAACATACTTCCAGTAAAAACTAGTTTGAATTGAAATCATTACTATGTTCTACAGTTATCCAACCTCCCTTCCACTTCGTTTTTATTTCATGACTTTCCTCTCGGGCAGAAACATCATTACATATTAACTTGAGATCATTTCCAATGGGGGAGGGTTTCCGTAACTTGTAATGCTAAAAAAGGAGAAACAAACTGGAACTTTGCTTCATTAAGTTTACTTTGATTATAGCCTTTAGAGGTTGTTTGGCACACTTTTACATTTTTACGTTATTTAGTAAACATTACCTTTTAACTTGATGCACTACACTTGATGCACCATGGTTTGCTTTGTTCCGTACCACAAGCTTGGTATGAAACTGATGAAGAAAACGTGTTCTGGCCACAGTCCAGTAACAAGTTCGGTTCCTATCGAGCGAGAGCTGAATGATTGGTTCCGGGTTTTAGGGATTCGAATCGTTTAGTTCCGAGAACGAATCCCTATGACTCCCAAATCGGTGTTTTGTTTGGTTGAATAACGGATTGAAAAAAAATTCAGAGGATAAGGAGCACGGATTTGAGTGGGGCCCATCCCTTTGATCTGAGCTGCGTACGTCTATGTCCATGGAATAATGGAGAGGAGGGAACACAAAGAATAAACAACTTGATGTTCGTAGAGAGCTGTATTTGTTCGTCGAGTGATTACATGTCGGCGGAGTGGGTGGTTGGGTGGTCAGCCGAGGATCTTGGCGTGGCCCCAGGGCGCGCCCACGCCGACGACGGCGGGCCCGGCCACGACGGCTGGGGCGGCGACGAGGGCGGGGGCGACGACGCGGGGCGCCACCAGCGCGGGCCCGGCCACGACGGGCGCCCCCAGCAGGCCGGGGGAGGGGGACGCGGCGGCCGCCGCCACCAGGCACAGCACAGCCACCTGCGCGGACACACGGCACTCGCACACGCCCCGCACGGGAACGGATTGGCCATGCAGGGCAATGTAGCTTTCTCCCATTGGTTCTTAAGGGTAGACGTGTATTTTTAATTATTCACTGGAATATTAGTACAGTTTGATTTAACGTTTCTTAGTCAAAGGTGAGTAGGTTTCTATCAATGGCAGCGGGTCTTCGAATTTAAGTGAGAGCTTGGCTGCATTCTACAAGCAATATCAAAAACAACTTCAACGATTATTCATTTCTACTTACAACAGGTATGTCGAAAATTTCCGAGGAAAACCTCTCGCTGTCATAGTGTAAATAATGTCTGCAATTTATGATTACCAGCATAAACGTTATACTAATGTTCAATAAGTACAAACTAACAGATTTTTTTAAATTTTGTATCAAAAAACTATTCTTTAATACGTTTTATCCGCAAACCTATCTGTAAAAATATACCTATTAAAATAATAAAATGGTGGCAATATTTCTTGTGTCCACTAGCAGTGTTTTCTCCCAAAGAAACTAAAATGTCTTACGAAAATATACTATCAGAATAAATAAAACATTTCATGATGTCCAACCGCACTTCTTCGACTGGTATAGCTGATAATACGCTAAGAGCAGGTGCTCACCAGTTTGAACATGTTTGAGGTGAAGATTCGATCTGCAGTGCCCCTCTGTGGCTAGAGAAGCCTTTATATGCAAGGCCTCTCCCACCTCCATTGTGCGCGTTGCCTATCTTGGAATCCGTTACAGGTCAGTAGTTGCTCACCTCGAGACTTGGAAATAGTACATGACTTATGTAGGCGAACGTTTCTGGTGTCCACTTGAACTAATACTCAGCTTAAATTAAGGAAATAAAATTTGCTTTCGAATAAAATAAAGCAAAGTATGGATTGAAGTTTCTATTTTAAGGAAAGTAAATCTTTAAACTAATAATTTAATTTAATTAGTTAATGAAAGTAATGCAACTCTGAAATGAGTATCATTGTAAAATGCAAACTTTGTCGTACTAGTTTTTGTTGTTTTCTTCTAAATCGGCTTGCTTTTTGGTTTCTATCCCATCATCTTCTCTCGTGTAATCCGTCTGCGCCTAAATAACCTACCAATCGCCACTCATATTTCCTACGGCTCCACTGTACACATTCTAAGTGAATGCATATATCTATCTGAACTTTGATGTATGTGCGAACGTGGGGAAATAATCTAAAGGTTTTAAAGGGTTTTTTCTAAAGGTTCTGAGTTACTTCCCCCCAAAATCTTCTAAATAAAATTATCGATTCGGAAGTAGTGTATGTAGACATCGGTAGAAGTCGTGCTGTCGTGTGTAGTCGTCTGGATTAGGGAATTCTCCTCAATTCGAACTCGCTGTGCCTGGTCGGGCACAGCGAGTTCGAATTGACCACTTTCTATCCGCCGAGGTTTATGTGACATTTGCTGACCCTCAGAGAAGCGTGTTAGAGCCGCTCCTTTTTCTTATGTTTGCTAGCAATAACGGTACCGACATTCAATCGACATTCAGACATTTCGTGGACGACTGCATCGTATCAAAAAATTAGAGTCAAATCCGATATTGATCAGTTTCAAAAAGATATTGACGAAGTGATGAAATAGTCTCGGGTAAAAGGAATGAAAATTATTTGAGAAAAAAACTAAAACTAACTAAATTAGAAGTAGAAAGGGCCTACGGATCTGGAATGAAGAAATAGCGCAAGCAGTAAAGGATAAACAGAAAGCATATTTACAATGGATCAAAAAAAAGATGAGGAATCAAGAAAAACATATAAAGAAAAAAGAAATGCAGCTAACACAATCGTGAGAAGAGCACATCAAAAGTCTTGGGATAACTTTATAAGCCAAGTAGAACATGACATACACGGAAGACAAAATATTGCTTACAAAGTCCTAAAACATATAAATAAAGAACAAAAAGATGTAGCAAAAATAGGTATGATAAACAAAGATTTATGGATAAGGCATTATAGAGAACTTTGGTGCAGGAAATTAAGCAAAAATGAAGAACAACAAAGTGATTGCCAAGAAAAGGATGAGACAGTCGATTTGATTGACATGCATGAATTGAAAGAGGAATTGAAAACAATGAAAAACAGGAAAGCTTCAGGAAGAGGTAAGTTAAATACAGAACTGTTCAAATATGGTGGAACGGTGTTGTTATGGAGACTGTTACACATAATAAACGAATGCTGGCAAAAAGGTAAAATTCCAGAGGAGTGGAAAATAGCAGAAGTTATATCGTTATTCAAAAAAGGCGACCGAAACGAATGTAAAAACTATAGAGGGATAAGCTTGCTCAACTGCATATATACATTGTATGCCAGAATAGTAAATAAAAGACTGAAAAGTATTGCTGAAGTACTGATGGGAGAAGAGCAAAATGGTTTCAGGAAAGGAAGATCGACCACTGATAACATCTTCATAGTACAACAAATATTGGAGAAAAGAAGGGAATATAACCTGCAAACTCATCTGGCATTTATAGATTTCGAAAAAGCCTTCGACAGCGTAAATAGAGATAAACTTTGGTACATCATGGAAAAACAAGGCTATCCACGGCATCTAATAAAGGTGGTCAAAAGCCTATATGAAAATACTAAAATAGTAATAAGAATAGGAAACACAGTATCTGAAGAGATAATAACAAATAAAGGGGTAAAGCAAGGTTGTCCTATATCACCTACATTATTTAATATCTATGTACAGGTCTTTAAAACAGAAAGTTGACACTGGTATAAGAATGACCAAAGAAGAGATATTAACGATTTTATTCTATGCTGATGACGCAGTTATTATCCAGGAAACAGAAGACGAACTACAGAGAGTAGTACACCACCTTAATAAAATTTGCAAAAGCTATGACATTAATATATCAAAAGAAAAAACAAAATTGATGGCATTCAGGGGGAAGGACACAGTAAGGTCAAAAATTGTCATTGAAAACAAAATTATAGAGCAAGTTCTCTCCTTTAATTATTTAGGGTGTCAAATAAGTTATGAAAAAGATAAAGATATTGACAATAAATTAATAAAATATCAAAAAATATGTGGAACGATACACAACACTTTAAAAAATAAGACAAGACCGGAAACAAGAATTAAATTTTACAATACCATGGCAGTTCCTACATTACTCTACGGCTGCGAAAGCTGGGTATTAACACAAAAAACACTGACAAGAATACAAAGTAGCGAAATGAAATTTCTGCGAATAATAAAAGGATGCACAAGAGAAGACCGAATAAGAAATGAAGAAATAAGAAAAGAGTTACAAGTGACATCAATTAATACTAGAATGCAAGAATATAGACAAAGATGGGTAGAACATCTGGAAAGGATGAGTGATAGCAGACTTCCTAAAGCAGCTTTGTTATACGCGCCGAGAGGAAGAAGAGATGTGGGAAGACCACGAAAACGATGGAGAGAAACTGTGAAGACGGAACAGGCAGTAGCCTAATCCATGAAGTGAAGAAGAAGAAAAAACTAAACAATTAGAGTTACGAAGGGTCTAGCAATTTGATAAAATCATTTTGACTTTCACAAATAAGAATGTATTTGAACTTTAATTATCTGTACAGTAATCTGCCAAATTGCTTACATTTTAATGAAAAAGTCTTCGTTTTATCGTCCTTTACAAGTCAAGCGTGTTTAAAAAATCATAACAATAAACAACGTTCAAAACGTTAAACATCTGTGTTTTACACGATTGATACTGAATAAAAATCTGCATACTTTCAGCATGTAGATTTTTATTTAGTATTAATCGTACTTTCATATTTGTACTTTCAAGATTTTATGGAGAAGTGATATGTTCATTGTATACAACACCCAATGTTGTAATTAGTTATTGGACCCATACACAGAAACATTTAATTACTTTGTACGCATTACAAAGTTTTCATTGTTCAATTAGAACACACAATACATAACATAACAGTACAGGCTTTTCTGACTATTTAATATTAGATTAAAAGAATGTGAATCACACTCAGACTTCTGAAAATTGACATTAACATAAACTTTACAAAAATCAAGTAAAAATGTATATCACAGCCTACCAAAAATTTTGATTGAGTTTCTGTACATTAGAAGTTGACAGATATGTGCAATGCATTTAATTGAGAGCAGGAGTCTTTCGGTAAGCGTCCATCGAAAGAAACTTCGATGTTTAATGTCTTAGTATTCGATAGAAGGAAATATTTACAGGAAAACGTGCTTGATACCGTTTGTAACCATCATTTGCGCCAGCAATGTTTACAAAATTTTCTTCAAAACTGTAGTTGGCTGATTTATTTATCTCACCGGCAATTGTGGCTAGTGGTGGAACGGTAGTTATCGCAGGGAGGTCCTGGCGGTCGTGAAGGGGGGAGTCAACTCCGAAAAGGTAGTCTCGACTTAAAGCAAGGGGGGCTAACTAGTACCATATAGTCCGTGTCATTTCATTGCCACACTAGTTCGTCTTGCCTACTGAACTTTTTTTCAGAACATTATTGTACAACAACAACAATAATATTAATAATAATAATAATAATAATAATAATAATAATAATAATAATAATAATAATAATAATAATAATAATAATAATGCCTATATTAATGACGAGGCTCAGGCCATAACCATAACTCAAGAGCATAACAAATATTTGCAGCGTGCACTAGGACGAATCATGGACTTGTTTTGGAAACTTTTCAATGTGCAGCAGAGAGTATTGTATTTTCCGCGCAGTTAATAGAAAAAGTAACTTCCATTACAGTTAGGAACAAAATATTCTAATGTCGTCTTCCGATGGTGACATGTTTATTTTGCTGCAAAATTACCACACATTTCTTAAAGATAAATTATACATCAAATTTGCGATTAATAATACATTTTCATATAAAATTTTTAATTTGAAGTTCCAGTGAAACTAAAATGACCGAATATACGCTGCCCGTAACGTGATTTTCATGAACAAAAAATGTCGGTGATTCTCGTCAGTTAACAGACCTAAAATCGTAATTTTAATTTTAGAATCATAAACAACTGTTTCTATTGAGGCATCACATTTTGTATGTAGAAGACATTTATCTATTTTGATCTTGTATTAAGATTTTACTGACATTTTACATAATCTGGGGCGAAATATCTTATTAACTGCTCGAAGAAAAATAACTAAGATATTTTTAAGTACAATATCTTGTGGCGAATATTAACGAATAAATTAATAAGCTACAATAATAAAGCGAGTTATCTGTATGGTGAACAATACAAAAACGTACTTGTTACTCGAAAAAAAAAACAACTTTTTGCAAACAAATCATAACATTCCGTTGGCGTGTCTACGTTGTCTGGTTTCAAACTTCCTACATGCGGTAAATGCGAACCCTGTCGTCCTAGAACTAATCGTTTCATCGCCTAGAAAAAGTAGTGGTAGCGCTGTAGGAGGGGGCGGCCTCCGCCTATAAATACAAGGCTTTGCCTCTCGCCTGGCACTGTGCACCTCAGCCCCTCCGCCTCAACATGTTCAAGCTGGTGAGTGGCGCTGGCGGGAGGGCGGGGGCGAGGGAGGGAGGTGAGGGAGGGCGGGCTGAGGACTGAGGACGCGTGTTGCAGATCGTCGTGCTGTGCGCCGTGGCCGCCGCCCACGCCGCCCCCGGCCTGCTGGGCGCGCCCGCCGTGGTGGGCGGCCCCGCCGTGGTGGCCGCCGCCCCCGTCGCCCCCGCCGTGGTGGCCGCCCCCGGCCTCATCGCCGCCCCCGGCCTCCTGGGCGCGCACGGCGTCATTGGGGCGCCCGCCGTCATCGGGGCGCCGGGCCTCATCGGGGCTCCCCTGGGCCTCAAGGTGCACGGATGAGGCGAGGCGCTCCCCACTCTGTACGCTTGCAGTGAAAATATAGACGATTGAGGTGAAAAAAACTGTGTTTTTCCTCTTTCTTTTCATTCCTCCAAATGCCTTATTTATATTAATTTCTCCCAAATGAACCTCTATAGGCATGTTTGAAACTAGAGTTTTTGCGTTTCAATTTTCAGTTTTTAGAATTTACTGCGTTACGAAGACAAATATTAATCAAATGCTATCGAAAAGCCGGACGTTTTCTGGGCTGACAGTAAGAGGAAAGGAATTAAAAGAATCGTCAGAATTTTTATGATGTTCTTTATTAAATTGTGTGAAGATAGGTGAAAATATACTATATAAAGTTAGTAATTTGTTATAGATACCTGTTGTGTTACTCCTTTTCATACCTACAGGAGTTTTTCTTGTTATTAAAAGTCTCATCGACATCTAGGGCATTAGCGACCACTATTGCTTGTAACGGTATGGTAAATGTCAGGATGACACGATATGATGAAAGGACGAATACAATACAACCATGCCCGAAACGGAACTCGATCCCGCGACTCTTCGGCCCGAGATCTCTACGGCAGTACTGCCTTAGCGATCTCGGCACCGGATCGTCTTTACAGGAGTTGTTTTTGCGTTTATGTTGGTTTAAAATTTGTTGCTTTAATTTTGTTCGATGTTAATGTGATATTTATTGCTCGCGGTCAATCAGCGATACAAGGCGCGTAGATCTGTAACAGATACAACACGCATATGACGAGCAAGAAATACGCAAAATTCTATCCATAATGCAACACATGCCAGAAAAAGCTAAGAAAATTGGTCACAGGAAAATAAGTGTGCATCACAATACGGTTCTTTCACAAAGCATACTCTAGGCAGCGCGAGAAACATAATATAATGTTATCAAATTCGTGTTAAACTCTTTAACTTGCTTCCGATGACATCACCAGAAGTAAACAACGCCCAGTGACCGCCTTTCGCCCGTTGGAACTGAGAGTGTTCGTGGTTTAGAGCGCTAACACCTGAGATGAAGTCATGTTCGAAGACCTGGAGGGCGAGAACGCAATTTGAACGAATTAATTCAATAAATTGTTGAAGATTTTTGAAATCCAATACCAATAATACGAAGTGGATGCTATAGTTATGGATATTAATCTGGCAGTCCAACAATAATAAAAACGGTCAGAACAGGCACTTCCATTGCGATTTACGTTGGAAAATTATAGATTCTAAAGTAGGTTTTTAATTAGACAGTAAGAATTTATTTTTCCGTACTAGTAATATAAAAATTGTAGTTTGCACAGTACAAATACCATTTAACCAAAACAACACTACAACATATGTAAGATAATGAAAATAAATAACTGAATATTTATTAATTGCTAAAAAATTTTTCAATATATACAATCTATTGTCTGGAAGGATGTTCTTCAAGTGAGCGAATGACCTACATTGACATGAAAATAAGCGAGCTTAAATATTCACATGCTCATACATGCTTGTCACACATCTGAAATTGCTAAACGACTTAACAGATAACGCCCTCATACAGTATTGCTAACCACATAGATGTTGAACAGATTTTAATACATGTAAGATTTAGGCATTTATACTAAATAGAATAATAATCATTTTTAGTCAAATTTATACAAGTATCTCGGAATAAGTTAATATCCTCTAGGGCAAGTGGGGGGTGTAAATTGTCGCAAATGTACTTGGGAGAAATTTCATATAACGGAGTTCCTTTTGTTATATTTCCCCTGCTGTTTAGGCTTCTCCGTATACATAAAGGTCGAAGAAATGCCGTCTGATGCAGGTATGGAGTTTTCAAGAACATGCCGATCTTCAGTTCAAACGGGCTGGCACTGGGAGAGGTGGCTCAAGAAATGAACTGATATCACTGCAGTGCCTCTGACAGGGAGGTCCTAGGTTCGAATCCCGACGCAGTCAGGATTTTCGACAATATATTGTCAGCTTGGTCGAATTCAGTCATTCGGCAGTAGAGCAGAATTCAAGAGGCCGGCTGCTCTGATCGGTAGTTCTCCGACCAACACCAGGTGAAGGGCGAAGCAATACGGACAACGGACCGCGCGCGATCTTTCCTTCCTCTCTTCGCCTATCCTCACCCCTTACCCGGACCGGCAGTTTGTCTAAAGACAATGATTTTTTTCTTCCTATGGCTTATATCCAACCGACCACTGGTTCCCCTTTACGTCACGATGGGACGCATATTCGACCGTACAGTAGAGACTAACACACTTGCGGGGTCTTCCGACCTGGGATCAGTAGAACGCGAGGCCCTTCGCGACAACACACATGAGAGACAAAGGACAAATAACCATAGCCAAGGCGGGACTGAACCTGCGACTTGAATCGAAGCGCTGAGTCGGAACACCTGTTAGCCACCTTGGCCGGTTTTGTGTATTTTTAATCGGAAATATTAGGGATTGTGTATAAACGCATTGACCTGCAATGTCTGACACACATGACTCTTTACAAAAGTTAAGTTAATAAAATTATACGTGTTGCAGTAGATAGCAGAAGTTTCTTCTACAACCTTCTACAACATGCAGAAATGGTATTGATAAAAGTAAAAATAAAACTCAATTTTCAGAATATGTTTCACAACTGAGCGCAAAGTTATTGTATTGTTGCAGAATTTGTAAACATCCGACGTTTTATTAATCTTGGAGAACAGGTACTCTACAAGATGAAACCTTTTTGGGGGTTTTCGACTTTTTTTATGGTGAATATGTCTACTGTGTAAGTTACGTTTCTGTTGTAACGTTTAAATAGCTCTTCTTTTTCGAATTTAATACACGTAATGTCCCAGAATTGATAATTAAACTTAAAACCAGTATTTTCAGTTACAGAAATAAAACAGGCAAAACCCGTAAATATGTTGGAGAGTCCATTTAGCACTACCAAGATTTTAAAACTTATTAGAAACAGATGTCGCAGCTACATCAGTAGTTTGCTTTACAAAAGAAAGAAAATCATAGTTTGTTTTGATATCAGTGCTGACACATTGGTAGCTTTCCACATAGATTTGTGAGATTTTTCAATGGGTATCAATGGGGTTTTTGGGGGGAAGTTTAGGGGAATCCTATTGTATAGCAAAAATGTGTTTGCAATTGAAAAATGTACTTATAAACGTAATTAACAAGATCGTAAGCTCGCGACTCCATTCACAATATTGAACATATTATTAATTAACGCCATCTACACTTCAGCGAGTGTTTAAAAGTGTTTCCAATCAATTGTGTGGGTTTGCATTTTCTCGATGGGATATACAATTTGGTCCTTCTCAGGTTTACTCCGTAGTTTTTTTTCCTAGTAATTTAATATTCCTAGTAATTTAATACCGAAGAAGCAAAAATCGTTAATTCAAAAATACAAAAGTAAATATATTCCATTAATATTGCAAGTATTAGGTGGGTTCTTAAAATTTTAGTTATTTTACAATTTTTCAAATCATGGATTTTTTAATGGAAACCGGAAATTTATATATTTTGTACTATATTACAGCAACTATTTTTTTTAAATGCAGCCATTTTTCAGAAAAACTGAAAGTAGCAGAGATGCTACATATAAAGTACCTCCCAAAATTAAAATACCATAATGATTTTTGAAAAAGTACAACTAGAGCTTACTTTATATGTGTTTATTAAGTGCAAAAACTGGCAGTGTTAAGCGCAGCGTTTACATCCGCCACCCGTCCACCCTCGAATTGCTCACCTTCCGAGCAGAAAATCACATCAACTGTCCTCCAGCACAAATCGTTGCAAAGTTCAGAAGATAACAATAGACTTTAATGCTGTGTGTGAATTTACAGCCGAAAACAACATGAAACACTGCTTTTACGACCAAAAATTCGAGATCGTATTTTTGAGCTATTTCCAATATTTTCCCTCAAAACATTATAGTGGAAGTAGGAAAATAAAAAAAAAAACAAGTATTATTATATGACATTAATGAGTGTAAATCAGAACGGTATAAGTAACGTTATATAAATCTGAGAAAAACGTGTTTTTTTCCGTTATATTCCAGTGGAAATGCATTTTCGTGGTTTTAATGAACAATTGAAACGCCTATGTTTAATGATGAAAAAAAAGCACCACAAGTTTACACATAAACCACGAGAAACAGCTTTCTTAGAATTTCTAAATTGTCACTCATACCAATTAGGTTTTCACCCATTCATATTATGCGTATTATCCATTATTCTCTGGCGAGAGTTATCCTTTCGTAATCTATAACGGTGACGGTAGCTCACCGCCCACGCGTAGGACGCTTGTGTGTCTTTTGCCAAAAAATTGTTTTTTGAGAAAATAATATTTCTCTTTGTAACGTAATGAATTGCAATATATTAAACATTTCAGCAACAAATTCAGATTCAAACACGTTTATAGAAGAAGTTAATTTGACAGAATTGATTAGGGATAAGGGATTTGGAGAAAAGGAAAGAAAGAGGAAAAACACAAAGTCTATTTTCACCCTCAATCCTCTATATTTTCACTGCAAGCGTACAGAGTGGGGAGCGCCTCGCCTCATCCGTGCACCTTGAGGCCCAGGGGAGCCCCGATGAGGCCCGGCGCCCCGATGACGGCGGGCGCCCCAATGACGCCGTGCGCGCCCAGGAGGCCGGGGGCGGCGATCACGCCGGGGGCGGCCACCACGGCGGGGGCGGCGGCCACCACGGCGGGGCCGCCCACCACGGCGGGCGCGCCCAGCAGGCCGGGGGCGGCGTGGGCGGCGGCCACGGCGCACAGCACGACGATCTGCAACACGCGACCTCAGTACTCAACCCTCCCTCCCTCACCTCCCTCCCTCGCCCCCGCCCTCCCGCCAGCGCCACTCACCAGCTTGAACATGTTGAGGCGGAGGGCTGAGGTGCACAGTGCCAGGCGAGAGGCAAAGCCTCGTATTTATAGGCGGAGGCCGCCCCCCTCCCCACACCGCTACCACTACTTTGTCTAGGCGACGCGAATGCTCGGAGTTCTAGGACGACGGGGTAGGCATTTCCTGGTTGTAAGGAATTGAATAGGGAGCAGAGTAAGCAGATTATCTGAACGAAGTAAGATTTACTCCCTCGCCTTTCATAAGAAAAGGAAGTACATGCAATCAATAGAAAATTTGCCATTTCATTTCAGTTCCATCAAATACCAAACACAACTTATTCAATGAAATACAAACATAACCATTAAATCAGTAAAAAAATATTTGAAGTGATATATCAAGTCATTTATTTGAACAATGGTAACGAAACAAAGATGCCCCTTTGCCCCTTTATTGAAGTAAGCAAAGATTACTGGTGCAAAGACATGAAATGTTTTCCAACATATCTAAGTGAGAAAAACAAGAATAATTTTAGTATATTTTGTATTAATAAAGTAGCAATTTATTTCGCTTATAATGTTGCTTTGCGACAGAGGACGACTGTACAAAGTCTAAAGTAATCGCCCTTTCACCTCACAAATTCCAGTAGCTCCTTTTTTCGTTAGCCATTGTATCACTTTCTATGTAGTTTCTATAAAAATTTAGTGTATCACTCAGGTCAGTTCCTCAAAGATCCTGCACAACGTAACTTAATATTACTCACCAGCCGTACAACATATCCACAAGTTCTCAAAAAGCTCCCCTCATTAATCCAGACACTAGTTGGGCACGACCGTGTGACAACCGTAGGCTCAGAGAGGCAGACAGGTAGATGAACAGATAGATGGACTGACGTTTTTAAAACCTGTTTTGGAATTAAGGATTCGCAAAATATGTACGTGTCTGTCACACTGCATTCCGTCACCAATCACTCCTCCATGCAAGACGGGACCGTACACTCGCACGCACTCGTCACTCGGTCAGAGTTTACTCTCTAAACTCACTACCCCTTCAGGTGGCGTTGTTCACCAGTACGAGGGAATCGCGCCGGCATTTCACCCTTAACTACTCTGGTGATATTCACATACGCCGGCATTTCACCCTTAACTACTCTGGTGCTATTCACTTACGCCGGCATTTCACCCTTAACTACTCTGGTGCTATTCACTTACGCCGGCATTTCACCCTTAACTACTCTGGTGCTATTCACTTACGCCGGCATTTCACCCTTAACTACTCTGGTGATATTCACTTACGCCGGCATTTCACCCTTAACTACTCTGGTGATATTCACTTACGCCTGCATTTAACCTTTAACTACTCTGGCAAAATCACTTACGCCTAAGCTCTGGCGGGATCCTCAGGTGCATCAAAAGTGTATAACTATTTATCTCAATGAAAAAAATGATTTCAAATTTTGTTCTTTTAATCAGTTTACAGAGTTTATAATAATAAGAAAAAGTAGTTACAAACAATTTTTACTCACTGAATTTCTGTACTGGGCATATATGTTTACAGCATTTTTTGCAAGCTATTTTTGTCTTTCTGTCCGCATTTCTCGCACACACGTAACATCTTTCTTTTCTAGTTGGTTCTCTCTGAGAGAATGTTGAAGAAAGGGAAGTTTGCTTTATGATTATACTGGAATACAAATCGTAACAATCAAAACATCATTCAAGGGAATGAAATATAACTTACGTTAACACTACGATGGGGTATTCTGATACGTTTTTTCTCTATAATGCCAAAAGTAAAACCTCAAACTTTGCACATATAGTCAGTCAAGAATCATTTACTACATTTAATTTTACAGAAAGGTATTCATTCTGGTTTATTTCCTTAATTTTACATAATCGTTATTTTTTGCACAAAATTTTTAATTTTCTTTGGAACTTCGCAGGGTTTCTTCTGTACCACAATTTTCTTCTGTTATATGAAAGTAGTTTATATTTTTTCTTGTACTGTATGTTTTCGTAAAGCTGTTACTCGCATACACGTTGTGATGTTTTTGTGTAATATCTCGTTTCTTTTTGTGTTTTTATATACCCAAACTCCATCTGGGCACAAGCAGTTGCTATATTTGTTCACTTATAGTAAAGCGGATAAAATTTATATTATTATTATTATTATTATTATTATTATTATATTACTCCTTAGCCACGTGAATATACCTCATATTCTTGCTTCCTATGTTCGTAGGTGTTTGAATACATCGTGGTTTACAATCTTCTAAAAAACAATGCCATATATCGTAGACATCTTTAATTAAAATCAGTGAAAACATTTACTTCCTTAGATCCAGAATTGATTTGCATGAGTGGACTTCAGATCATTGTGTCTGCATCCACCCTTGAACTATTTTCTAGTCTCGAGGTGAGCAACTACTGACCTGTAACGGATTCAAAGATAGGCAACGCGCACAAGGGAGGTGGGAGAGGCCTTGCATATAAAGGCTTCTCTAGCCACAGAGGGGCACTGCAGATCGAATCTTCACCTCCAACATGTTCAAGCTGGTGAGATATTGGTTTAAAAATACTGTTCTTCACTAGAAAAAAGTTTTCAACATTATAACTTTTTTGTCTTCTTGTCTGAGCGTGTAAGACCGCGTTGTTGGCTAAGAGGCCTGCGTTTCGCCTGTCATGTCGCAGGTTTCCTCAGGGTAGTAACACCGCAGTGCTGCGCGTTTGGTATTATACTCTGTCCGGCCTGAGGAAACCTGCGACATGACAGGCCAGCCTGTTAGCCAACGTCGCAGCGTCACCCGGTCAGCCAAGAAGACATGGACTCGAAATGCGGAAGCTTACGTTGACATTTGAAATTTGTATACTCTTACATTTTAAACTTTTTATTGTCATTATTATTGCAACTATTATTATTATTATTAGTAGTATTGTTAACAATATTCAGATTTACAGAAAAAATATGCTACGTTAGATTTAGAAACTTTTGGTAGATGTCATTGATAGGAAGTTCTCTCCTACTCACCTTTGTCTTAGAAAAGGTAAATCAAACTGTACTAATATTCCAATCAATATTAAGAAGACAAAACTCGTCTATACTTAAGAACCAATGAGAGAAAGCTATATTTTCTAGAAACAAATTTTTCTTATCTGAAACAAATTTCATATACGAGTACCTCTAATTGGTTTTCAATTGATTTTCAGTCCATTATAATAGATTATACATAAACATACCATTTTAATGTATAAGCAATCATATAAAAATCCTTTGATAGATTTTTGTAAACGTTATTTAAACTATACCAGAGGACGTTTCTGTTGAGATTCTAGAACTCACTTGCTGTAAGTAGAAATGTTTTGTCTCTAGAGCGATCACATTAAATTTGTTTAAAGGAGTTGGCCCGACCTTCACTTAAATTCAAAGACCTCCTGCCATTGATAGAAAGTTTTCTCCTACTCACCTTTGACTAAGAAACGTTAAATGAAACTATGCTAATATTCCAATGAATAGTTAAAAATACACGTCTACACTTAAGAACCAATTGGAGAAAACTGCAGGGCCAATCAGTTCCCGTGCGGGGCGTGTGCGAGTGCCGTGTGTCCGCGCAGGTGGCTGTGCTGTGCCTGGTGGCGGCGGCCGCCGCGTCCCCCTCCCCCGGCCTGCTGGGGGCGCCCGTCGTGGCCGGGCCCGCGCTGGGGGCGCCCCGCGTCGTCGTCGCCGCCCCCGCCGCCCCCGCCCTCGTCGCCGCCCCAGCCGTCGTGGCCGGGCCCGCCGTCGTCGGCGTGGGCGCGCCCTGGGGCCGCGCCAAGATCCTCGGCTGACCACCCAACCACCCACTCCGCCGTCATGTAATCATTCGATGAACAAATACAGCTCTCTACGAACTCACGTTGTTTACTCTTTGTGTTCCTTCCTCTCCATTATTCCATGGACACAGACGAACGCAGCTCAAAACAAGGGAGGAGCCACACTCAAATAGGTGCTCCTTATCCTATGGAAATTATTGACACACTGTGTATGTTACTGGTGAATGAACACACAAGGGGAATGAAAATTTGAGGTTAATGACACAATTAATAAATATAGTTTAATTTACATTCAATTGTAAGGACAGTGCCTAAGATTCTGATAATGTGCTTTCCCCAAATGTATTAAAACTTTTTGAAAAATTCAAGTTAAACTTGTGAGAAAGCGCTGCAGGACGAATATTTTCCTCCTTCTATGTTTTATTGCCAAACAATTACTCAGATTCTCAAAAATTGTCGATGACACCATTTAAAGATTTACAATTGAATGAATTTGTACAGAAATCATGCAAGCGTCAACAATGGAAATTGTTGAAAATTGGCTTGGAAATTTGGGACATACAAGTATTTTAAAATTTAGACCAGCAAATGCTGCACGCGAAAAATTAGATATGTGTGACATAAGGATGTCTAAATATTACAAAAGTTCAGAATACAGAAAACAAAAAACACAACGAGCATTGTTTAATGTCTTTTAGTATTAAATTATTTTATTAAAATTCATTCCATGAATTCCAAGTTTTTATTAAAATTTAGTGAAATATATTGTAAATATCCCCCTATACTACTAAACCTGTTAGGAATAGTAAGCAATAAAAATCTTGGGACCACCAATATTCATTTGAAGATTAAGTCACAAAATTTGTTCTGTACAAAATTAAAATTTCTCTCAACACAAAAATCGATTATGTTTTATATTTTTTTTAAAATTAGAAGTTTTTTAAAGGAGAACGTTTTTAATTAGAATATGATGTACATGACGTGCAGCTCTCGCGGTTTAGCTCATTAGTCAGCGTGCTCTCTTCCCACGACGCGATTCCCGGTCTGGCAAGAATCTGGCGAGGTAATGCCTTCATCATTTTATTATTTATTAAGTCATGGCCTGCAGATTTTCTCCGTCTTAATGCCTTGATTATTTGATATATCCAGACGGGGCTGTAAGCTTAGTTTTTGTTGGGACGGACATATCGCGGTATTGATAATTCTGCTTCCCCTTATAATTGGAAATCAAAGTCTGTTACAGGCTTAGTTATAAATATTTTCTTTAAATTTTCTTGTAAAGTTTCTACTTTTTCGAAATCAATCGTGCTAGTCCTATGTTAGATAATAATTGAAGGATGAAAGATTTTTCCTTTGTAATCATTTTAATTGTATTTCACATTGTCCTGGAGTTTGGAGGGATGCTGTCTAAAAAGTTTTGGAAATGTGTACACCTCATTTTATGTAATTCTTGTGTAATTCTTATAGATATGCTATTTTATTTTGGTTTCACAGTTTTATGGTGCATGTATTGCCACATTACACGAAGGTTATGTTTTTCTTTAATTATATTTAGTAGTGGATTTGGAAGCGGAGTATAATTTTTGGTGAAATTCCTAACATTAATAGAAGACCTTTTGATAGCATTTTTAATTACGTTTTCGAGAGAGCTGATACACTTGTCTATTTCAAATGATGTTTTAAGATTCTTCGGATACTGACATTCATGTTTGTATACATGTCCCAATTTCCTTTTCCCCCGATTATTTTTTTCGTTTTGGTGTCCTTGAGGTTCCGCTTTGAACGAAATTACTACTGGGTTGTGGTCCGAATCTAATTCTGGTTTCACATTTTGGTAAATCGGTAGGTTTAAATTTTGTGTAATAACTATATCTAGAATATCAGGAAATACATTTGGGTTAGGAATATTATCATTATCATTATCATAGGAAAATCTGAATATGAAATTCAAATAGCAGTCCACAAGTTAAGTCAGGTTGCTAATGAGTATGGTATGAAAATCTCACCAAGTAAAACAAAAGTGATGGCATTTAAAGGACTTGAACCTTTAAGAGCAAAGATAGTTATATATGACCAAATAATTGAACAAGTAAATGAATTTAAATATCTTGGATATCATTTTAATTATATAAAATCAAGGGATATGGAAATAAAGCTGAACAACTTCACATATTTCTGTGGTAAGTTACAGCGAACTCTACATCATAATGCGCAAAAGGAAACTCTTCTCAGATTTTACAAAGTTATTGCTTTGCCATTACTACTTTATGGAAGTGAGAGCTGGACATTAACATCAGATCAGCTGCGCCGAATTGAATCTGCAGAAATGAGATTTCTTCGTTTTGTGGCAGGATATTCACTATTAGACCACAAAAAAGTGTAGATATCAGAGAAGAACTAAATGTTGAACCGATTATTGATACCATAAAGAAATATCGAGAAAACTGGAAAGGTCATGTCCTGAGAATGCCAGAACATAGAATAAGTAAAACTATTCTTCAATATGTACCTAAAGGAAAAAGAAGTGTAGGACGTCCCTTGAAGAGATGGCATGAACAATTCTGAGACGGAACAGACCAAGAGGTCTAATCCTTGCTGTCGATGATGATGATGATGATGACATTTGGGTTATAAGGTAGTATGTGAGCTATGAAAGAGCTGATATATTCAGGTTTCTTTGCCATGCGAATTTATGAAATAGTTTCCCATTGTATGAAGTAATATTACAGTTCCAAATTTGGTTTTTACAATTCAAATCTCATGCAAGTATTATTTGCGATCTACCATCAAATAATGCTTTCATAAAACTTGACGGAAATGTTTTGTTGGGAGGTTTATATGCTGCAATTACAGTTAAGTTAGAAGAGATAAATTCTATTTTGATAATAATTGTTTCCATTTCGTTTGAGGATGGGGATTGTATCAATGTATGTTTAATATTCCTATTGACGAGAATTGCTACCCCACCTGATGCTATTTGAGAAATTCCATCACTGCGCTATGATGAATATTTTGGGTTCGAAAATTTTTCTACTGGCTTTAATGTGTTTCTGAAATACATGCAACATCTATGTCATGGACTTGTAGAAAATATATTAATTCGTTCTCTTGGCGCTTTACGCCATTTGCATTCCAGTTGATAATTTTAAAGTTTTCTATTTTATTTTGTGCCATTTATATTGTAATAAAAGCGATCAAGTCGCCTAAACTAGCCCGACTAGGGACCAGCCAAATGTAAACAAACCTAATGTGCACGGGGGAGGGCGCCAGGTTCAGCTCCTGAAATGTAACTGAGTGGAAGAGTTGGGAGGTCAAGAATGAGCAATTGAGTCATTTGTGACAAACAACTGTTTATTCCTGGCACCAAAAGCTGCCAGGGGAATTTACAATGTCGCAATGGGCGACGCAAGTTCTTTTACTAAAACTACTCTATGAATTAATTACAAGTGGTTAATTCTGCTGGGCCTGAGCGCGGCCACTTGCAGTTTTTTCGCTGTTATAATTGTTCAGTGAGACGGCAACGTCTCATAGTTTCACCAATGGCTGCTGGTCTTCGTGGGCGGGCCGAGGCGGCGGCCTCAAAGCAGAGGCGGCGGCGGCTCCGAGTTGCTGATCTTCTGCGGCGCGTCTACTCTCGCTCAGGTAGCGGCGACTCCAGGTTGTCAGCTCCAGCAGACTCAGAGGAGGCGAGTAGCCACGGGCGCTGACGTTGCGAAAAGGGCTGTCACTCAGCCCAGGACGAGAGGCGGCAAGGCTGGCGGGCCGGAGCGAAAACGGCGCGGGATCCCAGGTCGCTGCCCGAGTTCTCTCCGCAACAAGTCTACGGGTCGCGTCCTGACTAATTCGGCTGTGGGAAAGTCTTTTCCCAAACTCGCGTCCCGATCGTGAATGACTGAATAACTTCTAGAAGTGAAGTTTTCAAGTAACGAAAATTTCGAAGTTCCACGAAGAAATTTTACAAGTCGAGACTGTCGAAGAAATTTTACCAAGTTAGTGTCTCGAATAAATTTGACAAGTCTAGCCTGAAGAAATTTTAACAAGTGTTGTCGAAGAAATTTTAACAAGTTAGTGTCTCGAATAAATTTGACAAGTCTAGCCTGAAGAAATTTTAACAAGTTAGTGTCTCGAATAAATTTGACAAGTCTCGTGTCAGAAAAATCTCAGAAGTTCCAATTCCTACTCTGCATCGCGTTTATAAGAGAATTTCCTTTCCCCTTCCCAAATTGTTCCTAACACCAAATTTCTCCCTCCCCTCATGGCGAAGCTTCCCATTGGCCAAGGGTGGCTGCGTCGCAGAAATCTGATTAACCAATCTCGTGTCGATTTTTCTGTAGTTTTCCGTAAATGCTCTCTGTCTGTCGCTGTCTTCGCTCTCTCTCTTGCTTCCCTTTTGTTAGTTACTCCGGGAGCTGATCGCAGCTGTGTTGGACACGTGCGCGCGAAAAAAGCGCATTTCACGGGTTCCCGATTCCCGGATTTCCAGGCCGGCACGGTCTAATCGACTGCCTTACTGTATTTAATTTGTTAATGGCCCGTGCAGGGATTCAGGCGCCTACCCAGGCGTGTGCCGAGGCGCGTGCCGGAACGAATGTAAGGGGTTAGCATTGTTCGGAAGAGGCCGAAAAAAGGTTCTCGCTTACGACGTGTCGTAAATGCGTCGTCTTTGATTGACACCCGGCCAATCCTTTCTTTGGGGTTTGCACCCTCCGGTCGCGCGGCCGGAGAAGGGATGCGGGGGCGCGCTCTGTCCCAGGAGAGGGCCGGCGAACGGCTCCGAAAACAAGAATGGCTTTTTATGACTGTCATAAACCAGCTGCCTCTGTAGGCCAGGCCGGCGCGCGGTCGGGGGGTGGGCGGCATGACGAAAGAACCCTCTCGGTGGTGGCCGCGTCCTCTCTGACCCACTTACTGTGTCGCGGCGCGAGCTATTTCCAGCTGTAGGAATTATTGAAAATTGGCGATGCCATAATAAAATTATATTTAATTAATCGGTGACGCCACAATATGCAAAAAAATAAGTCTTTGAACTATTTGTGGTAACTGAGGAATGATTGCAGAAAGAATATCGTTTATAATTGTTTGGATTAGGTTTTCGTTTATTATATTCATATTTTGGAGAACTAGTGGAGAATTCCTGTTATCTGGCCTAGGCGTCTGACTAGTGCGATAGGCGAAATAATGCAAGGGCGTTGGGTTAAGCGGTAGAGGAGGAAACTCTTCAAGGGCATAGTGATAAGGTTGCGTGTTCTGATTCAGTTGGTGATTGGAGTACTGCCTGTTGGGCGGTTGGTGAGATGAAAATTTATGATTAGCCTGATTCCAGTTATATTTTTTGCTGCTTTTTTTTAAGATTGGCAGCCGTTATAGTTAGCCGTGTGCTCCCCACTGCAATTAACATTTTTTGGTACATTATTTTTAGGTTTATCTCATTGAGAGTAATGATGGCTTTCTAAGCATTTCACACATCTAGGTCGCCTTCCACAATTTGCTTGTAAATGACCGAAAGCCTGACAATTTTTGCACATGATTGTGGTTTTAGGCCTAATGCGAATTTGAACTCTGACAATGCTATATATGAATTGATTTATTCTCATACTTTCTTTCTTATTTTCAATTTCAGTTAAATCCAACGCAACGGTAGTTAATTGTTTACGTTATCTTCCGAATATTTAGCATTTTTTAAAACTTGGAAAGGCCAAAATTTAGTATAAGCAAGTCGTTTGAACCGGCACTTCGCGCTGCTCCGGCGAAGGGGAAATCGACGGTGGAGGGGTCGAGGGGTGTTTAGGGGATTATGAGGGGAATCTTTCGGTGGGGAGGGGTGGTGAGCAATATGCGTAACTTAGCACATATGTCTAAAAATCAAAGCGTGGGCGGTTTCGTCGGCGAGGCTGCCGCGCCTTCGGCGTGGGCGATTTAATTAAATTATAAAAATACACCTCTGAAATAATTTTAATGGTTCGTAATTGGTCACGAACGTGACGTCAAAAGTTAGGAGGGGAGGCCAATTTCACCGCAGTATCTCGGTGCTTCATTACATGGAGGTGCCTAGTAGCGTTGAAGTGATGTTTTTCTATGTCGGGGTAGCTGTCGAAGTGGTTAGCTACGTTGCTGTCGTACAGTTACGTTTCTTGCGTTCTTCAGATTCTTTGTGATTTGTGTTTTTGAGAGTCGAGTAACTGTGCTACGATGGTGAGAATAAATGTGGCTATTTTTTCGCGTTGCGAAGGGGGTGTTTGGCTGCTATTGAATGGGCCCAAGAACGTGGTTTGATTTACTACAGGATTTAGGTGTCCTGTGCCTAAGTGTCCAATGAGGTTGGCCAAGCGAAAGAAGTTGCGTGATGGTTTCGAGTGAAAATGTAGCAAAAACACTCCTGTGCGAAAGTGTTCAGTGCGGAAGGGATCATGGTTCGCGCAGCTGACCTGTTCGACAGCTACCTTGCAGAATATGCTTGGAGACGCCTTCAAGAGTGCAAAAACCCAACTGGGAGGTTTTTGTCGTTCCTTGAGGGCGCCTCCAAACTCTACGAGCAGTGACAATCGCCAATCGGTAAGTTTTATTCATTTCTATCAGAGCGCTTAGCGTAATTTGAGGGACGGCTTATGGAGACTCCTCTCCCCCTCCCCCCTCCATAAATTTTAACCCTTGAAAGTTTTTCGAAAGTTCGTTAAGGGTCCCTATATGTGCGATGCTTGATTTTCTCTTTCTCACAGAATTTCCAGTATTCTCTACAGTCCTCTATTGAGCTAAATTTTATTTTTTCTGATTTACTTGAAAATTTGTCTTTTGCAATAGCTTTCCGTTCACTGACAAATAAGGGAAATACACGTAGTTTATGAACATAAAACGAGGTTTATTTTAATGATTGTTTCTTCCCTTTCGTTTCTCTAATATTTTGCAAACCTTGGTACATATTATACACCATAAAACACTGCAAATTGTACACTATTCTTTTAGAACCATTGTTTTCGTTTGGTAGATCTACGTGCCTACGTTTTAGACTTTTACTGTTTTGATTATAACCACTGATAGACTTAACTAACTGACTGTTTCGGGGCAATACCATACCTGTTAACATAAGCATCGCTAGTGCTTACTGACTGAAGGTTGTTGGTCACTGTTCCTTCCGTTTCTCCATCCAGATGCGGGGCGGGCGGTTGTGATGTGCTACATTGCTCCAAGGGTTGAATATTTTCCATCTCTGTTGGAAATGGGAGCACATTTCCATTCATTGCTGTGATCTGATCTGGCGTGACACCATTTAGAACATGGGCTGCTGACACTAATTGACCCCCAAAAGCGGGAGGACATGTTGCGAACATACAGCTTTCGCTGCACCACTAACTTTTCACTGAGTAATAAAATATTTCGTCATGCACAATAAACAATTCTGTTGCACTTAAAAACAACACCGTAATGAAAATGGGGAGCTGGTGGCGGCGCCCGTTTGTACTTGCACTAAACACGAGTTTGAGCGTAACACCGAAGCACAGCGATAAGCAGAGCGATACGATGCTTACTCCACGACGTCTTGAGCCAGACTGTGTTCCCCTTGTTGAGAACAGTACAGCCAATTATGGGAGAAAAAAATGAATACTAATAGAACAAAATTTTACATTAAATATTACAATTTTTTACAAATGTATAAAATGTACGATATTCGTGTCGTAACATCTGATTATGATAATCAATTGAGTACCAAATTCGTCCTGTAATCAGATGCTTGACGACACTAATTTTGTAAATAACTATCAACGGTTTCTATTCTTACTGGCAGTGCGGAGAAAGCAATCTAATTGGATCGGGAACGACAGTAAACTTTCACGGCGTTTAGCTGGGGTTCTTTTACATGGTAATGTGTGTGACATGACACGGCACATATATAAGGAATTGAAAAGGTGTTCTATTTGAAGAGAGAAAAATACAACTATATTAAAAAATTGTTTTATTTAATTGTTTACATTCGCGATGTAAGAGTACAGAGTGGGGAGCGTTTCGCCTCATCCGTGCACCTTGAGGCCCAGGGGAGCCCCGATGAGGCCCGGCGCCCCGATGACGGCGGGCGCCCCAATGACGCCGTGCGCGCCCAGGAGGCCGGGGGCGGCGATGAGGCCGGGGCCGGCCACCACGGCGGGGGCGACGGGGGCGGCGGCCACCACGGCGGGGCCGCCCACCACGGCGGGCGCGCCCAGCAGGCCGGGGGCGGCGTGGGCGGCGGCCACGGCGCACAGCACGACGATCTGCAACACGCGTCCTCAGTCCTCAGCCCTCCCTCCCCACCCTCACCTCCCTCCCTCGCCCTCACGCCAGCGCCACTCACCAGCTTGAACATGTTGAGGCGGAGGGGCTGAGGTGCACAGTGCCAGGCGAGACGCAAAGCCTCGTATTTATAGGCGGAGGCCGCCCCCTCCCACACCGTTCTCTACTTTGTCTAGGCGACGCAAATGGTCAGTTCTAGGACGACGGGGAAGGCATTTCCTGGTTGTAAGGAATAAGAAGCGTCGTAACACATCAACTAAACAAATGAAATTTTTGCATCTAAGCGGACCTGAAGTTCATATTATATATATATATATATATATATATATATATATATATATATATATATATATATATATATATATATATTAAGCGTGCATGCAGAAAGTCATGCACGCGGTGCATCTAGAAAGCAAGTTTCTCTAGATCCTAAGCAAGAAAAAATTCCTAGTAAAACTCTCTTTCAACAGGGTTGCACTATTTTTCTACTTAATCACCGCCTGAAAATGAGACTTTTGTCATTCTGTTGGGCCAACATTTGAATACCTGTGTTGTAGATGTCTGGCGCCTGGAGAGATATCGTTCATTGAGAGCAACCTGCGACTTCGCGTTACTGTAAAGCGCCTAATGCAGATACAACTGGAATTTGTTGACGTTTAAAAGAAGCTGGATAATGGTAGGGGTGAGAATCGCACTACGATGTCGATGTTCCTATGGTGAACCACTCATGGCTGCACGCATACCCGTTCTTTTGGGACAAATTAAAAGTAGATCGTTACCTTCGGGAAAAGGAAGACTGTGACATACATGTTGCTAACAACTTTTTGTTTCACTCACAAATGACAATCATGTATATTAACAATCATTTGATTATAAAATTACAATTCATATTTACTTCATTATTGGAGTGAATTTCTCCTGTTCTTCAATCCTCATCTTTATTTATCCACAACGTTTGGTATCCTACTTTCTTTTGGCTTTTAATACTTTCCTCTTCCGATATTTTATGTCCACCAATTCGTTTATCTTAATCTCCGATCAGATCATTTTTAGTCTCGTTAGATAAATAGATTGGTTTATTTAGCCTTCTCGGCTATTTGAAACATACATTTACATACATTATTTATAGTTGTAGGTAAACTCTATTTAATAGTTTACAAAATTAATTTTCTACTTTTATATATTTTAATTTTTTTATTTAATTTTTTTTCTTTTGTTCACAACTATCTCGCAATTTATTGAAAATATGCTTTCACGAGTATAAAAAGGTATCTACGGTGATTTAACAATCATCATCCTTCTCGTGAAAACGTCTCACAGGATACATCAAGTACTGGTGTTTTATCCTTTAATGGGACAGTAGAGATACATGAAGAAAATTTGCCCTATCAAAACTAGAATGCCCCCAAGAAATACAAACGTCCTTCATGTTATTGACTCTGACATCATAATAATGACGCCACTTCATATAAAGGTGGGACTGATAGAACATTTTGTAAAGGCACTTGACAACGACACGGATGCTTTTCGGTACCTGTGCAACAAGTTTCCAGAGTTGACTTACGAAAAAGTGAAAGAATGTGTGTTGAGAGGTCCAAAAATAAAAAAAGGTAATTGCTGGCAGTAATTTCCAAGACTTACCGAATGATACTAAAAATGAACGTAAATTGCATTCAAATCATTTGCAGCCGATTTCCTTGGAAATTATATATCAGCTATAAATATGGTGAAGAAGTGATTCATTGTCTGCATTAAAAAGCTGGGTGTCAACATGTTCTTCAAAATTCATCTCCTCGACGCACATCTCGACTTCTTCCCCGAAAACCTAGGTTCGATCAGTAAGGAACGTAGTTTTCACAAAGAAATATTGATCACAGAGTAATGTATCAGACCAATGGAGTGAAGCAATATTGGCTGACCACCCCTGAACACTTCAGCATGACATGGCAAATGCTCTGCACAAACGCAAATCTACGGCCAAGCCTTCTTAGATTAAGTATTTTCAGTGTGTATGTACCTTGAAATGTATATTATGTATTACGTACATGTAAAATGTATATGTAGTATGCGTATTATGTGATTCAATCTCACTATTGTCTTAGCGAATTCCATTGAGGTCATTAGTCCTCCATTTAACAAACATTTTTTTAGTGAAATATAAGTGTGAAATATCAGAAAAACACTGGGTGATAGCGACAAATGGTTTACATATTTTGAATCAGCAAGTTTCACTTATCTTAGAACAAGTGTTAGATATCGAGATATCCGCTAATTTTAATTTTTTCATTAAAATTAAACATATCATATTTCCTAAAGCTATTTCAGTAAAATACACACAAATATATTTAGTACGAACTAAACAATTTTACAAGAAAAAATAATTCATTATGAGACAAATGAAGGTTGAAAAGATATCCCTTCCTCACGAAACACGAAAGAAATTTAAATATTATTGTCATCAATTTGCTTAAATTAACGGTTTAAAGAGAATGTATTCTCAAGACCAGAACATTTGTCAGATCGTCCCACTTCGCGATATTCATTACTGTGAATTCGCAAATACAAGGAATTCGAAATAATGAAATAACACTTTAAATGCGGAATCTTCCTCGAACTTGTGAAGAAAACATAAATACCGTTAAAACACCTGTACGGGAAGTGAGTCGACAATGTGGTCGTCCTAGAACTGCCCATTCGCGTCGCCTAGACAAAGTAGAGGAGCGGTGTAGGAGGGGGGCGGCCTCCGCCTATAAATACGAGGCTTTGCCTCTCGCCTGGCACTGTGCACCTCAGCCCCTCCGCCTCAACATGTTCAAGCTGGTGAGTGGCGCTGGCGGGAGGGCGAGGGAGGGAGGGAGGGAGGGAGGGAGGGCGGGCTGAGGACTGAGGGCGCGTGTTGCAGATCGTCGTGCTGTGCGCCGTGGCCGCCGCCCACGCCGCCCCCGGCCTGCTGGGCGCGTCCGCCGTGGTGGGCGGCCCCGCCGTGGTGGCCGCCGCCCCCGTCGCCCCCGCCGTGGTGGCCGCCCCCGGCCTCCTGGGCGCGCACGGCGTCATTGGGGCGCCCGCCGTCATCGGGGCGCCGGGCCTCATCGGGGCTCACCTGGGCCTCAAGGTGCACGGATGAGGCAAAACGCTCGACACTCTGTACTCTTACATCGCGAATGTAAACCATTAAATAAAACAATATTTTAACATATATGTCTTTTATTTTCTTATTAAAAATTCCTTTTCTACCCTAAAATGAAGTTCACTTACATTCACAATCCCGTTATTGGACTCAATTATAATGATACAGGCCCCTGTGGCAATAGCTTTAGGAGTCTGGATCTGGGAATTCGCAGGAGCGAACCTGATTGGTGAGAGGTGGAATTCTTGGTTCGGAGAAATCCTGTGTGTCATAGAACTCATGCGAAATATACATACTAGACACGAGAACGCATCGCTATATTACAAACAAAATTTAATCTTCCTACATTTCCCGTTTGTTGCGATTTCTTACTTCCTATACGTTGCTTGTTTTGTTCGTGCGAAAAAAGAAACAATTGGTAGTAGTTTTTGAAATTTTTTTTATAAATATCATTAAATTCAGACTGAAATACTAAGGAACAATACTAGATGTTTTCAAAAAAGTGTGGGTGGCCTTTGCGAAAGATCTAATAATGAAAAGAGATTTTGGTCAAGTACAATAAATCAATCTTCAGGTTTTTAGTTTTAAAACGTTGACTAGTTGCAAAATTTCAAAAAAGTAGTGTACTGGAAATTAGAATAACACTATTTTGATTTTACCATTCACTGATACATAAGAGAAGGTAATATAAAGAAAAAAATTGGGGCTGTTTTTGTGAAAATATTTGTGAAAATAGGCAAATATATCACAAAATTACGCGAAGACTACTCATGTAGTTAAAAAATATTATATGATCTCATTTCAAGATATGTCTTTAAAGAACAAATTTCCTACATATATTGAAGAAAAAAGTATTTCTTTTACGTTTTTTGGAACTCTGTATTTCTCTAGATTTCGTGTTTCGTTTCTGTATATCATGGTCTTTGTGTCTCCCGGGTCGTCTTATTTTTTTAATTGCACTTTCTAGGTGAGATAAACAACATTTACACCATACTGTTGCAGTTATATTTTATCAGTCATACAAATTGCTCTGAACTTAAACGATTAAATTTTCTAAATTGACTTTTTCTATCGCAATCCTGAATAAGCTGTTAAACTGTACAAGTTGGAAGACAACATTGGACACCGAACATTTCCAATTAGGCAAGTTTTACTATATTTGTTTTATTTGAATCAAAATTGTTTAAATTTTTTATATTATTCTGATTGTTTGCTTCCTTGCCCAGCTACTCACTTTCTTAATGTACTATACTTGAAAATATAATGAAGTTTGAATTTTTTATGTTATACTTAAATATGTATACAATGTGTTCCTGGAACCCCAACAAGTTTGTTGCGCCCAATTCTCAGTCCTCCTGTAGCAACTTGTCTCAAGCCGCTTGTGTCAAACTGCTCAGATGATCAAACTGCTCATGTGACCTTTCGTCTGTCAAGAGAATGCTAAGATGTCTCGTGTCGATAACTGCCTTATTGTTTCCATCAAATTAACACGTGTTTATTCCTTGATCAAAATTTTATCTAACTAGAATAAGAATAATTAGAATAAAACCACAAACGTAACGCTAAGAACCAAAAACATAGAGCGATAAAATATTCTTGCGGAATCGTCGCGTCTGAAAGATACACAAGCCGCTCACCCCGACGAGTCCTTCAAAAGGGCTGACACTACACTGTTAGCCTCCCCTCTATTTATGAAGATACGTTTATAGTTGTACCCTATCCTTACAGCCGCGCTTACGGTTTAAGAAACACGTCGGTGTGTCTCAAGAGTACAAAGAAAATATTCGAGTGTTGACAAAAGATGTAACTGGAATTCAGAAAAATATAGCTTTGACTGTCCACAGATCACTCCTGCCCCTCATTGGATTGGCCCTTGAAAGCAGTCACCGCGACTATAGATTGCGCATTTCTTAGGACATAAAAATTACGTGTACTTTCGATTAAAAACAAATATGGCAGGTTTCGACATATTACGTCGTATCACTTCCTCGTGACTACACCCCATAAAAATGAAAATTATATTTTGAAAAGAAATAACTGGAATGGTCTTAGAAATGGATCTTAATTTAGCCAACACGTAATTTTTCAAAGAAACGTCTTTGAAGGGGGTTGCGAAAAATGCATTCAGAGGTCAAAAATTATGAAGTAGCGAAAGACGAAATCGGTATAGATAAGAGACAAAGCGGCAAACCAATAGATTACATGAATAATAGTTGAATAATAGAAATAGAAGTAGAATAAAATATGTGAAATAATAGATTAGATAAATTAATTCTACACCACTACCCTAAATTTATCCTGATGTGAACATTGGAAATGTGCATACGTTGTGTTATTTATTTGAACTTATTTATAATTTGCGTATTTCTTTATATTTTTCATTTCCCTGTCTCCTATTGAATACGAACTGAGACCTTATTTACTGTATTGCATTCCTCGCACTAACTTCTTCCATTTTTGTATATATCTTGAATTGTTAACTCTAATTTCTGTCATCTGTTGATCGCTTCATCTGTAATTAAATTGTATGTCAATAGCCCACAGCCTCCCTGTCTGTAAGACTTATTTGGAATTCTTTATTGTTTGAGTATTGTATTAGCCTTTGTATTACCCTATCTCCTGTTTATGAATATGAATAATTGTAACCTGCTATATAATTGTTTCAAATACAAGTTCCCAATACTTATTAATGACTAAGTATGACTCGAAATATGCCACTTTAAATTATTTCAATTAATTTTTTTCTGAAGTTGTATGATGAAACAACAAAATAAATCTCTAATAAATGTGTGAGCTTAGAAGCGAAACAAGCAGAGTAGGATTGAGATAAGGGAATTGAGAGGGCAAGAAAGAGACGAAGTACGGTTAGACAAAATGGTGGTTTATATTTCTATCAGAGTGTACAGCTTTGCAGAGATGAGGGGCTCAGCCGTGGAGGGCGAGGGGCGCGCCGATGAGGCCGTGGGCGCCGATGACGCCGGGGCCGGCGATGAGGCCGGGGGCGCCGATGACGGCGCGGGAGGCCACCAGGCCGGGGGCGGCGATGAGGCCGGGGCCGGCCACGACGGCGGGCGTGCCCAGCAGCCCGGGGGCGGCCACGGCGGCGGCGACCAGGCACAGGAACACGAACTGCCGGAGGGAGCGACAATTACACACACATACAGCTACTCGGAATTATTTTAGAGGGTATTTTCGACTTTCACTTATTCAGTATTCATTTGATGTTTACAAAAGGCGACCATATTTCTGTCATGCACTTCAATATTTTAGATTTACAACTTTCTTAATAAATGTTAAGAACTGCTAGGGAGGGAAGGGGGGTGGAAAAATATTACTTTAGCTAATGAATACGTTGTTTCATGTAAAGCAGATACGAATTTGGATTTACTCCTGATATTTAGGTGAATCGTTCAGCAGGTCACACAGTCTAAGAGATTCCATGTACCTATAGAACATCTGTGTATATGGGGCTATCTAAAATACAGGGACGAATGTCACAAGTAATAATTGCACATAACTCTCTGGTATACATGGTAAGTACATGGTTTAGAAGTTAATAACATTTATTCTAATGCCCCTGTACAACAAATAATTATTATTATTATTATTATTATTATTATTATTATTATTATTGTTAATATTATTATATTGCAGAATGATTAATATCGTTTCCTTCATCCATGAAAATAAAAACATGTTCTGTAACTCATGAGCTCTCTGACAGATCTGAGAAAATACAAAAATGAGTTATAACGGTTATTTAATAAAATTTTAAAAATATTATTTTTTTTACAGGACATCTGTTAAGGGCACATTTACTACTACCTGCCCCTTAATCCATCAAATATGTGAGGGCTATCAGTATTTCTAACTCCTCCGACCACTTTCAAAACACAAATCTCAGAACTTTATTTCTCATACAAGAATTGCAATTGAAATCTCTCATTGATCAGAAATTTGCTCAGAATAGTTTGTCTCATTTAAGGCGTTAGGGTTGAAAGAAGGTTTATTTGCAGCAGGTATAATGCTCCTATGTACGATTATTGAAAGTGAATTAAATTTATTGCTAATTTTTTTAAAAAGCACGAGAATAAGATGTGCTATTAAAAGTTACCATTTCAACAACATTAACAAATACGTCTATATTTGTGGAAATATTACCTCACATTTTGTAAGCTTTCTTCACCGATATTAGTACTAAAATCATTTGATCATTGTATGTTACTTTTGAAGATTCTTTTGATATTTATAAAGACACAATTTTTAGATGAATATGTTAAAAATAATAGTTATTGACGTAATAGAATTATGGGTGTTTGATTAAAGTTTGCTCATCAATATAGTTTTAAATTTCATTCTTTTTATTCTATTACTGTAATAGAGAGATTTCATTTTGGAAATCCAGCTTTCACAACTCACATGCTAAGAAAATGAAATGTTAAAATATCATTAAAACAACATTATAGATACTTTATGAAAATAAGGAAATGCAATTTCCAAAGGGATTTCCATTTTGACTTACCAGCTTGAACATGTTGAGTGGATTGCAGAGATCGAAGCTCGACAGTGAAGTACAGAGTGCAACCACCGCCTATATAGGCAACAACGACCTCAGCGGTCGAATGAACTGACGCAACTTGAAGGAGATTTACACGAGCTCCGGATAACCTCGTAATATTAATACCCCCGAAGGGAAAGGAGCTTATGCTCCAGGTGGAGTGTATGGGCTGTGGGAATAAACAATACTTCAATGTTTCTCTGCTTTTATCTCAAAATGTTGGCGAGATATTATTTGAAATAATTCTGTTCACGGTTCGTCATATCCTTATAGTAGAGTGAATACGTATTTTTTAGCACTATGATTTTAAATTATTAAACTTTTTATTCCTAAATCGAATATTATAATATTATTTAATATATATGTTTTGTTCGTTAAATTTTCTCTGTTCGACTGCTTTGTTATTAATCTTATTTTTATACAAGAAGCTTCAAATTATTTGCATTTTTCGCACTTTACCTTTAAAAGGCACAAGACAGCAGTATTACATTCATAATAATAAATATTTTTATTCAATACAGCTGTCTAAACAGTCATTTGTCCCGTTGTCCCTGAGAACATAAACAATACTTGTATTCTCTTGTAAAATGAAAAAAGTTTCATTTCTAGAAGTTTGATTATGTATCCTCTCCAACAAAACAATTAGAGACAACAACTAAAGTTATAATAGTACACAAAAATGTAAAGAAATGTTGAAACATGTATTAATGGATACAATTATGTACGGCGCTGCAGAATAAAAATATTTTAATCACTCGTGAAAATTAGTCCCCTCGAATCCTATAGTCACCCCGAGAGCCAGACCTTTCCACTTGCGAATAAATCAAATTTTATTTTGTTATTTCAAAAACTACTTTAATATTCAGTTAGAATTGAAGTAGAAGGTTTTCAGTTTGAACTAAAAATGATCAGAGCCCTTTTTAACAGAGACGCGTCAGTATTATCCGAGTTAGTACGTCTCCTGTTTAACCGGTTAACCAAATATGAACTGCTCCAACAGACCGACAAAGGTGGCTCAGGGCATCAACTGATGTCACTGCAGTGCTTCTGACCGGTAGTTCCTAAGGTTCAGGTCCCTGACAGTGGCAGGATTTCCGACACTAGCTACATAGCTAGGTAGAATTCAGTCGCTGTCTGGAGGAGAATCCTAGCAGCCGGCTGCTCTGATCGGTAGCTTTTCATGGTTTCTCCGATCAATACCAGGCGAATGCAGGAGCAGTACCCTTAAAAACGGGCCGCGGATCATTCCTTTCCCTTCATTGTACCTTTCATCACCCCTCACTTACATACACGTACACTTACTTACTCCACACTATCACACATGAAGGAGACCAGACGGGAGCTTAGAGCTTGTTCCGGTTGGGGCGGTGTCACGCTGATGGGAGATACCTCGTCGGGAAATGCGACGTAGGTCAGCGCCATTTCTCGCCATCTGGCAGGAGAACATCGCCGTCATCTCCCGCGATAAAAAATAACATTCTACTAGAATGAAAATACTATTCTTAGACTCAAGACTTTAACAGTTGGCGCACCCTGAAAAATCAATCAATTCACGTGTTTTTCCGCTGCTTCCACTTCGTTGAAATTTCCTAAATATCTGACTTCGTTCTGTACACAGCTTACTCTCTGTCTCTTTAAATCTGAAGACTCCCAATAGCGAAGAATATTTACAAGGCCTTACACCGAGACCTCTCTAGGTGGGACCTCGAGCTGTGGTCGGTTGTTTTTTCGGAGGGCGCAGGAGTCTAGTCAGTGCGATTTGACCCTTAACTGAACTAACGAAATATTTTCTGGCCCACAATAGATTAGTTATAAACTAGGAAAATGATATTAATATGTACTAGCAATTAATGACAATTATTCATGAAATTATAGCACATTTATTTCAATACCGTCATCAAGATCTCGTGGTTTTGTAGTTACAACGTTTTGAAGTCATCCAGAACAAGGTGTTAACTAGCCGAAACCAGTAGAAGCGATCTAACAAATCAGTTATTTCGGTGGTATTACGGTTACCGTATCGAGCTGTACCGAAGTCGAATGTTCAAGAATGTTCAAGTTTGCGCGTTCAAACCCGATCGTAGTTGTGGATGTTGAAGGCAATTTTTACGGGCTTCGTACGCCTTTCTTCGGAAGAAAAATAGAGCAGTTTATCCCATCATCAGTTGTTTTCAGGCTTGTAGGCCGTGGTCCAATGGAGACTTGTCCATACGTTTCGCCTGCATTGGTCTACGGTCTTCAAGCCCGGAAACAACTGATTATGATGTGGAAACCGGCCGTGAAAGCCTACATTGTATGTTAGTTTATCCCATGTTGTAGATTTACCACACGAAAGATCCTCACGCCTAAAACAAGCCTCTGAGTTAAATTCAAAATCGTCTTTTCCGTCGCCCGAGTGATACCCTCTTTCTGTCCGTGAAAAGAGGAAGGAGAATTTGCATGATCACACAGAAGAGCGGTTCTGATGGCCTGAACCGAAGAAGGCAAAATTCAGTTGAAGTGAAACAGGCAAAAGATATGTTACTCATAAAGCATATATAAATGAAATAATCACATCTACGAAGGACCTAAGACGCAAAATTAGCGTATATGCGTGAAAGTTCAGAAATGTACCCGTAGACCGTATGCCTTAAAGTGTTAAAACAGGTTTTAATGCACTTTGTTTCTCGCCACCGCTACGTGCTAAATTATTCTTCCAGACTGCGTTTCTCGAGCAGTGAGCTCTCTTCCAGACGGTGTTCTTTGACAACACAATGTTTCCCAATGATAAAGAAAATAATTATGCAGATTTACTTAAATAAACTAGTGGTAGTCACAACGTGACTTATGGATCGTGTATGAAAATAAACAGATGAATTGATGTGTAGTGACAAAGAACAAACGCTTTTAGGGTCCTCTCGCGCATTTATGAGTACGTAATATTTTATCTGGTGTCGCACAGTACTAAGAACCACTTAGAGCTGCTGTAATGAACAATGGGTATGTTGTTTGGTGAGATGTAAGAGAAACAATGAAACGAGTTTGGTAAGCGAGTGAGTAAAAGAAGGAGTTTGGACAGGATGGCGTTCGCTTCGTGAGGCGAGTAATTTTGGAGTAGCGAGAGATGTGTTTACAGTTTTTTATTAACAGTAATATGGTCAAATCACGTAAGAACCAGTAGGAACAATACTAAATTAGTTGAACGAACAACGTTGTCCAAACAGTGTGTTTGGATGGCGTAGAGAAGTCGCCGTTGCAGAGATAATGGATTCCTGAAGAGAAAAGGAAATTAACTGGAAATAAAATATAAGAAGAACAGTTTTGTGACAAAAATATTATTACATGAAAGCGGACTACTCAAAAAATGTCCAGAATAAGTCATGAATGACTGTATGACATGATAGATTTGTTTGTGTATTAAATGTTCACAATAAAGTATGACAGTAGAATACATATATTATTGCAAGCGAGAGATAAGTTATAATTTTATAAAATAAAACAATAAAAATGTAGGTGAAATTGCAATATGCATTTTTTAAAATATATCTCACTTTATTAATATTTACATGATATACACATGTAATTAAAAATGTAATGCATTTGTCATGAGAGTAGCTTCAAATGACATTTTATGAATATCGTCGAAATTTTCAAACCTGATGAAGTAGTTCAGGATGTTACTGCGGTATCTATTACCGGGAGGTCCTAGGGTTTGCGTTCCGACGGCGGTAGAATGTTCGACATTAGTTAATGAGCGAGATCGAATTCTGACACTGTGTGACGAAGAATTCTTGCGGCCAGCTGCTCTGATGTGTCGATTTCCGTCTTCTCCGATTAACACAAGTCGAATGCGGAAGTTGATCCCCAACAACCCGACTACGGAACGCTCGTGGTCTTTCCTTCCTCTTTCTTGTCTTACCCTTACCCCGTCTTACACACACTTTCACTTACGTACACTGCCCGGGAGACCAGTCGGGAGGTTAGGGCTTGTCTCGATTGTAGTGGTGTCTCGCTAGTAAGAGATATCTGGATGGGAAGAAACTCCTTAGCCAACGTGTGGGTCGGCGCCGGATCTCACTATCCAGCGAGAGAAGAACCCCGCCATCTCTAATGAAAAAAATGTCGCTACATCCACGGAACTAATGACCCTTAGCTCTTGACGCCCCTAGAAAGACGACAGAATCCATTGATATCTGAAACTTTTTCGAGTGTAAATGAGCTCAAAATGTGTGCATTCTCTGAATAACATCTTCTCAAAACATTTTCTCAAAAACGATTCTCAATTTGCCCCTCGAAAATTTTCAAAATAAAAGATATTTTGTTCTCTTTATGAAAGTTTCATTTTAATTAATCAAATGTGCGAAAATGTGTGTACACGTACCCCCCTCCCCCAAGTGTTTTTCGCGAGGTTGGCTCGGTTCGGATAGTTCCAGGATTTTCCTTTCAGTAACTTCAGGCGATTTAAAGTTAAATAAAATTATTTATGCGATATGTATTCTAAATGTGCTTTCTTGTGATTCAATTCATTGACATATTTTTTGAAAGTAATGCTTCTCGCTCTCTCTTTGTGCTACATGGACAATATTAGTAAAAGCGCATTCTATAAAGTAGATTTATTTATTCTGATGGTTTCAGTCGATCTAAACCTAAACAAACGTATTTACTTTAAATGCGTTAGAAGTTACTTTTCTCGTGAAGTCATAATGAATGGTGATATATAGTTTTTAAATAACATTGTCTTGAGAATCTGAAATTGCCACTGAAGCGGAAATAATGCTGCTGCACGCGAAACAAGTCGTAAATCCTGATCCCAGGCGCGAAGGTTTCAGGGCCTCTGCCCGAGGTGATCGAGTGGCCACGTAAAATAGAACTGGGTTGCGTCAGAGATCTAGGCGAACGACCACATATATAAGCCACTCACAAGCTGCCCTTTGCACTGCCGAGTCAACCTCTCTGCAAACCACACACCACCATGTTCAAGCTGGTGAGTACATTTTGCAAATCTGTAGTGTTATCGTCTGACATTAAAGGATGTCTGAGATCCAAAGTAATGTATTTTCTTTTTTCGACACATGACCGAATATTCATAGCGAACTAGTACAACTAATAAAAAGGCTTGCTTTAAAAAAATATTAATGATGATAAAGTAATTTTATATTCTTTTAAGACGTTTTCAAAGACAGTGATTGCTGTTCATAGTTGGAAATGGCAAACTATTATTTTTCTCACCACTATAGCCTCTGTTTAAAACAATTAGCACATAATTTCAATTGTTAACATATAACTCTGCATATAAATAAATACTATGCTACGATATGTCTCGTTTAATATTTAAAAAATATTTAAGCATTTTGCAAAAACGTCTGGGGTGAAAAATTCCCTGTTTATAAATTCAATGAAATGTTTTGTAGTGTCAATATTTCATAGTATTTAGAGAAGTTATATCCCTAATTATTTTTAAAGCATTATTCTTTCTTTATTTCAGTACCAATACTTAAGGAATTTGAATAAAATATCTCTTATAAATTTTGTTTATATCTAGACCGTTGACAATCAGTAATTACTCAGTCATAAACGTTCCATTCTTTGAATAATAAGCCCATCAATATTTTTATAGTTTCATATAATGTAGGATGTTAATGTTCCAAATGGAAATCTACGAAAACCTTCATTCAAAATATCTGATTCGATTAAAAAATTAATAATTTAATGACATTCTATCACTCTTGGGTTTTAAATATAACCAGGTTTCCTCGGATGGTTATTTGGACTATTCTGAGTCAAATTAAACAACTGTGTTATGTGTGTCGGAATATTTGTTTCTAAAAATAATTCCGAGTAGCTGTATGTGTGTGTAATTGTCGCTCCCTCCGGCAGTTCGTGTTCCTGTGCCTGGTCGCCGCCGCCGTGGCCGCCCCCGGCCTGCTGGGCGCGCCCGCCGTCGTGGCCGGCCCCGGCCTCATCGCCGCCCCCGGCCTGGTGGCCTCCCGCACCGTCATCGGCGCCCCCGGCCTCATCGCCGGCCCCGGCGTCATCGGCGCCCACGGCCTCATCGGCGCGCCCCTCGCCCTCCACGGCTGAGCCCCTCATCTCTGCAAAGCTGTACACTCTGATAGAAATATAAACCACCATTTTGTCTAACCGTACTTCGTCTCTTTCTTGCCCTCTCAATTCCCTTATCTCAATCCTACTCTGCTTGTTTCGCTTCTAAGCTCACACATTTATTGGAGAGATATTTGGTGTCATGGTTCAAATTCATAAAATAGTTTTATTTTAACTTACATGATTGAATAACTACTTCAAACTTTTTCTTTGATTTTCTTCTGAAAATAACCTAGGAAGATACAAGTACTCGAATTCGTGAACGTGAGGCAAATAAAAATTAATATGCAAAAAATTAACAACCAAGGACTTAAAAGGAGTATTACTGTTCAGGGAGATTTCCGAATCTCACATCTGACATCATTCTCACACTTACGGCACATTTGCATAGTAATAATTTACTAATAAAGTTAACACTAAATTAAAGTAATATTATTCAAAAACATTGAAACACAGTGAAATACAGGAGTTATAATAGTGGAAGGGAATACTAAAAATAATTAAAACAATAAGTAAGCTCTAGGACAAAATCCGGGGTTGCTGTTATTCAGCGTGCGTATGGGGCAGACGATGTGGGCATCAGTGAATCATGACTACGATTTTTTTATAATTCTGGGAACTAGTTGAATGTGGCGTCACCGACGCTGTCAACTGTTTTAAAAAATTTTATGTAATGAAAATTTCTAAATGCCATGCATAGCTTTCTTTCAAGTAAGGTCTTACCGTGTCTAGTATTAGACACACCAATGAATCGTGGTAGCTGATTCTGTTATACTTCCGTTCAAAACTTCCCAAAACCCAAACCTTACAAGTTACGTTCATACGGGATATGAACTGGTAATATATAAATTTTAAAACTGTAATCGCTGTGAAAAAGTACTTGCTGGTATGAATGATGCGATTAGTTAAAATTTTCTACAGTTATATTTTGTAAGCTTTTAAAAAAAATGCACATAAAAGACACACCAGTACGCTGTTCTTCAGAGTTTTTCTCTAATCTTAATATAAGACCATTCCCAATTAGTTCCGAAAATTCTGTCCCAATTAAAATCACACAATTAATTAAAAAATCACACAAAAACATTCTCTACAATTGAATGTCATTATTCCCCCTTATTAGCACTCTTGACGATGTAAATGTTCAAAGTCGAATACGCATGTGCTCCCGTTCTCTAACATTCTCTCTGTTTTCACTTCTCGTTCTTAAAATTTAATAAGCTTAAAGATAATACGTACGTAGGTGTCTGTAAATTTATTATTTCAATACGGTAATACGTAAGATATATTTACTTTCTGACTTTCAAAGCAGCATCACTATTGACAGTTTTGCCATGTGTTTCACATGTCCCAGAACTATTAGTGATGCCATCCTCACAGAAGAAAATTACGGCGTCGAAGAGTAAAAATTGCCTCTGGGAACTGAAGTATACGATCTAAGATCGCAGTGCCTAAAAAAACACAAAAAACATATTTTTTGGAAATTTCTTTGAATCTTCTGGCCGAATCCGAAAACAAATTATCAGTTCCCCATTAGAAGATCGAGACACGTTGAAAACATCTCACACGTCTCGATTGGTGCATAGGAGGTGATTTAATCATGAGTGACGGATTCGCAAACATGCAGACACGTAGTTACTCAAATACTGTATAGGGATGTAAAGACTCAACAGTCCTAGTGATACTGATGAAGTTAGTTACGTTGCAATAAAATCTGCGTCCTAACGATTACATTTACTTCTTACACCAGGATGATAATATCCATGTCTTCTTTATTTTCATTATTTTACATTATTAATAATCTAAGTAAGAACAGATTATTAACTTGAAGTTCTGATGCTATGGCTCTTTACTCTTTCATTCCAGACTAATGAGATAAGGGGCAATTCCCGGATGTAATTGTGTAATCCTGTGCCCGCACACATCACCTTTTTTGTTATTATTCTCGCAACTGCAGTGCATTTTATAGGCAGAAAGTGGCGGTGTTTCTCCTGTAGTGGAAAGTAAGATCCACTGCGAACTTACCCGTCGGCTTCCGGTGTTCTAATTCCATATGTCTCCCTAGTTTGGCAACGCCCTAACGGCGACAAGCTCTCATCTCCCGACTGGTCTACCAACATCTGGGTTGTGTACTGCATAAAAGTGTACGAGTGAGAGTACATAAAGGGTCAAGAATGAGACAAGGAAGATGGCACACGATTCGTGAAAGGTTTCCTAGAGTTCTGTTTCGTTATGCGGCTGGTATATATCGGAGAAACGACGAAAAACTGCGTTTTAGAGCAGCCTATTGGAAGGTGGAGGTTGAATTCGACTTGCGCTAACTCGAATTTACTGAAGTGAAGCGCGTACGACGAGAAGCTAGCGTCACCACCGCCCGTCAAATGCGCTCCAAAGAGACCACAACCCTAAGACCTGCGCTTCAGGCATTCTGCAACGGTAACAGTTGTTAATAAGCTATTTCCGACTTCGTATGTAGTGACATATGTTTCAAAAGCATCATTACAAAAGCGTTATTACATCGTGTGCACTAATGTTAATCTAAGAAAATACCATTGTAATCGTCGGTCACTCTCAGAGTTTAACAAACAAAAAGAAAAGTACACTTATAAAATCACTTAATTTTGATGTCACTGCACTTAGTAGGTTGTAGTTTGTGTTGGTGAGTACCCAACACAAACTACCGTCTAAAAAGTGTTTGATTAAAGGTGCTAATTTAATTTTGAAATATTATTGCTGACCATATTTTGAGCGACGTCATTTATTTTCAACCCTCATGGCTCTTTTCGCGGGTCTTCTCGATAAATCATTTACTTTTACAAAAGTTTTAATTTCGCACAGTCAAATAATTTGTGGCCAAATCACAACTCTACAATAATCACAAGAGAGAATTTGTTAGCATGTTTCTCTAGCTACATCGGCGTATCGATTTATCTGCATCATAGGTTTCTCGGATGAAGCGTTTTCGCCAGAAGATAAGTAGACATGGATTTTTGTGCTATGACTATCTAATCCATGGCAATTATATTTTTAGGCTATCTATTCAATTGCTTTGTCGTACACATTCAAAATTATTCACATACATATTCCTTGAAGTTATTAAGGAAGTAAGTTTATGACTCCTAAAATGCTCTGGAGATTAGACCCCGCCGCGCTGGAGCAGTGCCCTTCCAAGGGCACTTCTTAGCAAGCCGACATGTAGGTCGGGGTCGGATATCGCGTTCTATTCTGTTGTGGCGTCATATCTGTCGCCAGTACAAACGTACTATATCAGCCATGTGGACTGCGCTGGCGGAAGTGACGCTCGGCTGCACAAAGGCTGGGGGAGCTAGAGAGAAGGGGTGCCGTTCGTGGGTGCATACTTGGAAACCCCGAAGCCGGCGGTGTCCGCGTCGGCGGAAACTGCGGGTGACGCGGTTCCGTCAGCCTGCCCAGAGGGTATACAAGCGGACTCCGACTTAAGAGCTTCCTTCTGTTCTTCTGATTCTTCAGGTTGGGCGCGTCGGTAGGGCGTCGTGTGGGTTGTGCGCGGCGTTGCATTGTAATGCAAAGGCTACCGAGGCGGGGAACCGAAGCCGGCGTGCTACGTCGTGACGGTCGGTGCGGCATACTCGCATGTATGCTCGCGTAAAGTACTGGTGCATCACACAGGATATGGTAATTAATTATCGGGCCAGCTGTGGTGGTAACCAGGGAAGGTTCCTTCTTGTAACGGTCAAGTTTATTTGTAAATATTGTATATAGTATTATGGTGTCGGAGTATTTTTATTCTAATAAATACTAAATATTTACAAGCCGTTCACGTCTGTAATTATTTGCCCCGGCAAAGACGCCACACTGTCAAGAAAACCGACACCTTCCAATTACAACTTTCAGTACACTCACGAGACGAATACAGGCTTCGGTGGCTCAAGACATCAGCAGATGTCATTGCAGTGCCTGTGACTGGTCAAAGAGTTCGACCCCCGATGGTGGCAAGATTTTAGACTCTACCAACATAGCTAGGTCGAGTTCAGCAGCTGTCTGGAGGAGAATCCTAGCGATCAGCTGCTCTGGTCGGTAGTTTTCCGTAGTTTCTCCGATCAACACCAGCATTACCTGAGTAGTACGGATTTCCGATTATTCTGAATGTGACATCTAGGAATTTTAAATGTTTAAATATTTTACTGTACTTATGGAAATACCAATATCAGATTATGTACTTTATAAAAAATGGTTGCATGGTGGTTCGGTTTCTGCCTTCCGTCTCTTCACCATAAACCTTTTCTCGCTCCTTTGCTCTATTTTTCCGTCTTCTCCTTCGATTCATTAGTTCGGTATGTTCGTATTGCATAGAACCTTTAAAAGTCTCACGATTATTGAATTGTTGTTTGGAACCTTAATAAGAATTTTTGTAAGATTTTTAGGTGCTAATAACTTCAGAATTTATTCCAAGTTTTGTTTCTCGCTTTTTTGTATCCACAATTAAAAAACTGTACACGATGTTTTTTAAAAGAAGATGTTATCATATTCAGTAAATTTACGTTCGTAATGTTTGTATATGACAGCTAATATTATTTCCTTCCATCGAAGAAAGATTACGAAAATATATCCTGAGAATTGCTTGCCGGGTTGCATAGCACGGATGTTCAAGGTTAGAAAACGTGTTCAGCATTCATTATTCGAAATATACATGTAATAATATCAAATAATGTCATAAAAATATTGCAAATAAACATGTAGGTACAAACGTAGAAGTATATCAAATAATTGATTTCTCTTATCACCTTCTTTGCGAAAAATTAAATAACTGAGAAAGGAAGTGACTAAGTGTTCAACGTAATATTACTACGACATTAACTAATAAACAGTTTAAAGCATTAGAAACTGTTGATGTTTTTCAACTGTATAATAGGAATAGGTTAATTGTAGTTAGAAGGCACAAATAAATACTAAACACAAAAGGTTGTTTTAAAGCTTAGCTTTTATTTCTCTCCAACTCACAAGATAAATTAAGAGGGACTTGGGTGAATTAACCGTGAATGGCGCGGACACCCAGAGGAGCACCGACGACACCGGCGCCGATCAGGCCGGGAGCGCCGATCAGACCAGGGGCGCCGATCAGGCCGGGGGCGGCGATGGCGCGGGGAGCCAGAAGGCCGGGAGCGCCGATCAGACCAGGAGCACCGATCAGGCCGGGGGCGGCGATGGCGCGGGGGGCCAGGAGGCCGGGAGCGCCGATCAGGCCGGGAGCGCCGATCAGGCCAGGAGCGGCGAGGGCGGGGCCGGCCACGACGGGCGCGCCCACAAGGCCGGGGGTGGCGGTGGCGGCGGCCACGGCGCACAGCAGGACGACCTGAGCACGAAGGCAAAGAATAATTAGAAATACACATGTGTGGAACGTGTAAAAAAAGGAGGTCTATGAGTTCGAAATTTTAATATATTCTGAGTTAGTACTTTTTATATTTTGATATATTATGACTCCCTTGGGTGGCTCGTTGGTTAGCGTACTTGCTTTCACGGCGCAAGCCCGGGTTCATGTCCCGGCCAAAGCAATATAACTGTGCACTTTCCTTAGAATGTCCTAGTATCTATTGCTGTGTGACAATTAGAAAGCCCTCCTTAAGGTTAAGAAGACCAGAATACATGGGAAAAGGATGTGTTCGTGCTAACTACACCAACCCTTTATCCCATTGCCGAGAGACTGGGGCACCGCAGGTCGGCCAAGGCCCGTATCGGGCAGTCGGACCAAGAACAGGACAGGCATGAGTAGAGGGCGAATTTTGATGACTTAAAACTTTGCCAAATGGATCAATAAATGCTCCTTTTAAATGTTCTCAAAGCAAAGAAAAATGACATACAAAATTTGATCAAACCAGTTCAGATGAACAACTCAAGCAGTTGGATATGTGACTGTCGTAATCAAGGTTTCTTCTTTTCGTTGAAGTGAACTCAGCTTGCAAACATTTAGTTTGGTCTGTTCATTACCAAGAAATCTGTGTTATGTTATCCCAAAATCGGCCGAACCGATAATATTATTTGAAGCAAGTATCTTTAAAATGGTTTTAAAAAAGATGAAATTACCAAAAATGCTTTAAAAATGACGGAGAAAAGTAAAAAAAACGACGGAGAAAAGTAAAAAAATGACGGAAAAAAGTAAAAAAATGACTTATTAGACGAAATGCACGATCAATGCAAAAATGCTAAATAAAAATGGATCATTTCCCTATGTCATAACATAAAATTAATGTCAATATTAAATGGAATTGTTCTAAAGTGAAAAGAAAAAAATCATTAAAAATCACATCAATAAAACAGTTTAAATAAAGAACAGTAATGCAGACAATTGGAACTGCTTTAAATATGTATGTATGTATGTATGTATGTATGTATGTATGTACTTTAGCACAACGGCCCTTTAAGGGCTAAGCGTCCAGCCAGCAGCGTCCCGGCGTTGCGGCAATGGGTTAAGGGTTACATAGCCATCCCTATGCTGTATTCTGGACTTCCCAACCTGATAAGTGAGTTTTCTGATCGTCACACAGCAACAGATATTGGAACGTAGAAGGTCAGCGCACTATGAGTTTTTGCCCCAACCGGGAATCGAACGGGGTTACGCCGTGGAAAGCGTGAAAGCTAACAAATGAGCCACCGATTGCTACGTTTTAAATATGAAAATAAATAAAAAGCATTTTTGGTCATTTTAATTATCAAAATTAATGGCATCCTCCTTTTCAAAAAAATAAAATATACAAGGCATTATATTGTAGTCAGTTGTTGTTTGAATATGTCAAAATTAAATTTTGAACGTTTGAAAATTGATTAAGATATAAAAGAAAAGACTGAACGCTTTCTGAAAAGAATATTTCAGGAGCCACACTCTACTCACCAGCTTGTACATGATGTGTGTGTGTTGTGCTGAGAGTTCAACTCGACAGTGCAAGGGGCAGTGGCCGCCCTGCCTTTATACTCAACGCCACTGCCCCTCGGCGTCCGTCAACTGATGTAACACTGTGCACACTTTGCGCAGTCACCTGACCACCTTGATGTGTAGGTTCTTAGACCTTGCCTCCTGCCCAGTATTCTAGGACAGCAGCAGGCGTTGGTGTATTGGTCTATTACCGCGCTATTTCTGCGCTATTAATGTCAAGGTTGTTGTTTCGTAGACCAATGCCAACGCGCTAGGTTTAACAAAAAATTAAAAAAGTAACGCAGAAGTTCAGGCATGGGAGAGTAACTATTTTTTTTAAATATAATAATGTCAGCATTTTTACAAGAAATGAAAAAGTTTCAACTCACATGATTAATTTAAAAGCACGCATGACGGAAGCGATTATAGAACATTTTAAAACCGTTAATGGGTTATCCTGAGGACACTGGTCTTTGAGAAGGTCAGGGCGTTGCCACTGTCCCATATGGGCTTCCAACTCCTTTCCTGCGCCGAGTTGTAGTAGTACGAGGTGATCCGGAGCTCGCGAAAAATTTGGCAAAGTTGCATCAGTTCGCGAGTGCAACCAGGTCGCTGCCACCTATATAAGCTGGGCGGACACTATGGTCGGCACTGCTGAGGTAAATTCTCCGCTAACAACACACCATGTACAAGCTGGTAAGTCACATTTGGGTTCATTTTACGAGTATGTTGCTGGGAAATTTTAGGTAAAATTATCGAGTTGATTTTCACTAGTTTTATCGCAGTCTCGATTTGATTTTTAAGTCGTAAAATTGTGTTGTATGGAAACATTTTGAAGAATTTTCAATACTTTTGTGTAATTGCAAAAAAATCCGTGTTGTGCAATGTAGTTAATTGTTCTGTTGCCTTTTTAAGAAATTTGCAAACGTTATTTTCTATCTGGTAATATATTAAGAATTTATAATTTGGGCTCCAAACAAATAGCAATTTCCACATATGAAAGTAAAAAGTAAATTAGATATATTTTGCAGGTTGCGTTATGCAACAGTGACATTTTTTAAAAATATTTTGATATTTAAAGTAGTATATTAGCCCTGTAAATTGTCAATATTATCTGATCATCTATCAATATTGATGCATTGAAACATATCTTGGAATATTTTTAATGTATTTCAATTAAAGCTATCGCCGTAAACTGGAGAATACAAAATATTCTCAAAAATAAACTCATCCAATTGAATACTGTATCTGTCTCATAAATTGATATCGTTTTAGTTTGTAATTCTCTGATACTTCTGCCTTACCTATTATTCCATACTGACATGTTATGGATTTATTAGGAAATATCGGTTTTTGAGAATTCTTCTAAACAACAATACATACAAAGGTATAATTATTCTTATGTGTTTTTAGTTACTAATTATTTCAAATTTACCAAAATTTAAAATACCAGAAGAAAGCCCAAAAATCACATTCAGAAACTAAAACCTCAAATATGTTTGTGTTTTAGCTCTCAGAATGATTTCAAATGTGTTACTTTATTCAACAGCCGTTTGAAACTTAATATATTGCATTCACTCTTTTCAATCTCTTAATAAATTATTCATAAAATATGAACTGTAGTTTGCAAACATTTTAGAAAACTTGTATACCATTGCAATATAGGTTATAAAATTGTTTTTGATGTCAAAAATAATGTAGATTTCAAAACAAATTTACAAATCTAATCAGACTCACAAATCTCGCAAGTAATGTGCAACTTTTCAGGCAGCGACAAATTACACATATACATTTTAGTGATAATTTCCGGGATTTTGCAGCCACTAAAAATCCACAAAGTAAAACCAAAAGGTTACTCTAAGAAAGGGCCGCTTTGACAGGAACTGCTTGGATACCGTTGGGAACATAACTGCATGTTACTATGTCCATGTGCCCAATTTGTTAATCCGTTCGCTTGCAGCTCCGTGGCATGTAGATGCCTCCGACACAATCTCTTGCAATGCCGTCATATAGCAAGATTTTCTTTTGTTTTCCACCCTGTCAAACTGGTCCCTTCTTAGACTAAACTCTCGACAGTGTTTGTGCTCTTGAAAGCATTGCCCTTGTGTGTTGCAGGTCGTTCTCCTGTCCGTCGTGGCCGCCGCCACCGCCGCCCCCGGCCTGCTGGGCGCGCCCGCCGTCGTGGCCGGCCCTAGCGTCCTGGCCGCCCCCGGCCTGGTGGCCTCCCGCACCGTCGTCGGCGCCCCCGGCGTCCTGGCCGGCCCCGGCCTCATCGGCGCCCCCGGCCTCATCGGCGCCCCCGGCCTCGTGGCTTCTCGCACCGTCCTCGGCGCCCCCGGCGTCCTGGCCGCCCCCGGCCTCGTCGGCGCCCACGGCCTCGTGGCTTCTCGCACCGTCCTCGGCGCCCCCGGCCTCATCGGCGCCCCCGGCCTCGTCGGCGCTGGCGTCCTGGGCACCCACGGCATCATCGGCTAAATAGCCCGCACGCTTCGTGATATGTAAATTTTGTATATACATATTGATCGAAAATATATCGATAATTATTTCGTCCTATGTCTGTCTTTCACTTTAAATATCCTCGCACCAACTTTATCCCGCAAACGTAGGGATTTTAAGTTCAATATCTGTTAGTACAGAAGGAACATTTCAAAAACCTTTCTTTGACATATTTCATTAATAAAAAAATATTTTTCTTCAAAAAATTCATAACATAACATTTCTGTTGTGAACAAAAATGGAATAATATTAAATATGAAATAATGGAATATTCTTTCATACATTGGGTTATTTAAGAACACTGAGTAATTGTGTGATCGGAATGTTGGGGTTCCTTTATTGAAATTCACAAGCATGAAAAATAAGAAAAAAATGGGTGCGTCGAAATTAAACTAAATAATTATTCGTGTTGAAGTGAAATGTGTGCAGTGAAAATAATTAACACGCTTCTTTAAGAAATTAAGAGTATATTGAAAATGCACTCCAGTTTATTTATTTGGACTTAAATAATGCTAGGAAATCAAAATGCAATCGTGATAGAGAATTTCCAACAAAATGCCATTGTTCATGAAAGCTTTTATTAATATTTCTTTCAAAGTTTCGTAGACGCCATGAAATATGCATTAGGAAAAATAAATATTTCGTCAGAGTGATGTGTGAAATATATCTTCGAAAGAAGTGAAGTTTCGTTGGTAATTTCTTCAATCGCTGTATAACTTATTGTTGTACGCAATGTGAGGTGTTCTAGTGTTGTGATTATTAATTCAAGTCTGTATCACGTGTGAGTGAATGGTGTTTGAATGTGCATGACGATATAAACGTGTTAATAGTTTATAGTGTGGTGTGATCACAAACAACTATCATCAGATATAACAGTGTCTGTTAGCTGAACTTAAATAAATTATTCGATCAATAGGGTAGCTCTAAACTTCAAACTTAGCTGTAATTTACGGAAGTAAATAATCAAATATTATATAAACGTGGCTCGTATATAAATGAACATGTACCCAAAGATTAAGGCATTACAATCAAACCTCAAAACCATACGAGTGAATACGAATGTATAGGAAGCTGCCTGAATTGTGACTCCAGTGAAATTCATCTCACACATCTGGCACTAAGTCTGCTACAACAGCACTTACTTATTCGCATTTGTTGTAACTTTTGCATTTTTTGCAATGACAATATCATCTGCATCACTTTTATGTGCATAATTCTATCTGTTCGAGAATAAAATCAAAAACTTATGTAGAGAAGTTTATGTGATAAAATAATTTGAATGACGAAATGTGAAGCTCATTTTTGAAAAGTTGTAAAAAGACTTTTTTTAAATATATTTTTAGTACTTTCGGAATAATTTTTCTGTAAAACATTCACCGTTTTTCCCGCAGAATTACATATTTTTATCTATATTACTATACGTCATACTTATTATATACCTACTACCTTAACGAGAAAGTTAAATTATTTTTAAAAATCTGATTTAATATGTCGTATAATTCTCTTTGGAAAGTAGCAGGTACTTTTTTGCATTAAAATGACATTTCTTGGAGCATCATATATGATTTGCGTGATCTGGGCTGTCCTACGACTTCATCATATATGACTGTCTGCTGTAAAGTCTATTTTTTCAACTGACTAATATCCGCTTTGGACCAAAGACACCTTGGCCTACGACAAGTGAGCTTAAGTACTAAAATCTGACAAAATTGTGTAGAAATTCTTTAATTCTCTGAAAAAAATTACTTATCCTCTATTGATTTCGTATTTAATTACTGACATTTCTTGTCTAACATTCTGATTCCGCGCTTTAAATATGATCCTGTACAATTGTTCGAAATCGTAAATAGTTTTCTCGTAATCTAGCATGAAAAATGGTAATTGGTAAATTGCCCAGAGAATCTTAGCGAATCATTAAATCGATTATTAAATTAATTACTGATGGTTGTTCCGAAACGTAACATTTTCTGAAACTTGCATTTGCATTTGAATGAATTCATGAAACAAAGCATTTGAATGAATTCATTTTCGCACAAAATCATTTCAATGAAGCAAATTGACGCGGGACGCATTTTTGTTCGGCTCTATATTGTAAAAATTTGCAAAAGTTCACATTTTTTCGCTGTCTTCTACATCTGCAATATTGATGCTAGAGATTGTTTCTTAATTAAATCTGTTCTTCAAAGGCAGCGCTTTAAAAATAATCCTGTACAATATTTCGAAGTTATAAGTAGTTTTGTTGTAATCTAGCTTGAAATTTGGGTAATTCTTAAAAAAATATTAATAAAAATTTTGGACTCAACATTTTTTTATTCTTTTTGGATGGGAAATAGAGTAAAGTGCGGTTATAAAAAAGGTGCAGGCCCCGTTTTTAGTGAACTTTCCCCAAAATTAACATTATCATCCTACAGAAATGATGGTAGTTTTGATTGTAATACAATCTGTTCTGAAAATGTAGATCTTTGAATAGATGAATGATCATGTATCATTTTGGGAAAAAAGGAGTTTTTACGCAATTTCGGCTTAAAGTAGAGGCAGTTTAAAAACTATTTTTTCTTATAAACCGCTCCAAATGTTTTCTTTAGTTTTTTCATAGCTTACCATAAGGTACGCTTAAAAAGACGCCGTGCGTCTTTTTCTGAGAATTCTCTGAATTTTCAAAAATTGAAAATATCACATCATTGCATAACTGTAAAATTGATTATAGGGATTTTGAATTGAATGAAATCTGTTTTTTGATATAAGATCTTTCAATACGATCATGTAAACGGGTTTTTGAAAATATGAGTATTTTCACATAATTTTTGCGTATCTTCCAAATTGCAAATGAGAATTTCGCGGGTTTGTTTTGCTGAAGAATGTCCATCACAACCTATTATCCTGTGCGAAATTTCTTTGTATTTTATATCAGGTCACAATACGATAATGGTAATGCCGCTACACAGCAGTTCGAAATTCTATAATGCGTTCTCATTATTTCTCAAATTTGTTCGAAGAATTTTCACTTCATTGCTTCTTTGATTAACTTGAAAATTAAAATTCATTTATCACTCAGTTAAATTGTCACAACATATGTTTATTTCCAAAGGTAATTGCGTTCATAGAGGGCGACAAGACGGTGACGTTCCTATTTTCTCATTTATGAGAGAAACTACCCGAGAAAATACGTGTCATTTTAGCAACACTAATTCCATTTCAATATTAACTTACTTTCTAAACGCGACTGCTGACATTATGCAATGTAGCATCTAATGAAGTATTCCAATTGTATTGGGAAATGCAAGATAGTTCAACCAATATTTTTCAACAATATAATAAACACATTCTAACAATGTAAGAAAAATGCAATTAAATGAGGCACACAGTTAGAAATATCACCTTATCTATTTTGTATGAATTCCCAGATGTGTAATGTTTTTGTTATTTAACATTCATTAAAACCAGAATACTCCCTGTAGTTCACTTTGTTCCCCCTGTGAGCCAAGGGTGCGGCAACGGGACGCAAGCAATAAAACGATTTGCAATCTGCCCACCCTCTGAGCCATCATCGCAGCCGCCTGGAAACCTGTCAAGCTCATGGACGAACCGTTCTGTTGTCCGCAATTTGTTGCAAAGTGAAACGTAGATCACTTTTTCGTTTCGAATAAAATATTGTATAACCAAATTTAACTGGGCTAAACTGAACTTGTTAATAGACATTGAGAATCAGAAAATCCGGTCACATATAATAATTGTGTGTGTGTGTGTGTACTCGACGCGACAGCCCGTGAACGGACTCACGTCTACCGGCGAAATCCCTGCCTCGGTTAAAGGGGTACGTGTGGTTAGCACGTAGACATCCCCACGCCATATTCCGGTCTTCTCAACCTGAGAAGTAGAATAGTCGACCCACCGCAACGTATACTGTGAAATTGCAAAGAAAATGCACCCTCCAGTCTTGGCTCGACCGGGAATCGATCCCGGGCAGCGTAGTGTAAACCGAACACGCTGACCAAGAGCTAGACACGAGTCCACATTCTAATAGTGACGTTCGTGAATGATGTTGTTTTAATCTCACTAAATGAATAACGGAACAAATATTTTGGATGGTATTATTTAGCAAAGACCGGGCCTCATATTCCCAAGTGCAAAAGTGACCGTAATTCTAGCACGAATTTCGGATTACTCGCAACCCATCCAAAGCACGTGCTCAGTAGCCGTGAAGCAGCATTTGCAGATAAAGAAGGAGCAAAAAGAAAGCTGGTGTCGCGTGCCCCGAGCGGCGTCCGCGCGCGCGAGTTTTCCGCGGGGCGCGTTCCGCTCCCGCACTAAATATCGCGGCTTCAATCGGGCGGAGAGACAGGGGGAGGGCGGGGAGGGGGAGGGGTGGGGAGAGGGTGGGGCGGGAGGCGCCGCGGGCAGTGTCCTGTGCGCGGCGCGGGCGGCGGGAGCGGGCTGCGCTCGCAGTTTAACGCCACATCTATCACGCAACCTCATTGGCTGGCTGTCCATCCGGTGTTCCGGACGGACGCCCCACGACCGCAGGGGGGTGGGGGGGCGGTGTGAACGCCGAGGAGGGTGCCCGTGGCGGCGGGCGGGGGAGGAGGGAGAGGGGGTGAGGTAGCGAAGTAGGAGGGGAGGGGTTGGAAGAGTGAAAGTAGCCCAGCGGCAGCTGGAATGTTGGGGGCTCTGGAGTGTAGCGTTGGTAGGGGTGAGGCGACGCGCGGGGGTTGGAGATCGCCCTGCAGAGGGACTCGGGGGTGCCAGTGCGCTTCGGTGGTACAGATACGAGATAAGATTAGTGGTAGCAGCGAGGGTGCTGGTGGCGGTTAAAAGTACGTGAGTATACTTCGATTTATTTATAACTTCATTTGACAGGTCATCGGCTGTTAAAGTGTCATTGAACCGGGAGCATACACGTCACTACGGTCACCAGTAAGCTCGTTCTTTCAGCAAACGTAGAAAGATTTTAAAAATAAATAGCATCGTGTAACACTAAACTATAACCCCTATCTCTATGTAACGCAGAATAACGGTACCTCAAACTCCCTCCCTCCTCTTAAGCGTTATGTGATTTTACTTTCTCGCTATGTGTCAGAGAGAAAGTTACGTAGAAATTTTCGGCAGAAGAACATTTATTACTCGGCCCTGACAAGGAAAACGGGATAAATCCGGTTTTTAAATTTAGAAAAAAACCATACGTGGTGTAGCTAGAATCCATGTTTTCTGGGTTCTTGATACCCAAAAATCTAACGACGGCAAAACGTCTGTCCGTCCATCTAGCTGTCTGTGTACAACGTAAGCGGATAAACCGTTCAGCCAATTTTCCCCAAAATCGATATTTCCCAATCGATTTGACTGATGTCGCCAATTCAATTTGAAACCGAAATTTCAATTTTGGACGATACTTTACATAAAGTCCCTGGGATATATAAAAAAATTTAAAAAGTGGTTCAATCGTTTTTCATTAAATTTGGTTGTTTGATAGTGTGAAGGATGTTTGAGAGAGTAGCACAGGCCTCATATTCGTTAAAAACTCTTATTTCTCGAAAACCGCAAAAGTTCAAAATTTTCGTAGTTTTCCTTCAACTAAAATATTAAAGGTAGAGATTTTTCCCTTAATAAAATTCGCTCCTTAAAGGTAGATTTTGAAATAATGTCACGTACAATTTTTCGAACATTTCAGTATTTTTTCGGTAATTTTACCTTTTAATACAGGCGAGAAAGGTACCTGCTATTTTAGCACCACTAGTTGTAATTGAAATAGAGACGGGTGCTAGGTTCTGGAATCAGTGTTGGAAAGAGGGGTTGCTGAAGGTCGACGAGTCTGGAAGCAGCAACGTCGAGCGGTTACCGCATGGTGAGCTCCAAATCTAAAGCGTATTGAGTGGGGTCAGCAGGGAAGGGGAGGGCAACGCCAGGGGCAAGAACTCCTGCAATTTGCTGTCGCCTTGATGAGTTTTCCTCCTAAGAACTTGTTGAAAGCTACGTTGTTTCCTGAACAGGGCAGATTGTGCGCATAGTATGCACTGTTCTCTTATGTAGTAATATTGCTTTTAAATTTCCTCATTCAAGGGATTTACATAAATATCTGTAGAAAAAACTCTCAGAATAACTAGCTTTCGGTGTTTACTGGTTCACTCATGGGCAAATAATATTCTATTCAATAAAAATATTTAACGTATATTAGTGACCTAGAATGTTAAATACACGAACTTTAAATTGTAGAATATATTACTCATATTGATAGTGTATATTCCTATGTGTATTTCTATTCTTGAATACTTCTATGTAGTATATGGATCTTTAGATAATAATACAGGAAAAAGTGCCCATATTTGAACGGAAAAACATGTTTTTGGGGTACTCGATACCAAAAGTGTGTTTTTTTAAAAAACGTGTTGTTTTTCAAAACCTGTTTATCCTTGTATATGTCTGAGAAGATCAACCGCCGTTAACAATAAACCATTAACACGGTTTTCATTAAAGTGTATATTTCCAATCGATCAGAATCTCATAAATCATTGATTTGATGTGCACATTTGGAAATGTTGTGTGTGTTTATAGTTCTATTTTAACAATGTGTATAATATGCGAGTAAACTTGAACTAAATAACGGCCATGAGCCCATCTTAACCTTTGTTTTACACGGCCAACAATTGGTAACACATATTACTTAAAATGATTTTATTTGTTTCAGTTCACTTGTTTTAGGTTATATATTATTAATCGTACATTTTTATTAAAAGTAATTTAATACCATTGTATAAATAAAACGACATTCAAATTCTCATAATTATAGAATGTCATACATCTTCATTTAGCATGGGTGTTCTGGCTCTGCGGTCAGAAATCAGCGCTCTAACATACTTACTTTTTCTCGCTTTATCTGAAAAGTAAATCTTAAGTTATACTAGGAAATTGGGGGTCAAATATCGAATTAATTATGTTGATGTATAGTATGTTATTCTGCAGATGTGGTGATGAGATGTAGATGAGAAACCCAGTGTTAATAAATAAAACGACATTCAAATTCTCATAATTATAGAATGTCATACATCTTCATTTAGCATGGGTGTTCTGGCTCTGCGGTCAGAAATCAGCGCTCTAACATACTTACTTTTTCTCGCTTTATCTGAAAAGTAAATCTTAAGTTATACTAAGAAATTGGGGGTCAAATATCGAATTAATTATGTTGATGTATAGTATGTTATTCTGCAGATGTGGTGATGAGATGTAGATGAGAAACCCAGTGTTTTGTAATAGTACACCATCTAGTAGCAAATTATTATTATAGTAATATATTGTTACTGTAAACTTTACGCTATCAAAATTGTATTGATAAATTAAAGAAAGCAAATGAAGTTTTTATCGTTTCACAATGACTTATTATTTAAGCAATAGAATAGTGTTGTTTGGTCCTAAAGTTCAGCAATAAAGAAATAATATTACATGTAGGTATTAAAATTCTATTGTTTGTTTTTGAAAAGCAAGATACTTTTAAAAAGGAAAATTTTTATTGCAAATTAATGTAAAAACAAAATAAGCTTAATTTATGTTTGATACTATCTTTTAAAATCATTACAACACAAACCTTTCCGTTAAGATGTAAATTCATAAACTTTCTCAAGTTTGTGATCCATATGAGAAACATTGTAAACACGTTTGATTAAAACACACAGAAAATGTCTGAATGGTTTGAAACGATCCCTTTTAACAATAAATAAACTCATTGCGCATTTAACAACGCGAGCCACGTGTAAATACAGTAGCTCTCGTAATTTTCGAATTCGTTTGTATGAGTCAATAATGTATTCATTTCGCAAACGTAGTTATATCAATCAACATCATGGCCGGAAGGAATTTTAATATCTCATATTGTATGCTTCTTCGTTACAACAGGTAAACCCGTGTAATAGAAGGTCAACCGAATTTTCGAAGTGAAAACAAATACGTTGCGGAACGAGTTTATAGGCAATTCATTCTTCTTGGCATGAAAGCAAACGAACGCATTGTGTTTCGTGTTTATTCAGCAACTAGGTTCCATGGCATCCGCACAATGTGCGTGATTGCGCACAAAAGAGGTGGATCCACATCAGCGGCCGACGCCGGGGGGGCCGGGGTGGGCGAGGCGGCCCGCGGCGGCGGCGGCGTGCGAGTAGTAGGCGGCGACGGCCGGCGTGTCGTAGGCCACGGCCGGGGCGCCCGCGTACGAGAGAGGCACCACGACTCCGGGCTCCCCCGCGCCCCACGCCGCGCCCAGCACAACCGCGAGCACGAGCTGCGCACACACAACTTGAATTTAGTTTTATGTTCTCCTAAAGAGAAAGTTTATTTTTTTTTATTTAATAGGTAATTATTACAAACAAATTGGCTTACTTGATCCTATGTGGCTAGGCCGAAGGCCTTTAAGCCATTACAATACCTACATCCTTTCGCGTTCTAATCTTTCGAATTCTGGTATTCACCCCAAATGGTCTCTCCATCGCATCAAAGCCGCGGAAAAGAGACCATAAGGTACGGCTCAGAAAAAAGCTTCTCGGCCTTTTGGCTGGGATCAGGGTGTGGTATCTGTTCTTATCGGCTTGATATCTGATGCAGTCCCCATCGGGGGCTTCAGTATATTAATCTGATGTTTGGAAACAGGAGAGGGTAGAGTAGTTGACTACCACCTCTCCGCGGGTCGTCCCGGTCTTGCAAAGAGAAAGTTTTTTAATGGTGACGCACAAATCGGCGATTTTTTGACACAAAAACTCGGATTGTAGGGCCGTATATCGAGAAAGTGGATAAATCGTGTTCCTGTATCTAGAAAATTACTTCATCTAACACTTTGTGTAGTAAATTCCGTGGTGGTAACAGATGTCTTGCGGTAATCCATGATGTGAGATAGGAAATAATCGATTATTTGTGGTTGTTGTGGACGATTATTTCACATCTCAGAACATTGGGTAGTCACAGTCTACGTTTTGTAGATCCTTGATGCAGAATAAGTGACTGACACCGTCTCTTCGACTGTCTGTACGTTTTTGGTCAAACCAGTATCAAAATCATCCACTCAATACCACATTTTTTCGTCAACCCAGACAAACTCAAGTCCCAGTCAATTTCAAACGGATATTTTCATTTTGAGGGAACTTACATGGAGCTTCAACTTGTCTAATGTTTCTAAAAATGGCTTCAAATTAATTAACATTGCAAAATTATAAAATTGATACAGATGTTAAAAATAATGAGAGAAAGTATGTACTGTTGAAGCACCAGTGTGTTAAGCGTCGGTAAGGCAGTTTGATTGCAAGGTAATGTAAGAGTAACGTGATTAGTGTGTTAACTCTACAGAGTTGAGTTCGTATACCAATGTGAAAAAAGCGAAAATGTCCATTATAAGCGGTTGTGAAACCACTAATTTTACCTTGAATCATTTCACAGTATGTTATTGTTTTTAAAGTGAAAACAGCTAATAATGCATTCCAAATTTCGAGGCCATCACCTGAACTGCTCCTTAAAGCATTATAGGATTGGTATGTTCGGTATATTTACGCATCAATTTATCTTTACAAGGTTTTCGAGATTTACTCGAGTCCGACCTCCCATTCATTTTTTGAAGTGGAGCCCAGAAGAGATAAGTCTCAAAAAGTGTAAGAGAATGCTCAATAAGAATTTCGTAAAACAATGCTTAAAGAAACGTTACTTGAGACCAACTTACGCACGTCGAGAATGAAGAAGAGAAAAAACTGCTAAAAAGTAAGAGAAGGGCCCAAATATATTTCGCAAAAGCTGGTATCTCTCCCAAAACTCACTTTTATACCGTTGTTTTAAAAGTCAAAATAGTTTCACGCGGAACCCATCTTGACGTTTCTAGTAACCTGTGTTACTGGTGAGAGAAACTTTCAGAAACGTAATATAACGTCCAAAAAGGCTTCATTCAAAGGTAGATAACGGCATAAAAACTCAACCCTTGTTTAAGGACTTTAAAACCTAGTTTTCACCTAGAACCGGGGAGTGGCTAGCAGAAATGCATTTACGAGGTTTTGTAACGATAGTTTCTTATACACAGTCAAAAACCGTCACCTTATCCACGTATGGTACCACGTATGGTGGAGATATTTTAATCTTGACTTTGTTGAATATTTGTGTACGTAAATGAGCAATGGAAGGGAGTTCCGTTCAAAATCAAAGTTATAAAACATAGCACTTAAGACGTACTCACCAGTTTTATCATGGTTTTTGAATCCGTGGGATGAGCGGACTGTCTGGGAAGATGGTATTCCGCTCTTATATACGTGACACGAGAGCCGCCGAGGCGTCCTTGGGCCCTGTAATTCGATCCAAACGGCAGCGCCTGGGTTACCTACGCCACGTGTGCTCCCCTCTAAGACGCAAGAACGCGACGCTCTGCTGTCTTTGGGCGTGGCACTGCCGGCGGTAACCAGATCCCAGGGATAGGGGTTCTGTTCAAATGGCATTAGCTTCAGATAAAAGTGTTGGCTCTCTTCAGTGTGCAATTTTAAGTATACCGTGCATTGAAATTGTCTTCATGAATGATTTGAAACTGTGACGACATGAGTCGCCCCAATTAAATAAACATATGGACCAAATTTCTCCAAGACTGTTTTTTCTCAAACATACTTGTCTTTATAATAAACATTCTTGTCTTATACATTTTTTCAGCACTCATGCACGGAACTCATGCACGGTACTTACCTTTACTGCTTATCGATAGAAAAGTGTAACAGTACTACAATTAACAATATTGGGATAATTCAAAAAGTTATACGAATTCATGGGATTTGAATGGTACAGATAGATACAGCTTCAGATAAGTGTTGGCTCTCTGCAGTGGGCAATTTTAATTATACCGTGCATTGAAATTGTCTTCATGAATGATTTGAAACTGTGACGATATGAGTCACCCCAATTAAATAAACATATGGACCAAATTTCTCCAAGACTGTTTTTTTCTCAAACATACTTGTCTTTATAATAAACATTCTTGTCTTATACATTTTTTCAGCACTCATGCACGGAACTCAAGCGCGGTACTTTCCTTTACTGCTTATCGATAGAAAAGTGTAACAGTACTACAATTAACAATATTGGGATAATTCAAAAAGTTATACGAACTTATGGGATTTGAATGGGCTTGAACTAAGGCGCGGGCTTCATGTTCGGATTCGTAGTCCGTGGTCCGTTTGATAGGGTACTGTTCCAGCATTCGTCTGGTATTGATCGAAGCAGAGCGGAAAACTACCGATCAGAGCAGTCTGCTGCTAGAATTCTCCACCAGACAGCGGATGAATCTTACCTCGGTAAACAATTGCTGATAACAATTTATAATGTTTTAAACGTCATTGGAAGAGGAAGTGGATGACCAAACAATTTAACTGTGTACGTACAGAATGAGAGTAAAAAAATGTGTGGACACAAAATGACTCTCCCTCGGTCAACGAAGTGTGAATCTCCCACCCAAACCTTTGGAAGGACGAGACTGGGAAATGAGTGGCGGCGTCTGCAAGGTGTGTCGGGCATCGGGAGCAGCTGCGTGTCTCGCCAGCGCCTCCCCCTCCTCCTCCCACGCAGCCTCACGAGCAAGGGGCTTTGAGCGCGCGCCCAGTGGCTGCCCAGTAGATCCCGTAGCACAACGGAGGCGGGTGGGGAGGCGGGGTGGTGCCTGCGGAGTGCAAATGAGGCGGGGCGGGGCAGGGGTGGTGCGAGACGTTCGGGCCCCGGTGGGTGGGGGGCGAGAGGCAGGGTGCGGGGCGCATGGATGGGGCTGGGCGAGGCGAGGCGGGGGTGGGGTGAGGCGGGGAGGCGCGGGGCGGCGCGGGGGGGCGAGAGGCAGGGTGCGGGGCGCATGGATGGGGCTGGGCGAGGCGAGGCGGGGTGGGGTGAGGCGGGGAGGCGCGGGGCGGCGCGGGGGGCGAGAGGGCAGGGTGCGGGGCGCATGGATGGGGCTGGGCGAGGCGAGGCGGGGTGGGGTGAGGTGGGGAGGCGCGGGGCGGCGCGGGGGGCGAGAGGCAGGGTGCGGGGCGCATGGATGGGGCTGGGCGAGGCGAGGCGGGGTGGGGTGAGGCGGGGAGGCGCGGGGCGGCGCGGGGGCGAGAGGAGGGGTGCGGGCGCATGGATGGGGGCTGGGCGAGGCGAGACGGGGTGAGTCGAGATGGGGCGGCGCGGGGCCGCGCGGGACGGCGCGGGGTAGCACGGGGAGACGCGGGAAGTGGCGGGGAGAGGCGGGGAGGGGCGGCTGGGGCAGAGCGGGGTGTCCGGCCGCATCGCCTCCAGATTGCTGCCCACGTGCTGACGTGCTAAGAAAGGGCTCTCGCCCGGCTCGCCTTGCCCGTCTCCCAGGGCGCAGCCGCGCCCAAAGGGTCGTGGCGCGGAATGGTTAATACAGCGGGCTCCACAGAGGAACCAGCCCACCTCCAAAATTATATTCCATTACATCTGTATGCGAATGTACGGTTAATTTGTTTTGTCGGGAAACGTCTTTGAAATATACACAGGATGGGGAGTCGTTTACTAAACTCACATGTAACGCTCACATGTAACGAAAACACTTTACAAACATTTTCACTTATATATTTGCAACTGTGCTATCTGCATGACTTCTTTTGGAGTCGTCTTCTAGATTACAGAAACAATTACACGACACGTTCGTGAAACCTGTGTAGAAGGCGACTTTGGTCTTTTGCCCATACTTCAATGGGAGCTAAATTTAGATTTCTATTTTCCTATATTCTTATTCCTATTTTTATCGAACGAAAGGACAAGACTGACTACAATACATAACCTACAATAGACAGTGCATTTTGGCAAATTGCTAATATGGGACGATTACCATTGCACGACTTTTACTTGTGGTAACACAAATTTACCCTAATTTACCCTTCGTTATGTTTCTTTTCATTAATCTACAATACTTTACTTCTTCTTTCTCGACCTCTTCTTCACATCCCATTCTTGTGTTTCGCTACGCCCACGCGCATTTCTCACTTATTCACCTGCACACTGTTCTGTACCTTGATACTGTAGTGTTTCTCACATCTCTACACTCTGTTCCTCCTCTCAGTACCGGCGACCTAACACTCAGCATTGTCATTGTGTCTCACTATGATGTGTTTACTTAACCCGCATTGCCCATTTTCCAGAAAATCAATTTGAGGATAGATCATCCCCGAGTTTCACGTTCTGCCAATGCATTTCCCCATATATATCAACACTACTCGAACGTACTATATGTACAGAAATCGTACGTGCTCACTTGTTCCTTAGCTGATATTTGACTAATATTTGTCTTACTGCAAGGCTATATAGAAATATGGTATATGAATCAATGTAATACTCCATATAAGTATCGTAAACAAAAAAGTGCGTATGAAAACTAAACCTGAAAAATTTACCCGCATTTGGAATTCAATACATTATTCTGAAAAAAGAAATATATTTAATATTTTCAATTGCAATATAGAATTTTGAGATTAAATTCAATGGGAAGGATTTGGTATCCTTTAGTTTAGGTCATGGTGAAAAAACGAAAGAATTCTACATTCTTTTTTTTGTTGCCAACGTATTGGGCCTTTATTATGTTTTTATAAGGGTGGAATTATGCTAGTTTGTTTATATATGTTACAAATTACAGTTAGTTTACAGTTTTTTGTTTACTACTATACACAATACATAAACATCTCTAAAATATCATATACTATTTGTTTTTTTCTTCGATATCAAGAACACCATATCCATCCCTTTATAACTCAAGAGGTCACAAAATATTAACAAATACAGTATTACTTTTCAAACTTCATAATAATTTAAAATAATTTGTAGAGTGCATGTATAGGAAGAAGGTTAGAAGAAAAAGACGAGGCAGAAATGGAGGAGGAAGACCAAGAATGCATAAATGTTGTTTCCTTTCCACACGAGTAGAACCATTGCTTTTCTTCAATATCGCGAATTGATAGGTGTTGGTTGATACCACGGATTGATAAGCAATGCCAATAGCATCGCAAAAAGAGCTCATGAACTGTAACAATCGCTTCTGTGTGCATCGCCGTCCTCGCGCCTCGCTTCGCCTGTGAGACCCGCCTACCGGTCAACCCATCGCCCTTCGCCCGGTGCAGCCAGGCTCTCTCGCGGCCCGCGGACGTGCCTAGAATGAACCGCCCCCCGCCCCGCCCCGCCCCGCCCACCGGACAGACTGACACGCACGCACCCTCTCCGACCGGCGCCCTTCGCCCACGCCCCTCGAAGGGCCCGCCCAGACCGTCTGCTCGCACCTCCCGCGCCCGGGAAGGCCCGAACGTGCGTTTCCGGAACTCGACAGATAATTCCGGCGGAGGAATGTTGCTGGAAACGAAATTACAAGGAAAGGCTTTCCAAAGGGGGAAACTTCGCGAAAGATGGGCTCTATAAAACGTATGGGCTCCCAGTAGCTAGTCTCTAAGTCACTGCGCGGAAGAAGTTTTGGAATTACGTGTATATTGGGAAATAAATCAAATTAAATACTATCCAGGATATAAACGATTGTTCGTAAATTGAGTATGAACAAATACTTTCAACGTGATATTAATTTCCTTGGCTGAAACAAGTTTCACGGATATGACTTCATATTTTATGCTAAAAAGTTTTAAATTAAAATGAATGAAACGAATACGTGAAAATAAATTTTTTGGCAATATTTAGCAATAATAATTGATGATAATTTTTACAAATTTACTGGAATTAATCCGCATGAACAACTTCCAGTGTTCTTTCCACTTTGAATATAAAAAAAAATATGAAATTATTACTAAAAAGGACACTGCTTCTCTTGTCATATATTTCACTCAAACGTTTTTTATTCTGATGAAATGGAAATGTTGATGCTTCAAACGTGATCAGAAAAGGAAAAGCAAAACATTTTAGTGTGTCAGCTGAGGTAGCCGAATGAACTTGTAACGGGTTTGTAACATTGCGGTCGCGAAAGCCTGCAAATTTTTTAGTCTCTAGGAAGCGCGGAGTATCCACCGTGTTTTTAATGACTAGGGGGCGGATTTTAATGAAATGTTCTTTTGTTTTCAATTTAGAACCATGCTTTTTAGTATATACATTAATTTTTTGTTATCACAAAAGGTGTGGACACATTTTTATATGACTTTTTGTTGCATTTTTCGTCCGTTTTCGACCAATATCATAGGTATTTTTTTATACCTTTTCCTGTAACATTTAAAGCATTTTTGCTGATTTAATCGATTTTAATATCATTTTAAATCCTTCAAAAATATTTACGCGATGCAACAAATGTTCTCCACAGAATTCCTGAGTAGCATATACGATTCGTTTGCTTAGAAATTGTAATATCAGCCGTTGTGGGTATCTACGGTTCCTGAGATGGCTATTAGCAGTAATGGCGGTTGCACCGATTTTGGGAAAACTGAAGACAGAAATTTTCTGGTAAAGAACAATTCAAATCAAAATATTGCAACCTGTGTTCACTTGAACGAAAGGAAGCAGCCTCAGGTAAATCAGTAACTTATGCAACAGCTTGATCACTTGAACGTTCTTTGATTATTTTTTAAGTAATTTCTCTTTGCTTTTAGGTCATTTTAAAAACATTTTATAAGCATTTTATTGAACATTTCTGACGACATTTTACGTTATCAAAATCCACCTCCTACTAATAACACAATATTTTAAACGACATTGACGCTGATTGGATTGCAACGCAATTGAATAGTAGATGGGTTTATGGAGTGGGGAAGACTTAAACTGCATTTATAACCTTAAATTGCTACATGGCCAATACTGGAACTGCATGGCCAATAATAAAATTAATTTTGATTCCAAGGTAGTTGCCTTATCATGCACGAACGGTCACCTCATAACGTCACGACCGGCATGTATTCTGTTGCACTTTGCAACTACGGTGCACGTTGCGAGAAACCCAACTCGTTTGGCAGACCACAACCGCTGGGTGGCGCCCAGTAATCGCAATGTAACCGAACGCGGTGGTGCGGCGGCGGGAGTGCCGGGGGCGGCGGGGGCAGTGGAGGGCGGCGGGGGTGGTGGGGGCGGTGGGGGCGGCGGGGGCGGCGGCGGGGGCGGCGGCGAGGTGGCGGGGGTGGCGGGGGCGGCGGGGGGCGGCAGCCGCGGGGGCGGCCGCCGAGGTGGGCGGGGGTGGCGGGGGCGGCGGGGGGCGGCAGCCGCGGGGGCGGCGCGGGCCGCAGTGTTGGCGGTGGTGGCGGGGGAGGTGGAGCTGTGGGGGCGGCGGCGCGACCGGTGACAGCTCCCCAGTCCCAAGGTCGCGGGACCCGCCCACTGGGACGCTTATATATACTGAGTTCGGGACCCGAAAGAGACACTGTTCGCTCCTCGCAGAAGCAAACAACTACCGACATCATGTTTAAGCTGGTGAGTATTTTGCGAACTTGACTCATAGAAAGAATCGTCGGTGTACCGAAACGTCTTACTCTGTTCTATCAGCATTATGTTAAAAGCATTAAAAGGTTGAAGTAAAATGAAGCAATAACATTAGATGCGAACACAATTCTTGACAAATTCCGTTATGAAGTAAAAGGGTATAGCTCGAAGTAAATTTCTCCTTTATATCGTTTCAGAAAAAAACATGTTTATCAGATATTTTTGACGATTTCCTTCAATGCATAATTGATTGTTTTTTATTTTCTAATTACTTGAAATGATACAGGCGTCAAATATATGCATGTATGTTTGTATGTACTTGGCGGGACAGCCCGCGAATGGGTTCAGGCCTGCCGGCGACGTCCCTGCCTCGCGGCCATGGGTACGTGTGGTTAGCACGTAGAACATCCCCACACCGTATTCTGGTCTTCTCAACCTGCGAAATGAATTTGCTCATAGTCACACAGGAACATACACTGGGACATTGCAAGGAAAACGCACACTGTAGTCTTGGCTCAACCGGGAAACGAACCCGGGGGCCGTGATGGAAAGCGAGCATGGGCTGCGGCTAGGGCTAGACATGAGCCCAGAGATGTCAAATATCTAGCAGTAATTTGAAATAAAAATTAAATACATCATTAAAAACAAGTAGGTTTCTATTTATATTATTGTTAATGAGGATTACTAACCCGGATTAAACGAAAACTAGCTGTAAACTAGCTCTCTGTCATTAAAAAATTTCAACCTATGAATTATACTTTCCGTAAATTTAACAAGTGGATTTTAATTCAAATGGATTTAAATTTAACTTCGAAGTTGAGATAGGATTATTACTTAGAAAAGAACAACAAATTATGACGAATACAAGTAATTTGATGAATTTTTTATAGCACTTGAAATTCATAATTGTAAAATTTTAGAGCAATGTTGCATAGAATAGTCTTAGACATTGCTTGTATTTAATTAAACATTTTGTTTCGGCCAGCTGTGATCCAGAAATTTAAAATTAACTTATCATGTCATCTGTCAATATATCAAATTAACTTATTTTGTTTTTGTTTTAATTAAATAATTCTTTCAAACTGAATTTCTTTATGGCTCTCAAAATTTAATACTAGGTTCCCATGAGTCTTAAAGAAATTATCCACCATAGTTTTCTGTGAATGGAAATACTTACGGGGAAAATCATTACGCTAGTCACTAAAAATCTGTTTTTTTACAGTCTCAATGTTTCGGCCATTTTTTCCGACCTGCAACATCGCTGTAATTACACATGACATATGCAATATAAATACTCAATTATAGTTTAAATTAATTTAACTTTATATACATATATATGTATATATATATGTGTGTGTGTGTATAAATAAAGTGCCTTCCATCATGTTGCGTCTGAGAGGTAAAGGTCTCATCGAAAGAACTTCCTTGCCCGCAGCTCGTCCTGCTGGCCCTGGTGGCTGTGGCCTACGCCGCCCCCCGGCCTTATCGGCGCCCACGTGGCCGCCCCCGTCGCCTACGCCGCGCCGTCGCCGCCCACGTGGCCGCCCCCGTCGCCTACTCCGCCGCCGTGCCCGCCGTCGCCGCTTACCACGGCGCCGTCATCGTCTGAGTCGCCCTCGCTCTCCAGCACCACGTCGTCCTCCTCTTCTTCTCTCTTTCTGTCGAGCAATTCCGACTTCCCTACTCTTCCTCGAAATTCTATGATGCGAAAATAAACTCTTAGGCTTTGCTTATCAAACGTTGCTGTTGGGTCGATTTATTTATACCCTTCTAATGTATCCTTAATAATATATCCTTCATTGAATTTGGTAATTTATCTTTTCTTGGTGAACATGAGTACTTAATCTCCCTTTTCGTGGTGGTTACCTATGTTAGGATGACGTAGAGAAAGATATATTTCAAATATCCTAGAGAACATGGCGTAGACCGCACATAAAAACCTCATGAACCGCCGTCTGTGATGTAATATTAATTCCTGTTTTCGTACGTTTTCCTGATTGTGATTAGTATTATACTAAGATCTACCCCTTGAATATTGAATATGTCCTATTACTTAGATATTGAAGTTAGAGGATTTTTTTCTTCGTGCAACCTCTTCTACAATACTATAACTACTGAAATCATGTTAACGAGCTTTGGTCAGCTGATCTTTCAATATAGATCAGACAATATTAGATCTGTTTTGCATGATTTGAGTCACATCGTGACAATTTCTCACAAACATGTAAATAATATTTTCTCAAAACATTTGTTTAGTTTGTTTATAAGAATATGGTACAATACATGCATTCTATGGCACAAACATCCTATTCAATAAAGTGTTGGGATTTTCTATATAAGTAAATATTTTTTGTGCATTGCAATCGATGTAATTTTGAACGACCTGAGGATGAACAACGAGTTGAAAATTGAAGGCGCATGCGTTCAATTTGAAATCCCAGCCCTGACAAATGATTTAGCAGATTCAAAACACTCGCAGAAGCACGTGTTAAGTGACAGAGACAATTCCTAAGTCAAGTATTCCGCTATATCCTGTGAAAACACTCAATTGAATTCAAAATTTGTGCAAAATATTTCACAGTTTTGTCTAAAGAAGCTTTTGTTTTCAATTTCTCACATACGAGTTATATTTGTCGGTTCACGTTAAGCGTTGTGAATGCGTCTTGGCCAACTGCAAAATGATTCTTGGCGACGACTTGATGAGATAAGAAGATTGCGCTGAATTTATTAACAAGAAGTAAAGGAACACTGTACAATTTTATAAGTTACAATTTGGAGTTGATGAAAACGAAATATTGTATGAACCCTTTGCCGTGTGTGAGCGAGGACTATATCAACTCGTCCCACTCTACAAATCTGGACGCCTCTACCAAAGTTCGTGTGACATTACTCTGAGGTGACCACAACCGCTATGCTTATTCTAACTCCTAGCCTTGAGTCACAAGTGAGAAGGGTTACGGCGAATCAGGATCTATTAATTGTTTTCTGAGTGTCCCAATGAACTGATTTAGCGTTACGCATTGAAAATGACTAATCGATCGTCATACATTTATCTATTACTGAAATTGACAGCCCTCTCTGTCGCCATCCTCGGGAGAGCTCACAGGCGGCCTGGAATATACCTCCCGTCCCGATTTGAAGGTCGGAGTGCATTATTATACGCGCACTTTTTCTTGAGCTTGGGAATACCTACCCCCACTCTTCTGTCAAAATTAGAGGAATTAAGAATAAATAATAGCAACGAGCAACGTTGTTGACAAAATCTTATAACCATAAATGTTCGCTTCCATGTAATAGAAACTATTTTGCACGGAAAAACGAACCACAAATCCGATGTAAAATTCCATTTATCTAAATGACCAAACTCTCCACTTCTCTCGCAACTAGCCCAGCGAGGGCTCAAGAAAACGTGCGCGAGTAATAGAGCAGCTGGCACCATTATTTGATTGCCCGCGCGGTGAGAAAAGAACCGGCGACGTAACAAAAGAGGTTCCGACAGCCAGGAGGGAGAGAGCGTTCTAGTCGGAGAGCACTGAGTGCGGCCGAAGTTAAGGGTACTGGAAGAATTTGGTTCTCTCATTCTTTTGTTGGACCCGAAGACGCGTGCCTGGTTTTGCAGAGTTGGGTGGTGTGACGTACGCCGGAGTGTCTCTCGGAAGCTGATGAGAGGTGTTCGATATTTCACCACCGATGTGAAAGCATAGATTCCTATAGGAGAATGGTCTGACGCAGTGTTACTGAGGCAGGAAGTTCCACGACACATCTCTAATTTCAAGTAAGATCGTTGAGATTTTAGATCAAATTGTATAACATTTAGTTAATGAAGTATATTTCCACAGTTACCTTGATAGAGTGTACGGTTGCTAAAAAATTGGGAGAAGGTTAGACGAAAATTGAAAATGAAGTTTTTGAGGTTAGAGGAGAAAGTTTGGAGCTAAGTGACCAGAGTTCTCAACATCATGGCTGGATGTACAACTGCAATGTTTTGAAGTGCTGAAATTCGTGACTATCGTTTTTCATTAGGTTGGCGGCAATGAACGTCTACCTTCAAAATTTCTTACTAATTAAGTGTGTTTTGTGTGTTGTTAGTGATGCTTACCGTCATCTCCGACAACGAATATGACAATGTATTGGGTAGCATTCGGTTGCAAAGACCGCCGAGATACTAACTAAACTGTTGTTAGATGATATATTATTTGGTAGTACTTTTTTAAATACATTTTTAGATTTCTGAAGACTATTATTTGCTAAATGTTGATCTAACGAAATTATGAAATATACGTAAACCAAGAACTCTCTTTGTGAATATTAAAACAGTCTCCCGGAAATGATAGAATGGATTTTGTTAAAGTATTGTAGGTAAATTGCAAATTCAAAGTATTAAATATAGGTTACTTTCAAAGTTTTATAAGGTTTAAGGAACTTAAAATATAATTGTTGAAAATTGAAATGGATACGCTAATTCGTATTATTTGACTCCGAGATAACTAGGTCAGATTAGACGTTCAACATCATAGTGAACCGTCATGATTTCTGACCACAGTGTTGTCTCCAATCTGCATTAGAGCTCACTGGAAGCGAAAATCAATTCTTCTGGGAAAAGAGATAATTTATATATATTTTTTCTGATAAATCCATTACTGTGTGTGATGTTCATGGTGTAAATGTGCCTTCTGCTGAAAAGATGAAAGTAATAATAGCGAAAATCAAAAATACATTGCAGAGAGGTATCCATGCGGTACGGCTGCATTGGGAATACTGCTATATGGGAATGATGTGTGTAGTTAATTGTTTTAAGGATTCATAGAGCACCTAATTAAAAATTGAAGTGTGGCTCTCGCAAGTGAGCAAAGTTAGTAAGATTAGTATTCGGGTACATCAGTACTAGGGTCTATTTTTTTCTGTTTTGTAGAGTATTTAAATATCTTGTCTACTTTTTTGTTTCGTGAATTGGCCATCATGGGGCCACGTAATACGTGCATCCTACCGGGGCTCAAATCTTGATTGTAGGTGCATGTTACTTTTTTCGCAGAGGGAATCAGCAGTTTCATGCTGATTACATTTTTATACCCCTGCAATGTTAGCCCTGGGCGATGGGATGAAATGATGTTGATGAATGATGAAATAGACACACACGAACATACAGTGATACAGACAACACAACCATGCCCGAGACGGGACTCCAACTCGCGATCCTTGGGTCAGAGAGTGCTACTGCTCTACTGCCTTCAGATCGGATCTGCTATCTTGTCTTTATTTTTTTTCGGTTTGTATATGAGAGGGCAGTAATGGCGAGGGGTGGTCACTTTCGTAAGAAATGTGTGCTAAATATGTGTTCATTAATTTTGAATTGTTTATAGAATTTCTTTGTGTAATGTATTTTTAGCTGAGAGAAAATTAATTTGTGTAAGTGGATTCTGTGAAGAACAATTTTTACTTGGTGTTGTGAAATAAATACAATATATATATTTTTGTCTGATATCATGAAGAATACAGTAATAGATACAACGTATTATAGAGTTTTGCTCTTGGTGCTATAAGATTTGCATGAGATAACATATTTAGTGAATTTGTAGGGCAGCACATAAAATGTCAGGATCAAATTTATGTAGATCAGTAAATTAATATATTAAGTCACCAAGTGGCTAATGTGTATTCAACGATTTATACGGTATAGATTCAGCACTTCTGGAATAAACTCTCGCATTTCGCAGAATTTGTTTTTTACGTATATTCTTTATGGCTCTCGCAATAGCCTCCATTACCTGCGCAAATCTCGCCTTCAATGCAGTCATCCGCCATCTCAACGGCTTTCACTGTAGTAATCTCCCCTACATCCATCCTCAGACAAAGGTGGCTAAGGGAACAACTGATGTCACTGCGGTGTCTCTGAACGGGAGGTCCTAGTTTCGAGTCCCGGCTGTGGCCCTATTGTTGACACTACCCTGTCAGCTAGGTGTTATTCAGTAGCCGTCTGAAGTAGTAGCTGTCTGGTCTAGATGCCGACTGCTCTGATCGGTAGTTTTCCGTGATTGTTTTCAATCCATCATTGCCAGGTGAATGCCGAAGCTGTACCATAAGAAACGGACCACGGACCTCGCGCGAAGTTTCTTTCCTCTTCCTTGTCCACACACACACTAACATGCACTACACTACAACACATGCCGGGAGACCAGTCGGGAACTTAGAGCTTGTCCCGGCTGGGGCGGTGCCTCACAGGTGGAGACACCTGGTTGGAGAAAACCCCGCTAGCCGACGGTAGGTCGGCGCCGGATCTCACCATCCATCGGAGGAAGGCCAGCGCCTCCTCCCGATGAAAATGCATTCACTACGCTTACGAGACTAATGATCCTAGCAATGGTCGTGCCCGCAATCACTAACAACCAACCAACCAAGCAATCACCCAATCATACGGTGCAGTCAGCCGTCAACTTAACGGCTTTCACTGTAGTTGTCTCCTCCCCATCGCTCACAACCCTCAACACCACCCGCTCAGCAACCTCACTGCCAGGCCACTTCCCCCGCAGCCGCCTCCACCGACAGCATCGCTCCCGCTCCCGGCGGCGCGGGGCCGGTGCCACCGAGGCGGGGGCCACCGAGGCGGGGGCCACCGAGGCGGGTGGCACGGAGGCGGGTGGCACGGAGGCGGGTGGCACGGAGGCGGGTGGCACGGAGGCGGGTGGCACGGAGGCGGGTGGCACGGAGGCGGGTGGCACGGAGGCGGGTGGCACGGAGGCGGGTGGCACGGAGGCGGGTGGCACGGAGGCGGGTGGCACGGAGGCGGGTGGCACGGAGGCGGGTGGCACGGAGGCGGGTGGCACGGAGGCGGGTGGCACGGAGGCGGGTGGCACGGAGGCGGGTGGCACGGAGGCGGGTGGCACGGAGGCGGGTGGCACGGAGGCGGGTGGCACGGAGGCGGGTGGCACGGAGGCGGGTGGCACGGAGGCGGGTGGCACGGAGGCGGGTGGCACGGAGGCGGGTGGCACGGAGGCGGGTGGCACGGAGGCGGGTGGCACGGAGGCGGGTGGCACGGAGGCGGGTGGCACGGAGGCGGGTGGCACGGAGGCGGGTGGCACGGAGGCGGGTGGCACGGAGGCGGGTGGCACGGAGGCGGGTGGCACGGAGGCGGGTGGCACGGAGGCGGGTGGCACGGAGGCGGGTGGCACGGAGGCGGGTGGCACGGAGGCGGGTGGCACGGAGGCGGGTGGCACGGAGGCGGGTGGCACGGAGGCGGGTGGCACGGAGGCGGGTGGCACGGAGGCGGGTGGCACGGAGTCGGGTGGCACGGAGGCGGGTGGCACGGAGGCGGGTGGCACGGAGGCGGGTGGCACGGAGTCGGGTGGCACGGAGTCGGGTGGCACGGAGGCGGGTGGCACGGAGGCGGGTGGCACGGAGGCGGGTGGCACGGAGGCGGGTGGCACGGAGGCGGATGGCACGGAGGCGGGTGGCACGGAGGCGGGTGGCACGGAGGCGGGTGGCACGGAGGCGGGTGGCACGGAGGCGGGTGGCACGGAGGCGGGTGGCACGGAGGCGGGTGGCACGGAGGCGGGTGCCACGGAGGCGGGTGCCACGGAGGCGGGTGGCACGGAGGCGGGTGGCACGGAGGCGGGTGCCACGGAGGCGGGTGCCACGGAGGCGGGTGCCACGGAGGCGGGTGCCCCCGAGGCGGGTGCCCCCGAGGCGGGTGGCACGGAGGCGGGTGGCACGGAGGCGGGTGGCACGGAGGCGGGTGGCACGGAGGCGGGGGCCACCGAGGCGGGGGCCACCGAGGCGGGGGCCACCGAGGCGGGGGCCACCGAGGCGGGGGCCACCGAGGCGGGGGCCACCGAGGCGGGGGCCACCGAGGCGGGGGCCACCGAGGCGGGGGCCACCGAGGCGGGGGCCACCGAGGCGGGCGCGCGCTCCCGCGGCGGCGCGGCGTGATTGCGGCGCGCGCCGGCCAGGGCGCGCCTCGCACAATATCGGAAGAGCGCCTGGGGAAATCGCCGGTCTCCGGCGCCCACAGCTCATCTGCCTGCCGCTGGGCGCGCTGCCGCTGGGAGCCCCGCCCGCTCACCCGCTCGCCAGAGGGCGCTGGGGAGCGCGGGCTGCAGGCAGCGCAGATAGGAGAGAAGCACTGCGCTCACGGAAGGAAGACCGCTTCATTGATTTGATTGATTGATTGATGATGCCCAGCGCGACAACTGTTAAGCTCATTGGTCCCACAAACATAGTGCATGTTTTATCGCGGGAGATGGCGGTGATGTTCCTTTGCGGGATGGCGAGATTCGACGCCGACCTACCCGTCAGGGTTTTTCCCAACCAGGTATCTCGCACTCACAGGGTACGAATGCTACGAAATTTGTTCATCAATGTACTGAGTCTCGTATGTTCATCACTAGTTTTTCAACTACATACTAGTCATTTCTCCAGCTATTAATTTTGTCTTGACCCGATTGTGATATTCAACAATAATTATCTCTCGCAACTGAGAATTGACATCTGTAATATCACGAACGGTTCGGACTGTATCCTTAAATCAACAATACGCCTAGCGCTGACCTGGACAATTCCAAACCAAAGAATTGTAGCAGTGGTAAATTGTAAGGAGTAATTTTAACAGGGGTATCCAACTTAGAAGGCGCCTAGGCCCACAACTAAAATCATTAATATGGTTGCGGGCCATACTTTCATCACTCGGACGATCCACACCTGATTCCCTAGCAATGCTGATCTCGGCAGTTTGCCTGACTGCACTGTAACGGTATATGTGTGTGTGGGAAGGAATGGATCCATGCGTGACATCAGGCCGTAACCCGTATAACGCAGTAAACCACATTACGATGATTTTCAATTTCTAAATTTATTAGAAAAATAATTCCTTAAATATAAACTTAGCCTAATTTGCATTAAGAGGGGAGTGTTTGCATTAATAGGGGGTGTAAGCAGGGTGCGTGCACTAGGCACACAATGTTCTAGCCCGACATGGATAAAATGGACTTTTATTTTAACTAAATAACCTTTCGCGGGTCGCAGTAAATGGCATTGCGGGCCGCCTGTTGCACACCCTGGTTTATTAGGTTTTTGAATAGGATAGACAATCTCTCAAAATCTAAGTTTTGAATGACGTATGAGGTCAATCTAGTCGGGTTACGGAAAATTGAAAAATCCGTGGTCAAAAAAGCTCAACGTAATACTTTCTATGCTAGTGCGAAGGAATCAGCAGACTCAAAAGGGGCGCACCAAGAAAAGTTTTTCGTAAAAACATCTTGTGTTAATGGTACTGCTGGGTAATGAGCTTTCTAGGGTTTGTGAGAAAACATTAACATTTTCTGCTGTAGTTACATTCTGCTATTTATGCCAGAACATTCCAAAACTTCCTTTCATGTCTCATTATAATGTTTGTTGTACATGGCATTGTCCTTCGCATTTGTTCTGTTGCTATCATAGGCCAGTTTTAAGATTTCCGAATTATTCTACATCCTTATTGTAATCGTTTTCAATATTTCATATTATTTTTTCAAAAGATTAGTAAATTTTACTTTCTGGTATGCGTACGTATGGAGTACTATACGTAGTATAAAATACATTAGGAAATGCTGCGGGAAATGGATTTCGAGGTTTCCTTAGAAAAGTTGAGTTACTTTATTATAGTTTACATACATCATCTTCTCTGTATTACTCCATATTGTGTTTGTTTTGATATACATTGTATTCTTACATAGTAATATCTTATTATACATATCTTATTAATATTTATTTGTTACACACGAAATCAACATTTAATATAATTCCTTTGCTGTACTCGTAATTACGTTTCCCAGCAATAATGTGCGATTAGGCCACAGCAGGATTCACTGCCGAAACTCAACTGAGAATCCAATGCAGTAAAGTGTAATGGACTCGATTTGGTAATCACTAGAGTGATGAATTCTACTTCATATAATCTTAATTACTCAGCTGATATCGGATATCGAAGGTGCACATGCGTACATTCCTTGCCATGGCTGTAATATAAATCAACTCATTAATAATAATGGAAGTATTCTAGACCTACGTTGATTTTGAGATAGTCTCTTGTTTGAGTAATGAATTAGGAAGATCTACAGGCTTTATTATTTTCATGTTAAATAATAACAAGAAACAGAATTAGTACATTTACACATTTTTAAGCAAGTTTTAATACCGTATTTTCTACTTAATACAAATGTCCTAATTACTTCTGAAGTATTGCCTCTAGTTGGAAGTTCCAATTAAAACATTAAATTCCTTGACATTTTCTCTGATAATTACAAAAAGTACTGCATCCTTATAAAATATGAACTGAAAAAGCAATAAATTTAGTAGGGTGAGTAATTTACCTTGATAGTATATCACTAGCTTGGCAAGAATTTTTGTTCAAATGATAAAAATTTAAATGAAACGTTATACATTTTTTAAAAAGTTTAAAACGTTACAAAATAAAACATGGAAATAAATACAGAATTATATTATCCAACAACATATTCATAACTAAAATAAATTTAATTCAATTATTATATTTACTTCAGATAATTTTGTTAATTTAAACTACTTCAGGTTAAAGAATCTCTGCAACTGAATTACCTCACTTTATTCAAGTTTATTTTAAATGTGTCAATGCCCGTCGATAACAATAATATAATATTAATTAAGCTCAACCAATAATTTTAAGGCGTTGTGGAAAATATCTGGATACCAATGAAATAAATAAATGAACCGCTGTTTTGTAGAATTGTTTTTCCTTTTTGAAAATATGACATCAAATTGTGCAGTCAGATTGCTGAATGATTTTTTTCAATAAATATAACTCATTATTGTAGAAATAATCAGAATTTAAAAGAATGATACTACAAAAATAGTAAAGAAGATCGTGTTTCAGTTACAGAACATGGGTGTAAAATCATTAGGCGAGATACATAAATTATTTACTGTAACTCAATTTTATTTTGCAAATTATCATGGAAGCTTGTTTTTATTTTTATTCAGTATTTTTTGTTTTGAATCTTTCTAAGTTAATAGTGTTTGATTGTACAGAATTTATTGCGATTTATCAATATAACTGTGTCACAAATCCTGTCGATCACAACCTCGTATTACAAAATAAATGGTAAGTCGGGAGGGTAGCACAATTTTAAAAGTCTTGTTTCTTTACAGTTTCAACGTTTCGGCTATTTATTTCAGGACTGTAAATAGTTATACACAACAAGAAGTGCCGGCAATAACACGTCATGAAGATTTACTGTAGATTTCTTTAGTATTTGTTGCAGGAGGAACAAATGTGTGTGTATTACATACGTCCAATAATGTACGTGAGCCTTCAGGTAATTGATTGTTCTTTTTTTTCCTCATGGAATGACATCGTCATAACCTGTCATTGCCAGCACTTACTATTTTGGGTATCTACTGTATATTTATAGCCCTCTAGTAGGTCAATCAAACGGTCGAAAAGTTGTCCTCTAAAACTCACACTTTTTATTTACCTACCCTCACTACTCTCCGTATATAATGTATGTCAGTTCCATTCTGAAACTCCTTTTAGTTAATAGTTTCCAGTTTATTTACCCTAGTAGTCGAGTTGTTAAGCTGAGACCCCAAAAGGTAAACTGCACTTTCAGTAAGCAATAATGTGCTGGCAGAGAAACTCGTCACTATAAGAAATATGCTGCTTTTTTTCGAAAAGCCAGGGAAAATATTAATTAGCTAGTATTTGGTGTGCGAGTTGGAAAAGGCAAGGGTTTCACTATTTCATAATAAAGTGCAAAAACGAGAAAGAATCGAAAAATTTACGTTACATACGCATTTCATGGTTTAATTAATTTGAAAACACACTTGAAACAATCCTCAATGAAATTTATTTCGAAATTACAATTTTTCTAGAGTTTTGAGGAACAATAAATCGCACATTTAAATTCAATTGTTAGGGAATCGAAAATTTGAGAAAAAATGAACCATAAAGGTAATTTTAGTTGACAGTACATAATGTAATGTCAACTAAAATTACCTTTATGGTTTATGTTTTTTACAAATTAAAAAAATTACATAATGTATTGAATTTACAGTAATGAAAAGTAATTATTTAATCTCTTTTGTAGTAACAACTAATTTCTCAAAAAGTAAAATCAATTTCGCAGTAGCAATTAGTGACTTTAGAAAATTAGTTTTATACAAGAATGGAGTTATTCCGTAAACACTTCTTTATAAAATAAAACATAGTTCTCGTTTCAAAGAGTTCTAAATAGTAAGTTTCTTGTGTGGCATTTTTTCTGGGTTCATTCTATAACAAATAATGGAGTCCTGGAAGCTTATATGTACATTCAACAGATAATGGAGATTGATTGGCCTCCATAGGTAATGTTAAGAACGTTTCAGTTTCTCGAAACTCGTATCGGGAATTTGAAGGAATAAAGGGCGAGTCGGAGATGTCATTACACAAAAAGAAAAGCATGTTGTTAAGGAACACCAATTTTTATTAATATTCCCATTTTTAAATTATTAACGCATGCTGCGGATATAATTTAGACGATGGTAACAAAAGGTGGTGGCGCTGGTGATGCTGGTGGCTCAAGAGCGCTTCTCAACCGTAGATGGCGGTGCGGAGGCCCAGAGGGGCGCTGTAGGCCAGAGGGGCGTGGGCGTACGCTCCGTAGGCGCCATAAGCCAGAGGGGCGGCAGCGATGGGGGCGGCGAGGGGGGCGGCGACGGGGACACCGGCGTAGGCCACGGGGGCTCCCACCAGGCCGGGGGCGGCAACAGCGCAGGCCACGAGGGCGAGGAAGACGAACTGTGGAGCAGAACAGAAACAGTTAGCATTGATGGAATATGGTATGGGCTTGAAGAAGTTTAGACATTACAAGTACATTATTTTAAAGGAAATATTATGAGAAAGATATTTTAAAAATCTATGAAATATTATTTAATATCTTAGTAGACAATAACGGCAATCCTTTTTTAATGCAACAAAAATATCAAATAATACATACATTTTTATTCTAAATTATTTGACACACGTGACTTCCGTAAGAATATAAAAACTACTTCATAGTCTTTATGTAACCGTAGTGTATAAGGGGAAATAGATTACATAGAGAATACTGGAAGTCTGCGAATATTTTGATTTCAGGTTTCCCAATCAAAGGGTTTAGTCTTCACCACGATTTGGTGGAAAAGAACAACAATTTTAAATACCCTAAAATTGTATCCAATTTGACTGATAACTGATAGTTCGAATTATAAAGAAATTTTAGTGCGGATGGAAATAAAAGAATCACTCGGATTCTTTCATGAGAGTTCCAGCTAATACCAATGGAATTGTTAAACAGACAGCAGGGGGGCTTTGTAGACCCAGAGCCTGCGGGAGATAGGTATTGTATGAGCTTGTTCACAGATTGAAACCACTTCTGATATGGGCGTTCTCTGTGCAGTCACACGTTAATGAAATCTGCGGTCAATTCCAGTTACGTTCCGGGGCGGAACTACTTCTGGAATTAACCGTCCCGCACTGACGCTATTTGATCAATGATAGCAATCGGGAAACATCAATATTTCTCACCTATTCAGAAGGAAAAACACGCTTTCAGTTCTCCACGCGGTATTACCACGTATGGAAATATTTGAGCCTAAAATGTTGGGGGTAACCGCTGCGGTTTTGGCGGCCCCGGGAATCAAATCACTTCGAAGCTTGGGCCGACCGCACTGTTAATGCACCGAAACCTCGCAATAGTGGTGGATCAATTCCACAACCTGTAGTTCTACCCTCCCTCCGCACCATTTCAGTAGGCCTGTTTGACACAAAAGATGCTTCTTTGGACCGATTTAATAGTACCTATTTCAAAGTTCTTGTACTACGGTATTTATTTTCATCCAGGAAATCTAATCTGCGCCAAAATTGCAATTTCCAGAGATTTTTGTACAAATTGAATTTTCCGAAAAAAAATTGAAACCATCATCATAACATATTAGTTTTGTATTAACAGACCTATTAGTTATTGTTCAAATACTTCAAAAAGGTAGTCTGAAATACTTTATTCCATTCCAAGCATTCTAATTGAAAAATAAGTCACAGAACCTACCTAGTTCTTCAAACTAAACTCCGAAAAAAATTGAAACCATTGTAGTAACTATCAGTTTTGTATTAACAGAACTGATTCTAACTGTTCCAATATTCCTAATATCCGTAAGGTAATCCGAAAAACTTTATTCTATTCCAAAAATTCCAATTGAAAAATAAGCCACAAAATCTAGTTCTTGAAACGAACTGCCGAAAAATTTTGAAAACATTATAGTAACTTCTCACTTATGAATTAATAGGACTGACTGTAACTATTCAAATATCCCCGATACTCGTAAGGTAATCCTGTAATTCGATAAACTATATACTATTCCAAAATTTGGAATTAGAAAATAAATAACAGAACCGATCTAGTTGTTGAAACAAAACGTCTCCACTACCTAAGCGCAAACTCCGCAAAGCCACGAGCAAGCTCGCACACTCACCAGCTTGAACATGGCGAAGGAGGGTTGTTGTCTGGTGCTCGGCAGAGACGACAGTGATTTCGACCGGGCCAACTGGGTTTATATAGCGAATCTGGAAGCCTTGCGTGGTCGGTGAAAGGCGTCGGCTCGGCTTGGCGCACGCGGCGTGGCGTGGCGTGGAGCGGAGCGGCGCGGCGCGGCGCGGCGCGTAGCGGGTGGGGAGGGGCGGGGCGGGGCAGGGAGCTGTGTCCGTGCGTCGCGCGCCGGGCCAAAAGACCAGGAAGGCAGAGGGGGGGGTGACGCATCGACCACGAGATCTCATGGCAACCGCCCACAATCTGAGGCTGGAAACATACCGGTCTACGGAGTACATCTATACACTTCCGAGTATTGTAGGTGAGCTTGTGATAAGTAAAGTGTCATAAATAGGTGATATTTTGCGATAAATAAAAAGATAGATATAAATTTAACTATTGAAAATATCGATGCATGTCAGTGAATACTATTTATTGATAGAACCATGTGAGAGAGTTTTATATGACTAAATATGTTATCACATGTCGTTGTTTTATTGGCCTTAATTTTCCCTTTTCTATGTTTGGAAATATTAGCACATCACGGTTCATGGAAATATGCCCTAGAATTAGATAATTGAATTTTATAAGCTACCCGATTTTTGATATTCAGTACTAAAAAGTATAGGAAGATATTAGTAATTTTCAATGCACCACTTAACTTTGATAATTTTCACTGAAACATGAAACCATAAATATTTATATAAATGTAAATTTCATTTCGTTTTGAAATATCTTCGTTATATTGGAAATATACTTTTTAATTGAGATTATTTATAATTATATATATTTAATTTATAAATGTATACATTTATATATTCATGGTTAGAACACTGTCATTTGTTACAAAGAGGATCCATTGAAGGAGAGAGGAAAAGAGGAAATTAGACTTAAATTCTATTTTCTTGATATAAGAACTCTGAGAAATTGTATTGATAATATACAAATAGATGTCAATTTATAATCTACGTCAGCGATTCGGATTATTTTAGTACAACCCAATAGACACGCAAATTCAACAAATGAAGTCCATCAAAGTTTGCATTATTTTTAAAGAAAGGACTAGTTGTGTCGTTTGCAAGGACGGCCTGAACACTCTGCAAAAGTATTTATTTTTGTATGTTATTTATGCCTACTATTTGTTTCGCCCCCAATTTTATATTTTTAGCGTGACCAGTTAGATTCGTAAGTAGAGGAAAAGGTTAAAAGTGGAGGGGAGGGAGCCAGGAGACGAACCCGCTCGCATATCGCTCATCTCTTTACAAAAACATTAAGACTATCGCACCGCTCGTGCTAGAGGACTTGCATATTAATTTCCTAGTGCTGTCGCCCGGTTCATGGAGAAGGACATAATTCATGCGACGGCCCGACTTGGCTCTCAGAACCGATCTCTTTTGCATTCATGGACATTAGTTTCCTCCATTTTAGAACTAATATCACTATTACTGCCATTATTATCTTTGCCTCGTTTCCGGTAAATAAAATAATCTCTTGACTCTCACCAATAAAAACTTTATTTTCAAAGTAGTAAATGTTTTCCATTTATTTGAAGTGGTCAGAACGTGTCTTCCAGTCCTCAAATGTAAGTCTAGGAAATACTCCAACGCACGATTTTTGCGACATCAAATAATTGAAATGTTTTTTTTCTCACTCCGGTACTATTTTTAGTTCTAACCCAAATAAGTCAAGAGAGTTCAGTCGTAATGCGATAATCCCTTTGTTATATTTCACGGAAACATTTCAGAAACAACGCGCACATAAAAATTACGCAAAGATGCCACTACACAAGTAAGGAAAGGAAACTGAACTCTTACGGAAAGCACGTTGAGAAGAATGAAATGCAAAGTCAAATGCAATGCATATATTACGGCTGTTTGGTAAATTCACGAAATAGTGGGTTAATGTTCTATTATTTGAAATGGGTGAATTAAGTAGGAAATAGAATAGCTTTGGAGGTCATTTCGGACTTGAGCCGAATAATGTGCACTGCCAAAACCATGTAAATATCTTAGATGAAGTACGTTTCAGTGTGGTAAACGGTGATCAGACTGCTCGCGGGAAGTTTCTAAAACTGTTAAGGGACAAGGCACATAGTTTCCACTATCATTGTGACAGTCGGAAACTTCACATTAGCATAATACCCCTTAAAATAACCTCATTATATATTTTAAGTTTCACTATGTATTTCGGACTTCGTGAAACAACTCCGGCCATCGGCTTTGGTGATAGACATAAAACAACCTGGAGAACGCATGATTTTCCAACGCATTTGTATCCTCTGGCAAACAGACAAGTCGCAGCTCTGTTGTGGAATCATTTTATTATAGTTATCTTGTCGTGCTTATCGTGTACATTAGCCGGATGATTTCCGAAACGGTCTTTTCCTCGTTATTCAAACTGCTCTCCACACACGCAGAGATTTATGATATGGACTAGTTCAGCGGCACAACCCTCTTAACCTTGAACTTACACGCTAAAGAAATACTCCAATGTTTTTGTTCAGCGCTCTTATCCAGCGGTTTTCTTTTCCGTTGGACGCATATTCGAAACCAACAAACTTAAAGTGTCCTCTGATCTGGGGCCAGCAGAACGCGAGGTCCTCCGCGACAACACACACATGAGAGACAATGCAGAAGCAACCATGCCCAAGGCGGGACTCGAACCGAAGGAAACCGTCGGACCGAAACCTTCGGACCGAAGCGCTGAGTCGGTACACGCTCTTAGCCACTTCCGCCAGCCAGGTCCTCAAAGTGAAGTCTGAAAAAATGCGACTCCTAATTGCCCAGTGCGCCTGGCGAGCGGTTGTTGTCGCGGGGCAGTGATGACGCGTGCGAGCGCCCCGCGCGGCCGGCCCGCCTCGCCCCGCCTCGCGCCGCCTTGGCCCCGGCTCCGGCCGCGCCGACCCTGACACCGCCGCGCCGCACGCAGCCTCGCTTCGCCTCTCGTAAATTCGGCGCCCGCAGGCGTTCCGCCTCGCCGACCGGTCACGCCGCCCGCGCCGCCGGCCCCTCTGCCGCCACCTCCGACGCCCCCCGCCCCTCACGCCACGCCGGCCCCCACGTCACCCCCGCCCCCCGCCGCCCCCACGCTCCCGCCGCACCCACGCTCCCGCCGCACCCACGCTCCCGCCGCACCCACGCTCCCGCCGCCCCCACGCTCCCGCCGCCCCCACGCCCCCGCCGCCCCCACGCCCCCGCCGCCCCCACGCTCCCGCCGCCCACCCCCGCCGCCCCCGCCGCCCCCGCCGCCCCCACGCTCCCGCCGCCCACCCCCGCCGCCCCCGCCGCCCCCGCCGCCCCCGCCGCCCCCGCCGCCCCCGCCGCCCCCGCCGCCCCCGCCGCCCCCGCCGCCCCCGCCGCCCCCGCCGCCCCCGCCGCCCCCGCCGCCCCTGCCCCAGATGCCACCGCTGCTCCCGCCCTCTCCCCACCGCTACCCACACTGCCCCGCCAACCTTGCCATCGCCGCCGCTCCAGCTGCTCCCGCCACCCCCCGCTGCCCCCGCCACCCCCTGCCGTCTACCGCCAACTCCACCCCATGCCTCTGCCGTCGCCCCCGCCACAGTCTCCTCCACTCGCGCCCCACCATCACCGCCTCGTCCACAGCTCCTGCACCAGCCCCAGCGCCATCCCTCGGCCCCGCCCCCCCCGCCCCGGTTCCCGTCGCCCCTGCCACCGCTTCTACCACATCCACCACCACAATCCATGCCGCCACCGCCACCGCCTCTGCCGCGGCCGCCGCTGCCATTGTCCCCACCGCCTGCCCGATTTCCGGGCCTGCGCGGCGAGCTCAACTCTTCTGGAAACTGGTGATTAACATGGCGTTAATTGATCGCTTTGGTTGTCGGTTGCGGAATGTTGTTGGCGGACAAGTGCTTGCTTTGTGATGGAAAATTAGTGAGTTTGATTTTGGTAATATCCTCGTGTGTTTTTATGTTGTTCAGTGTTCCACCTTGAAGTTAGCGATAACCGCCCGTTTTTATGAATGTCATTTAATTGAAATACATTTATTGCAGAGGCTTCAACGAAATATTCGACATATTGAATCAAATTCATTTATTTAATGTCTCTTTTTTATTTATTTTTCTTCAACTCTCGTATACACACACTGTTTCTTGTTTTGAATGTTGTTGTTGTTGTTGTTGTTGTTGTTGTTGTTGTTGTTGTGATAAAACATTCAGTTAATCGGTTTTACCAGATTTCAGATAAAAATATTTTATATTTTTCCAAGTGTTGGCTCAATATTTTTAATTTTTCTAGTTGTCAATGGTCTTGCTTCACCTCGTTCAGCCCTTATTACCATTAAATCTCTAAAAATAGTTTTAAAAATGTCACATTATTGGATAATTCGCATAATTTCATTTTATTGATACTTTGCTTACAGAATGAACCTATTACAAATCAAAACACAGTGTGCAACACAATGCTCAATCTTCAATATATTCAATTCCAAATACATCCTACCGGCTGAATAGCTTCCCCACTGTCTCTGTAACATCTCTGTTCAGGAGGTCCTAAGGCTCCAGTTCCGACGGTAGCGATTTTCGACACTACTGGGATAGCTAGGTCGAGTTCAGTCTTTGCCTGGAAGCGAATTTTTCCGGCCGGCTGCTCTGATCGGTAGTTTTTCTACATCTCTTTGATCAATATCAGGCGAATGCTCGATCAGTATCCTAACAACCGAGCGCCGGATCTCTCGCGAACTTTCCATTCTCTTCATTGTCTTATTCTCATCCCTCGCACACTCGCTCGCACACACACACACACACACACACACACACACACACACACACACTTACATGGAGTACACTACCACTCACGTCAGGAGATCCTCAGCCAAAGGGAGAAGAACACCACCACTTCCTGGGCTAAAATATTCACTTATACATTAACGCATATAAACAGCTTGTCTATTTGCGGAAACATCAATAAAAAAGAAAACTTTCTGTAATAATGACAATATAATATAAACTAATGGGGTCACAAAATGCCCTGACCTTCTCTCACTACTTTCTCCTCGTCTTATTTCTACTACTCCATAGTTACTACTCCAGTGTTTAAGGCTTGGCTATTAATCGCTGAGGTATTATCTCAACATCTTCCCAGTTGCAACCTATCGGGCCCTAAAATATGTTTTCACATTTTCTCAATTTTTCGATTCCCTGACTGTAGAATTGAAATATTACTTTAAAAACATTATAGAAGAGTAAAACATGGTTGTATATGCAAATGTAATTCAAAAACTAATTTTGAATTTGGAGAAATTTTTGAGAAAAAATTAAAAGTTTCTCAAAGGCTTCATGTAAAGTACCCCTCTCAAAATGCGTTTCAAATTCAAGGGTCCGTGTCGTCCACCAAATTGATCGGGGAATGCTAATTTTGGTTCAAATCCGTCTTAGTTTAGCCGCTAGTGTTGGTTAGAAAGACGAACAGACTTTTTACCGTCAACAAATTTTTTGGCATAAAGGACCCACAAAATGAGGATTCTATCTGCACAGGGAGTTAGATGATGTTGTGCTACGTGTAGAAACAATAATTGTTCCCTCTTTCGGTATCAGAGACTTATATGATCTATTCCGCAATTTTCGCTGCTGCATTACATAATAGCCTTTTGCAGAAAAAAATCTGCAAACAGACAAGATATAGCTGAGAGGCGCTGAAGAGAGTCAATAAGTTTTTGGACTGACCTTGATTTATGTGTTTTTCATTGCTCGGTCAAAAAAAAATAATAATTGCTCTTCCCTTGACTTCGTGTTTTTCGTGGAATCTTGTGGGCTCCTGGTACTTTCTAGATTTCCCCCAAGGATCACCGCAATAATGGGTTGAGTCAGAATTTATCTCTTTCTTGAGTTGTTTTCTGGTTCAGAGAATATGAGATATACTTAAGATGGAACTAGACGGAAGAATTTTTGCCAGTCAACCAACAAATTTTCAAAATGTTTAGTATACTGACTTTTCGTATCTTATATCGTGTTTTAAAAATAAATGAAGTCTTATTAAGAAGCATTGATTTAATGTCATTGTCGTAATTCAAAAGTACAGTATTATCTGCGAAAAGGGGGTAATTTAGAAATGACCGAAACTGGTATAATGTAGAGATTTATTGTAATCAGCAAGTTTAAGGTTCTCGTTTGTGGTATCTCTTCTCATTACGGAAGAATTTTGAAAATAATCTATTAGACAATATGTTCGTTTTGGCTTAAATTGTTACTTAACCTAACAAGGCATTGGAATAAATAAATAAAACATGTTTGTCTTATACAGTCAAAGGCAAGGCTTATAATTTACAAAACCTGTTCCTCTATGATGAAAGGCAAAGCTTGGAGTGGAAGCAAGAGAGTTCAAAGGGTTGAAGACAAATTAGTATTTTAAGCGATCCTCCATGACAGACTTCATTACCAAAATTATGAAAAATAAAATTTTTTCAAATGTAATCAAGCTTCCGTTGATATTTTACATTATTTGTATACAATTTCACTAATGTGAATTGTATTCGGTCGGATTAAGATACTATTGTATCTAAAAATTTCCTACTATTAGATTAAAATGAGTATTGTTGAAACCTGCAAGAAAGATATCAATCGTAAAGCTCTACAGTAAAATTTATTCATATTCGAACTCTGCTTGTTGTCATTTCCACGTCTTACAAGTGTCAACAACATGCTTATTATATACTGACCTAATAGAAACACAACTGGTTAATAAGCATAATGTGAAGATCGAGCTATAGAAAATGTGGTTCAAGTAATATTTAAATGGCATGTCCATAACCTACTTACGTTTAATAAGTACTATATGAATGATGTATTCATCATAAGGACCCTATTTTCGTATACTCACTCAATGTTGCTGAGATAAAATTTTACTATACAAAATGACTAACCTTTAACTATTAACCTCCATTTCATTCTTACCATTACCTAAATATAGAGTTCTGAACCTTGTAAGTCATTCATATGCGTTCAAAAATTAATAATTCTCTGTGCACCCGGTACTATGAAACATGTTTTATGAATTATTTATGAGAGCAGAAACTATTGGCAAGAAATGCCTGCCAGGTATTAAGTTGAAAAGCCCTCAAACAAGTTTATAAATGTATATGTTACTACGTACGTATCATTCAGAATATCGTTTTTCCTACATACGCAAAATTTATAAGAACATAAGACTACATATAATTGTAATTGTAAGTGAAAGTTCACTCATTTACGTATTTATATAGAAATAATATTATATGAAATATTTTGATTGGCTAAAGAAATGGTCGACGAAATCCATATGCAGCTCTTACGTTTCAAACATATTAATTATCATTCACTAATACAAATGCCTGCTCGACCCCACACGCAACACGCGGCGCAATGAAGCCCAGGTGGATTGGCAATTGCACTTAACATTTTTAAAATTCTCATTTCAACCTGTACCTTTCAATTAGTACAATTTTTCAAGGTTTGGAATAAAAACATATTTCGTAACTTTTGATCAAGATGTCAGCTATTTATATAATAGGTATGCCATTTTACCTGTTGTTGAATAGTTATGATTTTCAATATATTTTTTTAAATTAAATAATGAAAAATGCTGAAATGCTGGAAAGTGCAGAAAATAAAATATTTGGAATAAGTGTACGAGTGTGTTACTGTGTGAATATTTTTCAGAAAACATGATTTAATGCGGGAAGAATTGTAACTTGTGATTGTAGAATTGTAGAAGTGCTGTAGAATTGCTTGAAGAGTTGTATAGTGTGATTTAATTGCAATTAACTGAAACGCCATCTAGTGGAGTTACAACAAAGAGCATACAAACCTTTTCCATAAAAAAGCACACTAAGATATGTCTAGTTTCATTGAGATCGTTGTCTTCAAAACATGTTGAATTTCTAACTTACAAAGTATTTTCTACACCAGAATTTATCGAAACACAGTCCATCAGATATGTCAAAAGCTCAGGTATTGTTGAAAGATGTTAATTATTTTCAGACTCGTTCCTCTTGTGTTGAGTAATTTAAGAAAACAGTGTTTAACGTAATAATCTACCAAAGGAAAGTAGAAGCTGAATCATCTACTTTTCTGCTTTTTCCTTTCAAAAGTTGTAGTTTGACAGTTATATTAGTTTAAATATTAATCGCATCACTAAAGGAACTGTTGGAACGATCTGACCAGGATAATCAGTCAAGGCAGTTGGACGTTTGGGCACTGAACGGCCGTTCCATAAAAAAGAAGCTCTTGTGAAGCTTCTATGTAGCTTTCTCATTGTCAGTAAAACAAGTGTAATTTGAAAGAGGAAAAAATGAAAAATTTAATTAACACACTCTTGACTGATTAGTTGTTATCAACATTTGTTAGAACAGAACTCAGCCATAGGAAGTCTTCGTTTATAAAACGGTTGCACACAAACTAAGTAGTTACAAATTTGCCTTTGCTATTAATAAATTTCAGTCTCGACGGTGCGCCGATGTTTGATAAGTACACTCACGAGGATGCTTTTCTAAGCTTCATTAAAGTGAACGTGTTTTAATGTACTATTCTATATAATATTATTTTTCTTTAATAAAAGGAAAGTGTATATTAGACAAAATAATGCCGATGGAGTTAGAAAAGGTTTTGTGTTTGGAATATCTATACGTTTCTTACAGTTATATTAGTAAAAAGAAGAGTACAAGACCAAATTTCCTCAAACCTTCGATCTTGTGATGTTCGTGGCCTATTTGTTAGCGTATTGCTCCAGCATTAACTGGTGTAGATTGATAAAAGCAAGGAACACTGTCTGAGCCGTCGGCCGCTATAATTCTCCTCGAGGCAGCGGCTGAATTCAACGCAATTGTCTTGCTAGTGTTCAAAATCCTGACACACCTACGGGACTTGAACCGAAGACCTCCCGGTCACAGGTACTGCAGTGACATTACTTCATGCAGAGTCACCTTTACCGGTAGGAATTTCGGGTCTATAAAGCATACCTTCCTTAATTTTCGCCAGTCGCTAGTTTTATTTTAGTTTTCTTTTCATATATATAATTTTTTCACCTCTTCTAAGTAATCATCGCCTGATGTTACTTAGTCACAATGTTACTCCTTGCTGCAACCTGCTAAAAATCCTGTACCGTTGAGACTGTACACACAACCCGTATGTAAAGACTTCAACTTATCACAAGAACTATTCACGTGATAGGACAAAATAGAACAGATTTCAGAATCAGGGTGTGACGAATAGTAAATATTGCGGAATCTTTCTGCCTATGAATTTTCTTCTTAGACTTTTAAACACTTCTTCGGAATAAGTTCAGCAGTACTCTGCGTATAAGGTGTTATGCTATTATTCACCGTTTCGAAATATCACCACTAGAACTTTATAAGACGAATCAATTGATCCTCTATTCTCATTTCTTCTCTTTGTTGTTGTTATTACCTTTAATCCTCTTTCTCTTCTCTTTGCAGTGTCTTTCTCATTCTCTCTTCTTACGTGTATATCCTCACGAGATGTATATCCTCCGCCTCTCACTCTTGTCTTCTGTTCTTACCTCACCTACCTTTACGCTTGTTTCTGTCTGTCACTGATTGATTTGACGTGTCTTGGGACATAGTGCGTCGTTGTTCCTCCCACCGGCGCAATCTGGGGCGCGGCCAGGGGCGAGGACGCGGCTCCGCAAAGGCCGCAAGCCCATGGTCGGAGGTGTCGGCAGGGCGCCGTAGAAACTGCGGGACGGGGACTTGGCCAGAAAGGACAGGGACCAGAGCGGAGAGTGGCAGGGACCAGAGCGGGGAGTGGCAGGGAACGCAGCGGGGAGCGGCATAGACCGGTAAAAAGAGGGGTGGGGACTAGAGTGATCAGAGACGGGGACCGAAGCGGGGACGGGCGGAGACCGATGCAGGGAGCGGCAGGGACTGGTACGGGGAGCGGCAGGAGCTGGAGCAGGGATCGGAGCGAGGAGGGGTGGGGAACAGAGCGGTTAGAGGCGGGAACCGAAGCGGGGAGGGGCGAGGATCGCAGCGGGGAAGGGTTCGGAAACCGTCGCGGGAAGTGGCGGGGGCCGGAGCGGGGAGGGGCCGAGCAGAGACGATTGAAATTGTGTCGCGGAGAGGAGAGGAGAGAGGAGAGAGAGGAGGGAGAGAGAGAGGAGGGAGAGAGAGAGGAGGGAGAGAGAGAGAGGAGGGAGAGAGAGAGAGGAGGGAGAGAGAGAGAGGAGGGAGAGAGAGAGGAGGGAGAGAGAGAGGAGGGAGAGAGAGAGGAGGGAGAGAGAGAGGGAGGGAGAGAGAGAGGGAGGGAGAGAGAGAGGGAGGGAGAGAGAGAGAGAGAGGAGGGAGAGGGAGAGAGAGAGAGAGAGGAGAGGCAGGGGCGAGCCGGAGATCAGAGCGTGGTGGGGAGGGGCAGAGAGAGAGGGAGGGAGGGTGGGGCGGTCCCGTGCTCGGAACCCTTGAATTCCCACGCCATTTGCACACTCGACTGTGTTTCGCCATACCCCTGCTCCTGCTGTTCCGTGTTGTAAAATCGCCACACTTGACTTGGCGGAACTCGTTTAAGGTTCAAGGTGAGAAGTTCGACAAATGTATGTTTCCTTTCTTAGTTACTTCCATGAGTACCAAAGCAATATGTGGGGCACACGATTTCGGTAAATTGTTATATTTTGGTATGAGAAGTGTGTTTCTCTTACAATTTCATTTCATGAAAAACATTACATTCTAAGTTGTGCTCTTCTAGTCATTTTTTCCCGACAATAAAATTTTTCAACTTCATAAATGACTGTACTTGGTTGAAAAAAATAATTAAACGAATGCTCTTTGTGTTTCTGAGATGGCGAGGAATTCTTGTAATACAATAATGTATGAATAATGTATACGCAATGGACGCGTCAAAACGTTCATCACTTTTTAATTATCATTGTATCATGGTTTAATATTCAACATAAGGAATATGTGGTGGTAAGTGTGGCGGAACCTGTCTGGCAAGAGACTGCTTGCTAAATAATAGTTAGCGTGTTTCAATTGGATTCCGATTTCTGTACGTAAGTTGGGGGTTATTTTAAACAATTTTTTTAGAAAGTTTCCAGGACTGACAGACGAGTTTTTAGATTGCAAGGACGGAATTTACACTGAGTGAGTGTTCATACACCAAAAGAAATTTGTGAATAAATTTAAACTCAAGGCCTCGTATTTCGTAGCTTAAGCCTTGCGAACTCGGATAAATACTTTCCGTAAATCCTGTTTCTTAAATTTAAGTCTATTGCATCACGCAATAATTTTAGAATGTAAACCTTTGATTGACATTCTCAAACAATTGTAATGAATAGTGTGAAATGTTCATCAATACTGAAATATACAGCAAACTTCTATTATTGCAAACTACCTAAAATACGTTTAGTTGCGGATATGATTTATTCTTGTCACTATTATTTAAGAATTTTCACATTGTGAAATTCGAGGATTCAATTTTTTTACGTTTATGACGTATTAATGATACTTCTCAAACACTCTGATACTTCTTTTATTTGTCCACAATCCATTGCCGAGTAATGCTCTCTTTTGTCAGTCTCTCGCTTCTAAGCCCTGCAATGTTTCGTGCTTGCAATGGACAGATTTCTTCAAACATTTCTCCCCAACATCAAAGAAGAACATCATCCAAAACCCTACTGCCTTTTGATAGAGAGCTTGAAAGACAACGTATCTTAAAAATAAATCTCATTCCTCAAAAACAGTGAAACTCTTCTAGTTATTATCTGTTGTTACTGGTATCCTTGCGAGTAAGAAATTCAAAATGACGATATTAGACCAGAACAAATTAACGAATGTATCACAGATGAGTTAAAATTTCGAGAACGCTGCACGAGCTTAATGTGATATATGTCGCAAATATGCAAAATACATATGCATTTGTATCATAAACAAACGTCATGCTCATGCAGAGTTCAGATGATAAATAGTCGCCACTATAAAAAGAAAGAACAAGGGGATGACTTCTTCACTCTATTACATTCACCAACGTATTCATTGCCGAACCACTCCATGCTCAAAACTCGATTATCAAAACATAACCTCCTTAGAATATCTTTTTCGTAGTTTATTACTCTGTTTGGTTCAATGTAGTAAGTTGAATGTAGAATTGAAGGTTGAATGTAGTAAGTTGCAGATACTTCTCAATTATGAAGACACCATAACGTAATCTTTATTCTTTTCTCGCCCCCTTATATATTATAAAACAAAACTTATTATAAAACAAGATTACTATTTTTTATTCCTTGTTGTGCATTTAACATTACGTAATTTAGCTTGCTAGCTCAAATGCTTTGAAAACTGTAAGAGTTTAAATGAAAATGGAAGTAAAGTTTAAAAAAGTGAGAGATGAAATGTAAAAATATCAGAGAGGCCTGGAAATGTTAGGTCGGATTTAGAATAAAGAACGTGGCTGTCATAGTGGTAACACACAAATATAAATGTATTTAATTTGTTCTTAAGTTAATTTGTGTTTCAAATGCACCTATAAAGAGGGACACGTTGAGACACAAAAACGGAAATGTCGATTACTCCACAAATATTCAATATTTATTTTTGATCTTGCGTTATAGATATGTAACATTATTATTAATAATTTAACTGAACAAGAATTAAAATTAAATATTTTGTTGCTTTTATAATTTTTGATAATATGTGAAATTGTGATAATGTCTCAACATCCTTATAGAGCAAGTTGAGATTGTTCGCGTTTCGGTGATACGGTTGTGTATTAGAAGATGGGTTGTAGATTATGTTGTTCTTTTATGCCATTAGACACTATAACATTATCTTTGTACGTTTACAAACGTACGTTTGTACGTTTACTATAAAAGTACTCTTTGTACGTTTACAAAGAGTACTTTCAATTTTTGTGCAATGAACTTTGAGGGCTTTTGAACAGTTACGTTCTCTAGAGAGTAACCAAATTGTTTAAAATATTGTTCACAATATAGGAATTTAAATAAAGCGAATCTTGCGAGAATGTAATATAATGAGGAAGTGGCTTATGAAGAGTAAAATAGACAATGTATTTTTTTTGTGCAGACTTAAACCGCTATATTTTTGTACATGAAGACCTGCAGTGATGAATAGACTTTGACTCAAGGTGAGAAGTCTTTCTGCTAGTGGTAAATAAAATGCTGTATAATTAGAGGGTCAATTGTATAAAATTACTATATAGAGTTACACGTCGGTCTAATTAGGGTGGGTAATTCGAATTATTCAAATTATGCGAAGGACGAAGCTTATCTATATCTGGCTTACACATATGGCTTACATATATCCTTTCATTATAGGTGAATTTATTATTTGACATTTTGTGTTTCAAATCTTGATTCGCATTAAGTTTCTCACCCTTGATGTTTATGTTGCTGTAAAATAAAACAACTATAAATTGTGGATGCAAAATTCTGCTACAGACTAAATACTAATAGGAAAGGTTTGAGAAAGCAGAAAACGCATAATATTTGGTTGAGAGTTTATTTAAATAAGTGATAATATATCACATGCTCTTCACGCCATTCAACCACAAGAGTCGTTAGTTTTATAAACTCCCAGGGTATGGTAGTTTTTTGTGAAGTGTAGATATGGAAAGTTCACAGCTTAGCCGTAGATGGCGCTCTTGTAGGCCAAGGGGGCAGCGCCATAAGCCAGAGGAGCGGCGCCGTAGGCGACGGGGGCGGCGATGGCGGCGGGGGCGGCGTAGGCGGCGACGGCGGGGGCGGCGACGGGGACACCGGCGTAGGCCACGGGGGCTCCCACCAGGCCGGGGGCGGCAACAGCGCAGGCCACGAGGGCGAGGAAGACGAACTGGAGAAGAAATTGCGAATTAATTAGGTTCTTACTTGTAATTAAGATAACACGTTCCTGCAATATTAGGACACTAGTACAATAATAAAATGTGGAATTGTTTTCTGATATTTTTTCTCACAACATTTGTTAAGAAATTTTCTAAAACATAAGGTTTAGGGTCCTTTGAAAACTGTGTTATGAAAAATTGAATATTAATTTGATACATACGATTAATTAAAAAAACATTTTCGAGTCTTCCCTCTCTATTTCCTTTCGAGGAAAAAAAATTGAAGAATTAGTAACGTTCGTTCTACGTAGCAACAATACTACCGACTGAACATGCAAGAATGAGAAGTAAAGTTTTCTTCACAAGTGAGATTTATCACAATGGCGACAATAGAAGCAGAGATATATGTTAATTATTTCAAGTGAAAAACGTTCTTAACCTCGAGTATTGTACATTGTTTTATATTTTATTTCTGTAGATCAAATCGAGAAATTAAAGAAAATAAAAGTAAATAATTTATGCTCATATTCACTACGTCGTTCCATGTTTTAGTACGATCGTTGTAAAGGAAACATTCCAAAATGTATGACTTTGAAATATTTGTAATTTATATTAGCAGTGCAATAATATTTTCATTCGTAAGCAGTATATGTGATTGGCATAATTAAAAAATACTGTACTTTTTAAAATTTATTTATTGTTGATGTTTACATAGATCAGTTTATTAGCTTCTCTGTATGTATTTTGTAGAATTGTAACTATACTCATTGGAACTTAACATTTAACGAACTACAAATTTATTGAGGAGACTCTTAGAGCACCTAGTATTTTAGCTGAGATGTGAAAAAACATTAAGAAATGCTTCTACGACAGTGCCCTAGAAGAATGAACTCACCAGCTTGAACATGGCGGCGGAAGGAGTCTGTTTGCTCGGCGAGTGAACAGTGGCGTGGTCGGCGAGCGCCGGGGTATATATAGGGGCGCAGCGCGGGCGCGGGCGAGGGCGCGGCTGCGGGGCCTTGGTTCGGCTCTCGGTGCAGCGTCTGGGCCGAGGACGCGGTGAGTCACGGGGAACCGGTCCTTGACGCCGCGCGGCGGGGGCGGAGGCCGCCCCAGACCCGTTGCGTGTCGGCACGTCCACGAGGCATAACGTCGGAGCTGTCGATGCACTCGATTGCAGTTAATTGGACTTCGGTGGACGTAGTAGGGAATGACCCAATGAGTCGAGAATGAAAGGGAGTCGGTAAAGAAAAGGTTTATCAGGAGATAACATTTGAAGGAGTGAAGACCAGCACGATATAAGTGATATTAATTCTGAAATAAAGGTTCTTATTTCAGGATATATTTAATAGGAAATGTATTTTCGTGGTTTTAACGAACAAATCAAATACTACGGTTTTAATGAAGAAATAAAGTACTACGACTTTAGTGATTTGACTTAAATGAACTGATGTCTCAGATATTACAAAACGACAGTTATACCGTTCTTGTTTTCACCCATTCATACTTTTTAGTAAACAATACAAGTGTCTTCCGGCTTGGAGATCCGTGGTCACTTCGTTGAATGGCCGTGACTGCCTTGGCTTGAAGAGTCGCGGGTTCGAATCGCGCTCCAGGCGTGAACGCTTGCGTGTCCAGTTACTGTTACCTCAAAGTTATAAAAACCTATCTTAAATTGCAGGGGTCGCTATAAGTATCAGCTGAAAAGTTACCTTAAATACGGTTAAAAAAGAAAAGGTTTTTAATAACCAGTCTAAATTGTGGTGGCACGACGGGGTCGCCTCGGAAATCGTCTTGCGGTAGGCTTCTGGGTTGATGTCCCAGCAAGGCAAGCACGTTTTGAATTTGTGATTTTGGCGTGGATGGCAAGGGCCAGATCACGCAGAATCGTATTGTCTAATCTGCACATCAGTGATATTAAGGTCTCCTACGTATGGGACTGGCACTCTTCGTGGCACAGTAGCCTCCCATGAGCTCCTCTGCACAACTAGCTTCTGAGAAGGAAACACTCTGTATCTATCCCGCCGTTTTCCAATTTAGTGGAATAGCATTTAAAAAACAGGATATGCGCAGAAAAATGAAAGTAAAAATACTAATAAAACATAACAACAAAATTTCTTAAATATGTTTATATAAAATCGGCCTAATCATAATTCATGTGTAAATCAAAAGCGTTCAGTGCGACTTTGACTGCCTACTGATTTCTTGTGGCGAGGTGATCAACTGCATTGGGTGGTGATTGGGTGGTGATTTCGTCGTGCTACCCGTGTCACGGTTTCCCCTTGGTTGCATCAACCTTGATATCACTGCTGTACATTATATTTCTCGGTATATGCAGGTATTGGTTCACTTGAATTACGCTGTTATCTACTATTTCTGCCAAGCAGAAAAAAAATGCACTCGGGCTCTCGGAAAATTTCGTGTTCATACTAATTTATTTCTATAAAATGAATACTTCTAAAATATTTTCAAGAATTGTTGTTCTTACTAATAAACAATAAATGTCAATACTCTTGCCAACGAAAAATAATCCATGAGGAAGGAGTGTTGACACTTAAGTATTCGATAGATACAATTTTGGGTGTCTCTTTTTGTATGTAGAAACTATGCAACTTGAATATGTAAATGTTAACATGAATGGAGATTTTAGTAGCATTTCCAAATTTAATCTAGGATTCGGTTTTTCGTGAAGGATTATATCTGTGACTAATCAATACTATGATAATTTAGTTGAGAAAAAATTGAGAATAATCCCTATTTCTATATCCTTTGTATTATCTTAATATCTGTTTGAATGAATGAATGTAAATTTTATTGGCTTTAACATTTAGTTAACAATGCCATCATTTTTTTACCCTACTGAGCTGGAACTCTCTCTTCCCATTTGTTCCTTCCTGCACTTCCTGTCTTCATTTCCACATGTTAATTTCATTTATTTCGCCACCTGAACACTGCAAATCACGCCATTTTTACAAATCCTCTCCTGTGACTGTGAGTTAGGCTAAGGAGAGAACTTGTATGGATAAGGCGATTGCAGTGCAAAGGTAGCGTGGTAAATGAAATTAAAAAGTGGAAATGAAAGACAGGAAGAGCAGGAAGGAGCATGTTAGAAGGAAGAGGTGTGAGAAAGGTGGGTGGATCCGAAAGATCCGGAGTAAAAATACCCTGATGAAGGTTTAATAAAGACCGAAACGTTGGCAATTTAAATGATATTTTTCTTCTGACCGAAACTCAAGAACAATCCATTATATAAATTAAGGTGGTCATGAAATCACGTACGTGTTATTTACAACGTATTTCAATTATGTAGTAATTTCCAAGTACACAAACTGTGTTTCATACCGTAACTTCTATAATAAGTTGTAAATTGCGCCCGTTTACCGAGACATGAACTGAAAAAAAGACGCCCAGTAATCGCAGTGTTTGTGAGAGAAATTGTGCCATTCACGTGAGCAGAGTTTCCGAACGTGCTTATGTGTACGTAATGACGTCATTACTGCCGGTTGTAATCATTGGCCTCTTGTGCGGGCATTTTCTAACATACTACTAGTCTCCAGGGTTTCGGGGCTACAACTCTCTGTTGCACAGATGATGGTGCACTTAAGGTGAATATATATTAATTGTTATTATTGTATTTATGGGTGTGAATATTTATTTATTAAATCTAATTAATAAGTAATTATTATATATAGCTAACTGCACTATTTGTTGACTATGTTACTAGGCCGAAGGTCTTTAAGCCTTTACAATACCTGCATTCTACCGCGCTTTAACCTTTTGAACGTGTGAATATTCTAGGAAGAATTCCGCAATCCACATCCCATTGATATAATCCTACTGACACGTATCAGGGTTCTGACTTGTGTATAATCCCACCTCATTATACAGTCCACTTTCAATTGATTCATTTGCTAAGCCAGACAAAAAGTTCTAGCACCACTTGTGAACGAAGACCTTTAAGCTATATTGAAATGCAAGTGGATGTGTAAAATGCATTTAATTGGCTACTTCTGACGTATTTTAAAAGACAATCATGAAGTGTATATATCCGTGAGAACTACTACATCCGATAAATAAGTTATTGTGAGTTTCAAATAATAATGAAGTATTTTTACTTGCGTACAAGCGTTTTTTTAAGTGCAATATAAATGTTTTTTGTAAAAGATCAAAGAAAAACTATATTTATAATACATTCATGAACACTTGAGTGCTTTATTGTTTCGCAAAAATTACTAACAGCCACCACTTATTCAACCATTAGAACGGAGTTCAAGTCAAATAAGTTTGAAAGTAACTACTAAACTTCAACCTAACAATTGATTAAAATATTTCTCCCACCAATTAGTATTAAAATTAATAATTATTTATATATAAATAATATAAAAAATCTCCAATGATAGATTGAAATTATTGATATTCGAGTATTGGCAACTGATGGATGCAATTTATCTCCTTTCTCACTTGCATGAAATAGTAGTACGTGTATGTAAAAGCAAACCGAAGTCGGATATTTCGATATCGAGCAGGACTTATGATACCCACGACAAACTTCAAATATATAGACTTATGAAACTGTACAAGGTGAAATTCTCATCTTTCTTTCAACATACACATTCATATGTAGCAGTCTATTTAATATATTATTTACCGGCATCATTACGAACGAATTGTGTTCATGGAGTAGGTATTCCATCCATGTATGCTCACATCCGCTCACATTCGCTCAAATGTCATTTCAGTTAGAGTATTAAATGTGTGCGAAATGATCATGGAGTCACCTGCGAAGATTTATGTTTGAACACTACACAACAGTTGTTGCGACAGCGAGTGCACCGCGCACCGCGATCCACTCCAGGGATCAAATGCGGAAACCCAGGGGCGTGCGTCCCTCCCGCATCTGCCCATTAGCAGTGATGCAACCACACGTCTGCGCCAACTGCGCCAACTGCGCCAACTGCGTTAATTCCCACTTTCGGTTCGTTATCGCCCACCCTCCACACGATTTCCAGCCTAGTCATTGTTGCGGCCTTCAAGTCCCTTTGGTGTCCGCCGTATCCTTCACTCCACAGTTATCATCCCCAGTGGTCCCGCATTCACGTTCATGTCGCCTTTATACTCTCATGCCGCCCGTTATGAAGTGATTTTCATCAAAGTTGGGTCAAATATTAGAATGAAAATATTAAACGAAAGAATTGTATGACATTTTTGGCTGCGAAAGGGAGAGACGTAAACTGTTTCATACCCCAAATTTAAGAAAATAATCAATGAGCTACAAAATTATTACTCTGCAAACTAAATAATTTAGAAAGCTGTGCCATATTTGCACTCATCATAATGAGACTTCTGTTTGGAGTTCGTTAGGTCTTGAAAGACATGGTACACTTAAGTCCTAGTGCTTATGGAAGCTGGAGGCCAATGAAGGAATCTGAGAACCAACGACCCCTTTTTGCTAACCAGCCCCGGTATCTGTTAATAATTCAGTGAATACAGTTTTTCGCTTATACTTGGCTCTCCTGAAGACGTCGCGGCCAAGGCACAGATGACAACGTTTCAGTTATCATGCTGCGACCTTCCTCAGGTCAAAATGCGGAATGGGCAACAACAAGCCATTTCGCCTCGGGAAATATAGCAGCGAAAGCCGAAACCCTATCGGGAGGTTCTAGGTTCGAGTCCCGACAGTGGCAGGATTTTCGAGACCAGCCATAGCTAGAACAAATTCAGCCGCTGTTTGGAGAAGAATTCTTGCGGCTAGCTAGCATTGCCCTAACAAACGGGCATCAAATCGCACGCGATCTTTCCTTCTTCTTACTTGTACCTTAGCGGCGGCGATGGTGTTTAGCGGCGGCGATGGTGTTTAGCGGCGGCGATGGTGTTTAGCGGCGGCGATGGTGTTTAGCGGCGGCGATGGTGTTTAGCGGCGGCGATGGTGTTTAGCGGCGGCGATGGTGTTTAGCGGCGGCGATGGTGTTTAGCGGCGGCGATGGTGTTTAGCGGCGGCGATGGTGTGACGGTTAGCGTAGCGGACTGATATACCCAAGCTCGCGGGTTCAAACCCGATCGAAGCCGTGGATTTTTAGGGCGACAAAATCCTTCGTACGGCTTCCTTCGGAGGGGAAGTAAAGCCGGCTGTCCCATGTTAGTAGATTTACTTGCATGTAAAAGATCCTCAAGCCTAAATGACGCCTCTGAGCTGAATTCAAAATCGCCTGTTTCTCGCCCAAGAAATACCTCCTTCCTCTGCTAGTTGGTGAAAGGAGCGTAGCGAAATTTGCGTGGTCAGACGGAAGAGTGGGCCTGATTGCCCGAGTCTCGCCACGTAAAATAAGGCAAATTCAATACTTTTTTCACCCCTTACATACACACACTTTCACTTGCATACATTACACAAGTACACATCATGTTCGGGAGCTTAGAGCTTGTTCCGTCTGGGCGGGTGACCGCTGTGGGAAGAACCTGGTTGGGGAAAAGCCCGCAACCCCACGTGTAGGTTGGCGTTGGATTTCGCTTCAGGATTAAAAGCATGTTTCACACTTGAAGGAATAGTGACCTTAGCTTCTGATGCGCCCGGAAACACTATGCACTCAATCGAATCTTTGTTCTTCACATCATATTTTACTCCATATTTACAACTCCGTATCAATTTTCTATTATATATTTTTTTTCGTTAATCGGCCAACTAGGACCACGCAGGCAAGCATCCTGCATTTACAATGGCTCAGTTTTTATTAATTATCACAGTCGCAGGTGCTTGCGACAATTCTTTGGGGGGACCATCATTTTAGCTGGATCCGATTTTTATCCCCCACGGTTGTTAGCCCTGGGGGTATGGAAGATGAAATGATGATATGATGATAATGGGGGTGAGAGGACAACACATACAGACATACACAAATACACCCATGCCCGAGGCGGGACTCGAACCCGCGATCTTCTGGTCCGAAACCACTCCGGCACTACTGCCTTAGCGATCTCGCCCATCTGATCGGCTCTATTATGTTATTACTATTATTATTTATATTATTATTATCATTATTATTATCATTATTATCATGGGTATTTTTATATTTTTTAAATTTTATTTCTTCCTACTCAATTGTAACAACTGAATTAAAGTAGACCTACATAATATTTCCGGCAAGTTGCCAGCAGTACTATGGTATTAAAGCAAGTTTTCTGTACTTTGCATTATTTTTTAGTACAATAAAAAAATGTTTGTATCTTTGAATTAGAAATGTGAAATGTGTAATTTTTTGGTTGTATTCATGTTCAATGGTAAAAAATCTCGCATATTCTAAAGCAACGAACTATATCTTATCATACGCATAGGAATATTCATAGACGAGATAAAACGATCAGAGGGGGAGTGTTTCCCTAAAGATTTGAAAGGGGCTCTGTACCCTAACATAAATATGTTCAGTCGCAGATTTGCCACTTTTTTAACCTGCTCATTTTGGAGATTGTTATGCGAGGTTTGGAGAAGAGACTTGCCGAGCTATCCGGCATCCCCGTAAATGTCTCAAAAACCAATGAATATTATTTGTTAAACGTATCACTTAAGTTGTAATTTCGTCCTCCATGTAGAAAGTTTATTTCGTATTGTATTAAAATGTCATGTGCTCGTCGATGATGGACAACCTGCTATTTGACAGAATTGGAGAACTTTACATTTTGGTATCAATGATTCAGAATTTGCTTGTTTTTTAGTTTCATAAGAAAATTTTCAAAGGAAACTAGAAAGGAAGGTAATAAAATAGAAAATAAAAAACCGCATTTGGACCATTACAATTTGTCGATGATATAATATCTCCGGTGTGGTAAGAGCTTAATGCGAGGTTTTCGTATCAAAATAAATAAATAAATATTTATTATATATAAAGTGTAGAATGCCCAAACTTAGCCAACTGTACATTACTACTATCAAACTGTGTTTTATTTCTTCCAGTACAATGTTTTTCTTCACAAAGAAGGTTGCCATTTATCGTCGATGATATGTTAGTCAAAAAGGGTAATGGACAGGGAGGCACAAAAACGTAGTCTCCCCCTTTTATTTCACGTTACGCGCGCCAATGGGTATGTTAACAGGTACTTTGTTGCTGCCACCTGTTCTTTCTCCCTGAAAACTCATCCACCACCACCACCTCCCCCTCCCTCCTAGCGACCTATCTATCCGACACACACACACACACACACCTCCGCGCTTCCGCCACCTCCTCCACCGCATGTGTGTGAGCGCGGAAGCCTCGGCGCTCCTCGTGTGTGCCTAAATGCGGCACTGCATGTTTGTGCATTCGAATTCGCATTGACCGCTCCCGCCGCCCCCGCCGCCCCCACCGCCCCCGATGACCCGCTGCCTGAAAACTCGCGAACTCGCGCTGTTCCGGGCAGATAGTCACAGTGCGAGGGACTATGTCAACACGCTGCACGTTTGATGTTGCTGAATGTACGGTATATCGGGAGTCATCAGTATGCACGCAACGTGCCGGGAATATAACGATATACGTAGACGCATAGAGCGAACGTGTTTTAACTGTTGGATGCCCCCAGAACTTTCTGCAAGTTGGGCGGTTGTCCAGTGTATGCTGAGTAGGAAACAAATTTTTTGATGTTATAATGTTTGCATGTACACGTCCTGTAGAAATTTGCATGCAACTGTATAATAGAATTAGACTTATTTGTATATAGTTATTTCGCTAACATTTCTATCAATTTATATAACTTCCACCAACATTTTAGCAACAATATTTTTGTTACCAATCTATTTTCTCCTACTTTCCATTTTTAATGTCTAATTAATACAGAAACATAATATTTCAAAACATTTTTGCATGGAATTATATTGCTATAATTAACAACAATCTGGTACTATATTCTACAAAATGTTTCTTAAGTTTTGTAATGTGATTGGAGAAATTTTAAAAAGTAGTAGAAGGAACAGAGAGCACATCGTGCAACGAAACAAGAACAGGGCGAGAATTTTTCTATTTTCTCGTGCGTAAATGGTTGAAGCCTTATAACATTTTTTCAGATTTCGTATTTTGCCCGTTTTCAGATATTCATCTTCATTTTATGAAAAAAGGCAAAATAGAACAAAAAAGCTGTGTGTATATGTTGTGACGGTCCATTCCAACGCGTCCCTGTGATTATTAAAAAAGTTCGCCAAAATAACTAAAATTGAGATAGTATTTAATAAAGAGACAAACAGTCGAACATAATAGAAGTGTAGAGTTATTTATTTCTAAAAATTCAAGGAACTGTCCTGTTAGCAGACCTGTGAAGATTAAATAAATATACAAAGAGCATTTAGGAAAGATATACGCAGTCACTCGAACTCTAGATTATTATAGAATAAAGAAAAACTTTAATTAAATGAATGTTCATACCTGTGGCTCATTGAATGTTTTATAATCAGTGGGCGATTACACAAACCATCAGAAGATAACAATATTAAGAATTTGAAGAAGGGTAAGATAATTCATATTATTATTATTATTATTATTATTATTATTATTATTATTATTATTATTATTTGAATTTTAGTTAGAAATTGTTGCAATGAAGAAATCTAAAGGCATCTAAAATTTTGGAATGTAAAATTGTACAGTGACTCTGACAGAAGAGAACGGTTGTCCTTTGTTTCAAACTGCGCGGGGAAGAAGAACAGGGCAACAATGCATATAGGCAGAAGGGTTTGCGATCTTGAGAATTCTAATTTACTAATTATTATCCTTTTGAAATATTTCTCCCCACACTTGAGAGAGTCGCAATCTGCAGCGAATAACAATTAGGTATGTTGACTGTGAAGTCTACAATGTTTCATTTTCTCAATGAATCATGAAAATGTCGAGGTTATGTTCCTTTGCATTCCAAAACTGCAAAGTTGAAGAGAGAGATTTTTGCCTGTTCGAACAAAATCTGTTCTAAAACATTCGCTCTTTACGAAAGACCATGTAGAATGTTTATGAAAAAACAAGTAGTTTTCACGTAATTTTTTCTTGAAATTAATGCAAATTAAAATAAACATTTTTTCTAAAAGTCTCCAATTATTTTTCTTCACATTTTTTTCAGGGATGAAACAGAGATGAAATGTTTTCGCTGTACTCTCTGCATTTTAGAAAATGGCTGTTTGAAATAATTGGGGGAACAATTAGATTTTCGGCGCAAGTTCGTAGGTCAGACTGGTTTCGTTATGCAGGGGTAAGACGCACGGCGAATAAACTCGGTGGACCCGAGTTCAAATCTCGCGTCGGAAGAAAAAAAATTGCTGCTTGAATACACTTTTGCAGGTTTATGTAGTAGTATAATATTGCGGAGCCGTTACAAATAATGCGAGAAAGTATGGGCTGATATGGCATCACATGTCAATGTTTTGTAGAGTAGCATGAACATTTTCTTGAATGAAAAAATTTCACATGAGCAACTGGACATCAGTACTTCGTAATATTCAATTTACGTTGCCAAATTCTTACGTTATGTCTCTATCGTAGTAGAAATTCTATCTAGTAATTGGAATGTTTCCTAGGTGGGCAAATGTCGCCCGGCGTCTATTTCAAAAGGAATATTTTTGTGCAAAATATAATTTTATGAGATTTTGCGCTGAGCTGTCACGTTTGAAATCAATATTTATGTTTTGTAATAAAACCCTACGTAAAAAAATGCTGCACTTGCTATTCTAACCTTTCGTGGGGGAAATCAATGAACTTCAGTTACTGGACTCAGTAACTTACTGAAAAGTCTCCCGATGTATACCCTTACCATGGCGGAAAAATATTGAACGTGTGTTAGTAGTGTAAAATGGGTATTTAGAACGCGTGTCTTTAAGGCGTGAAATTAGAAAGTATCTATTTTCTTAGTGACGACGAATGAATGAAGTTTATACATATATGAATGGCTACATTGCTTTGAAAGTTTTCTAAAATGTCAAAGATTTTGTAACGTAACAACACCTCACACGGACGCTGTATAGCATCAGGGAGTTTTTGCACGCCTTTGCGGACAGCAATCGACGAATCACGATCTTTTGCGCATGCGCAGATAAAATTGAAGCAAAACTTGATCTGCGCATGCGCAGAAGATAGTGCTGTCGATTCCTTTATCGTTCGACAGTGCAAAAACTGTCTATCATCCTGTCTCGCAGCATTTTTCGCAAGCACTGGCGCTGTAGTGCTACAAAATTTTGAGGCCTTTATTCAAATGCAATTTAATCTATTTAATAAGTAATTATTACATATACATAATTGAATTACTTGTTAACTATGTGACTAGTCCGAAGGTCTTAGGGATATCACAATACTTACAACCTACATCGTTCTAACCTTTTTGAAGGTGTGAATATTCTACAAATAATTCCGCAACCCACATCCCATTGACATAATCCTACTGATCTATATCAGGGTTCTGGCTACTGTATAATCCCACCTCATGATGCAGTCCAATTTCAATTCATTCATTTGCTAAGCCAAACAAAAAGTACACGTTTTGTTCTAGTACCACTTGTGAACAAAGACATTTACGCTATATTGAAATGCAAGTGAAATGCGTAAAATGCCTTTCATTGGCGACATCTAACGTATTCCAAACTCTTCTGCGGATGCACAGATACACAAAAGCGCTGCAAAACTTGACCTGCGCATGCACAGAAGATAGTGCGGTCGAGAAGATAGTGCTTTAATGTTCGAGGGTGCAAAAACTTGTCTATCATCGTGATATCTTGGCTATCCGGGTGACGCCGCGTCGTTGACTGAGAGGCCAACGTTTTGCCTGTCACGTCGCAGGCTTCCTCAGGGTAAGTGAGAGCGTAGGCTTCCGCGGCCGGAGTCAGTATTTACTAGGCTGTCCGGGTGACGCCGCGTCCATGGCGAAGGTGCCGACGTTTCGGTCGCCATTCTGCGACCTTCCTCAGGCGCCCCGGCGTCACCCGGACAGCCTAGTAAACACAAATTCCTCAGGGTAGTGTTTACTACTCTGCCACACAGCCAAGAACATGCCTGCCACACAGCCTGCATGAACTCGAGCCGCGGAATCTTAGGAGTACATGTTTATCATCCTCTGTCTTGCAGCAATTTTCGCAAGCGCTGTGCTACAAAACTTCGAGGCCTTTATTTACACGCAAGTACAGGTATATTCGCGCAGCGCAGAGCAGAGTAGAGCAGAGTAGCTAGGGGTGTCAGCAGTAGAGGATGTCGCGCCCGCTGACCGGGTCGGCGATTTTGCCCCGCGCCTCCGGGAACGTGGGCCTGGGCGTGGGCGTGGGCGTGGGCGCGGGCGGCGGCTGCTTGCGGGGCGCCCAGGGCAGCAGCTGCAAGGGCCGGTCTCCCGCCCACGGGGCGCGCCGCTTCCACCACATGGCTTGGCCTCGCGCGCGTTTCTGCTCCGCGACTGCCTGCGCAGCACACGGCGCCGTCAGGTCAGGTCAGATCAGGTCATGTCAGGTCAGGTCAGGTCAGGTCATGTCAGGTCATGTCAGGTCATGTCAGGTCATGTCAGATCAGAACAGGTCATGTCAGATCGGATCAGGTCATGTCAGATCAGATCAGGTCATGTCAGGTCAGATCAGGTCAGGTCAGGCCATGTCAGGTCATGTCATGTCAGGTCATGTCAGGTCATGTCATGTCATGTCAGGTCATGTCAGGTCATGTCAGGTCAGGTCATGTCAGGTCAGGTCAGGTCAGGTCAGGTCGGGTCAGGTCGGGTCAGGTGCGGGAAAAGGCAGTCGAAATAGTTTGGGTTAGGTCGTTTTTCAACTGCTCGGTCATGTAGCGACCACTGTAACTTTTAACTCTTGGGCCAAAGGGGGGGGGAACACATACTAACAACATTAACAAACATCCAGGCCCGGGGTGGGATTCGAAACCGTGACCCTTCAAGCCAAGCTATAGAGGTAGCTTTAGCCTTAGCTACCTCAGTAATCGAGGCCGGTGACAGGGAGTTTTATGTGGCTCAGAGTACTGCAATTTTGAGATTCTGCATTCTGCATCTTGAGATGCGCATGTGATGTGATGAGAAACATGAACTGTGTATGCGCAGAAGATCGAAAGTGCTGTTGATTAGCCGTGTAAAATCTCCCTACTGAGATTTGACTGAGCTATATTATTACTATTTAAGTTTCACTCTAGTTTTAGGTTATTTGTTTGGATAAGGTTGAGTTAGTGTATTTGCAAGTACCACAGTGTTTTTTGAGTTATACATTGTAAAAATTGATTCCTGGCTGTTATTTTGTTGTATTGTTTGCAACCCTTTTCATTTAAAAACTGTGTTTTGGGTTCATTACACGTCGGTACAATACATTTTAAAATGTTATTTGTTGTGTGCTATGACACTTGACTTCTGGTTCATGGATATTTTCCACATATCTTTAGGAACTCGATCATTCGGTCGTTTCGTATGACAAAGTTCCAATTAAAATATCAGACATTTCCACAACGTCTAAGTTTCACCTCTCAACCATTTACACTTCTATGTACCTACAGTAGTGATTTTCACAGTAGCTATTTGTCCACAGATTGCCACACGAGTATGTTCTACTTGTATCAGGAGTCAGATAGAATTTTATCTCATTAGTAATTCATTTGTTTAGAATTTGTCAGTTGGAACCTTATCATTTCAAAGGGTTGTTTTGTGGACCCCTCAAATCCTAATGCAATGATAGAAATTGACTTAAAATTGGAATGTGAGAACATCTGAAAGTAAAGCAAGTTTGTAACTGTTGAAAATCAAAAACCATGGAATATTGAACTAGAATATGATTTGAGCCTCTTTCATTAAAGAAATTAATCTATTGAAGAATTTTTCGTTTATGGTCCATTTTTTCACCGTTTTTACCTTTGTATGCATTGAATTAAAAATAAGATGAAAAGAGAGAATTTAAATCATTTACTTATTGTGTTTTCGATTCAAAAGTTGTGATATAATACAAAATTTAAGTTGGTGCGATTGTGCAGAGAAATAAAAATTATTAAGTCCATTGATGAAATTAATCTACGTTCCCTAGCCGTAACTTGACGTAATCACGGGTTTAACTACTCTAACCGGATTTGATCGTGGGGTTTCGAAGAGCACAAGTCATATGAACTTCCCTCAGAATATTGTCAGCTTCACTGACTGTATCGTGATTGTTCGGAGAGATTACATTAATGCTAGTTTCAAGGATTAATGTTCAGTAAAACTCACAAATGTCCCCAGACTCATTACGATGATCGCATTCTCTGGAAATTAATGTATTAGTAACAACTCAGTATTAATATGATCCCAATTCGGTGATTTAAAAATACATATTCGGACATGCTACAATTACGAGTAGAAAGTAGTTCAATTTCATTTTAATCATTCTATAGAATTATATTAAAAGAAACCAACAAATTACATTCTCAATTAGTGTAATTCTCAACATGAATTAATGAGCTATTATTTGATGCAAATATAGAGTAAAGAGAATGAAATCCAGTTCCTACTTGACAATTAATACAATTTAATTAGACATGACTCATGAGAAACAACAAATGCTCGTAGTATCAGTACACGTTATTTTTAGTTTATGGTGTGATTGACGTGTCGCGTCGCGATGTGATTGACGTGTCGCGTCGCGATGTGATTGACGTGTCGCGTCGCGATGTGATTGACGTGTCGCGTCGCGATGTGATTGACGTGTCGCGTCGCGATGTGATTGACGTGTCGCGTCGCGATGTGATTGACGTGTCGCGTCGCGATGTGATTGACGTGTCGCGTCGCGATGTGATTGACGTGTCGCGTCGCGATGTGATTGACGTGTCGCGTCGCGATGTGATTGACGTGTCGCGTCGCGATGTGATTGACGTGTCGCGTCGCGATGTGATTGACGTGTCGCGTCGCGATGTGATTGACGTGTCGCGTCGCGATGTGATTGACGTGTCGCGTCGCGATGTGATTGACGTGTCGCGTCGCGATGTGATTGACGTGTCGCGTCGCGATGTGATTGACGTGTCGCGTCGCGATGTGATTGACGTGTCGCGTCGCGATGTGATTGACGTGTCGCGTCGCGATGTGATTGACGTGTCGCGTCGCGATGTGATTGACGTGTCGCGTCGCGATGTGATTGACGTGTCGCGTCGCGATGTGATTGACGTGTCGCGTCGCGATGTGATTGACGTGTCGCGTCGCGATGTGATTGACGTGTCGCGTCGCGATGTGATTGACGTGTCGCGTCGCGATGTGATTGACGTGTCGCGTCGCGATGTGATTGACGTGTCGCGTCGCGATGTGATTGACGTGTCGCGTCGCGATGTGATTGACGTGTCGCGTCGCGATGTGATTGACGTGTCGCGTCGCGATGTGATTGACGTGTCGTGACATGTAACATATCCTAACGCAGCGGTAGGAGCAGGGTCGGCGGTTCCCCAGATCACTCACCGGCCGCCGCTCCCTTCGGCTCCGCCAAGACCAATGCGCACCCGGCGCCCGCTCGCACCTACTAATAATCTCGCGGCGGGAGTGGGGGAACTACACGCGACATGACGGGGCGGGGCGGCACCGGTTGCTTGCACGGCGAAGGCAGCGGCGGCGGAGGTTGCAGTGCCGGTGGCCTGTTGAAAGCGAGGATATGGCCAGGGCCAGCGAGGTTGGTGGCGAGTGACGCACGTGGAATACAGGAAGACTGGCCGCGACAGTACACTCAGATGAGTGATAGCAGTCGAGGCATTAACACATGGCAGGCACAGTGTAGCAAGGACTGGACCGAAAAGAAGTGCGGAAGTGCTTGAGGAACTCGCGACCTGACCTGCGAAAACTGACGGAAAACTGAATGAATTGATATATTGTGACAAATATTGAAATATATGGTAGACGTATATTGACAACAAGCAAATAAAATGTACTAGATTTCTCACTTTACCGTTTCTAATTTCTGTCCTAATCTTTTAACTCCATGAACTCCGTGAGCTGTAACACCAGTGAATTCACATTTCTCGTCTTTTTCCCACGTTTTCTTCTAATGTTCTTTACATGTATGGTTATTTTTTATTACTAGCTCTTCCTTCTTTCTTATTCTTGTTTAAAATATATACTTCTGTTCAACGGAATTTAACATTGTTTGGTTACAACACTTTCACTTTCTTTCTATATCTTGTTTTATACTTTCTCATATTTTTCTACGGACTTATTTTGCATCATAATTAGGCTAATACGATGTGAATGTAAACCAGTAGCTTAAATATACCTTACGTCAAGGCCAACAATACTATTATAACGTTGATATTTTAGTGCTTATAATTAAACTCAAAGCAGTTTATCAAGGTTAGTTTCTAGTGGTTCTCAAATGTTGGAAGCGTAAATTTCAAAAGACTGAAATTATTTTCATACTTTCATTTTATATAGTGGCACGACTTCTTTCAACGCCAATTTCGCAAAACCCAAAGTCAGTGATAGTATTGTCTCCAAAGTGTGGTTTTACGGGGATTGTGGAAAACATTAGTCATTACAGAAAATATTAGTATCTAAGCGAGATCTTTGTTCAGCGGATATCCCCTTCATCTGTTGCTTTTTTTAACCGCGAAGCTAAAGAGACTGCTTTTTTTCAACCGAGACGACATACACACCAAATTTAATAAACGATTGACAACGAATGGACCAGAACATCATTTTTTCTAACTTTTTTGTTTAGGTAAATAATTACTATGTCATCTTTTAGGACTTATTATTAGTACTTTTTTTGAACTCTTAGTGACACACGTAGTTTTGTCCTTCAACACTTATCAGATGTTTACAAACAAATCTGAACTGCTGCTATGAGCAATCACTTCATGAAAACTTCGGTATTCTCTTGCAGCGAGGTCGGCCCAAAATCAGATTAAAAATTAATTTTTGTATCTGTCGATTAGAGAACAGTTGTGCAATCATATCAACAAAGTGAATGCTTCTTCAAGAAAAGGACGTCACAATCTGTGCCAGAGTGCGTGTACATAAAATGTTCAAATTACGTAGGCCAGAGTAAAAACTGCAAATATTTAAAATAATAGTTCACCCAATGATTATACTATATTGCTAAATACATGTATCATTATTTTTTGTTCGGTTCCACGTTGACCTCTTTCCTTACTAATGTTGTCCGCGTACCGAAATATATTCGTAAGCGACTGTTAGTGAATTTTGTTGTTAGACAGGTTCGTAAATAAAGAGAGCAAATGAGCAATTTTGAACGAATAAATTTTCCTCGTTTCAAGAAAGTATCGAAAGAGCGGAACAAGCTGTGGGAAGCACTAAAATCAACCATTTTCTTTTTTCGAATACATTTTAATAATTGAATTCATATCTCAAAAGTTGTTTTCGTTCGTGAATACAAGTCAAATTTAAATCTTTTACTGTGCATTGATACTAAATTACACTAGTGGTCATAAAAAAGCACATACTCGCTAGTACTTTCACGGAAAATTACGCAAAAAGTTGTCAAATTTTCAAACAATTATGCAAGACCTTATTTCAAAATGTATCTTTAAGGAACATTTTTTATTATTTCTAATATTTTAGTTGTAGGAAAACTCTGAAAAAGTTTTGAAAGTTTGCAATTTTCGAAAAATCGGGGGCTTTACGAACATAATTCTCTTATACGTTCATCTTATTTATTACTCTATTTCTCTATCAAACAACAAAATTTGATCAAACATGATGGATCATATTTTTAAAGATTTTGAAAGTGTCCCATGGGCTTCGTGTGAAGTAACCCGCGACATCAGCCAGATCAATTGAGAAAAATCATTCGTCATTGTCATTCGATTTTTCGGTACCAATGATATGATGGATTCTGGCTACACTACGAGTTAGAAGATTTTTTTCTGGATTTAGCAACTGGATTTATCCACTTTTGCTTTTCTAGGACCCTGTAATAAGTGCTTTTGTGCCGAAAATTCGCAGTTTTCTCACGCAGCAATACATAACTTTCTCTCAACTCTGTAGAGGGAAAGTAGAAAGAGTATTTTTAAAACAAATTTAATTTCTCTAAAAGCTTTAATAAAAGGAAAATATATATAGTTTACACCTAGTTTCTGGATGAAGTGATTCACAATTGTATTTACTCTATTTATAATTTTAATATACACTATTTTATATCTAAAATTTTCACTTTGTTGGAAGTAAATATAGTTTCCTTATCATCTTGATTCTACATGACCAAACGGTATAATGACTACAAATTCGTTTTACTAACGACACTGTCTCTTCAAAATGCTGTTGTGAACTCCCTTTTGAATCTTGAAATGGCATCAGTGAGAGTTTAATTATATTTTTTTTTGTTTTTCGTACTTGTGTAATTGTCAGCAAAATAGCAAAACTAGGCTTGTGTAAAAATCAAAATACCAAAAATTGGCTAAAATAGGCAAGTCAAAATATATATCCATTAGAATCACTTTAGAAGTTAAATTAAGTGATTCATAATATTAAAAGTCATAAAATCATACCAATAATAAAAAGGCATTTGGCCAAACGTCCGTGCTCTACTGATAACGCTTTCCTCTACGCCACGCAAAAACGCTCCATTGTCCCGAGCGTCGCGGCGCTGCGCGTCGGGGGCCAGTGACGCGAGACCTCGCGCGAGGCCGCCGGGCTGTCCCGTTAAACTTCCCAAGTCCGCCTGCCAACGCACGTTCGCGGCGAGGGGGGCGAGGGGGCAAACTTTTTGCTGGAACTTTCTGCCGGGATCGGATTACGGACGGTGCGTGCGGGTGGACTGTGCGGGGTCACCTGGCGACCACGAGACTGCTGGTCGAAGGCCAATGTCCAGTGCAACAGGACTTCCAGATGCATTCAAAGATTAGGGAAAATTAGGGGTTGGGGAAATAAAACATATCATTACTATCTTCGACTGGGACTAAGATTTTATTAGATATTTTTCCAGATTTTATTTTAAACAGTCATATATTGAAAACAAGTAATAATAATAATAATAATAATAATAATAATAATAATAATAATAATAATAATAATAATAATAATAATAATAATAATAATAATAATACACTTAATTTAGATTGAAATTTTATTGAAATATTCTGTTATCTTCTGAAACATTTTCAGGCTCCAAACTTTTCGAGCAGAACTTTTCCTTTTCAGACACATAGCAGACCGCAAGTAGAGGGACAGATGAATGGCAAACGGACAGACTGATAAATGGGCGGACAGACAGAAGTTGCCGGGGTCAGGGACCACAAAACGAATGTTTCGGTGAAAATCTCGACATTTATATTTTGCAGCATTACAATACTTTTTCTATACTATTTGCGAAAGTAACAAAGATGACTTTATGCATGAAATCGTACACTTACGTTTCTTAATTAACGTGTATTTTCTCCTTGGATCACATACATTAAGTAGCTGCGACATATATGTTCCAAAAATTATAATTTATGCATTTTAATAAAACTCGAAACGCTGGCGAAATGAAATGGGAGTTCGAACAATTCCAAACATCTCTCTGGCCTGTAGTTGGCATCGCGCAATGCAGTTTAATTGTACCTCTATTCACCTCGGTGATCAATAAATACAGATGCAAATTGAGCGCGGACGTTGATGGAAAGGGTATCGTTGCGACCTGGCCAGGAAATTGACGTAGGCTGCAGTCGAAATGTCACGAGTCAAATCTAGCATTTTAATTCAATTCATGCATCATGAAGCGCCCGCATTGTGTCCTAGTCTCGTCGAACTGCAGCTGCAAAATGCCTTTAGTTCGTACTTTCTATCGTTTTATTTACGGCAAAAACTTCCAAATTCCAGAGGTACTGTTGTTCTCACATCGCACGCAGACTACAAAACTTAAGGACTATACGTAAGTAAATTGCATGTTAGGTTCTGAGTTTTAATGAAATTTTTACCTAGAGATAAATATAAACATCTGTAAAGAGATTTTATCTAAAATAAAAGTAACACATTTTGTAATTAGTTATTGACTAGTTTTGCAAAATTCGTAACATGAGCGCTGAATGATTAGACTATATTCGACCTACTTGAATAGAAGATTTTTGTGATCACATTTGCATCAATTGGAAGGGAAGAAAAGCATCACGCTGGTAATAGTTAAAAGTATATTCAGATAACTACGTAAAATATTCAAGTTTCATTTTTTTTCATTCATCATTAAGAGAACTGTAGTTTATATTAAATTAATTTTTTTCCAAATATTTTGGCATCCAAGGGTGTTTAAATGCAAAACTCAGCCTGCTGTGGTGGCCAGCTGAACTTGCTCGCAATCCTCTCACCTTTTAATAGACTATTTGTATTTAGCCATTGTATGTTCCTTAAAGGGCAATTGGCTTCGGCGCCGTTAGGTCCCGGGATTCCTTGTAAGTCACCCAACCAGGAACCCGCGATGTCTCGAATATGCTTAACATTCGTGACTTCACCTAGTTAATGAATTCGACTAGCAACGCCGGTTTCGCGGTCGTGGCCTTTCAGTAGAACTATTCCAGCATTCGCCAGGATAACCGAGGGAAACTGCGGAAACCCCGGTCAGGATGGCCGGCACTGGGATTGAACCCTGACCTCTCGAATGCGAAGTTAGCGTTCTACGCCCTGAGCCACTTCGCTCAGCTCACTAGACTATACTCCGATTCAAATGTAGTGCCCCTTCAAGGTCTCTGGAAGGAGAGGGTGCACTGTCATCCATCCGAGATCTTCAATACCAAACATTTAAATCGTAACTAAGCTACCTATTGGTTCCCCTGTCCTTCCTTCTCTCGACTTTGAAGGGACACTACATTTAAATCGGAATGTATACTTGGATTTATTTAGAGCTGCCTCTGACGCAAATCAGCTGTTACTGTGTCATCCAACCGGCAGGTTGCACGTCATCGTAAAGACGTCATTGTAGTGACTTGAAAGCTCCAGATTGGATGACACCGTGACAACTGATGACCTGTCAGAGGCAGTTATAAATAAATTGCAGTATAGAGCTGAGAATTCGAGAGCGTCTCCCTTCCGGTGGGGCTGACTTGATAACCACTGGGGCACCCCGTTGCCCGCAGATAGCGCTGAGCCAGGCTAAGCCAACTGGGTCGCCCTCATAAGCAGGCCTGATTAATCAAATGGAGATTTTTCTAACGTGCGGAAAGTAAATATATGTCTAATTCATATTAATGTAAGTAAGTGTTCTAAGCGTCAATTCTGGACTTGTTTAACCCTTAATTTGGCAAGAAAAATATCTTTGGAGGCAAACATTATTTGAAGGTGTATTATTTACCTTTGAGGTGGATACGAAGAGAAAATAGTATTCTATTTTTTCATTCAGGTTCTGAGTTTGAGAATTGTTTTGCATCTCACAAGATACACTGCCAATAATAGTTTACATTGATTATGAAAATCTAACAGTATATCATTTCTGTTTACACTAAAAGTAGTTCTTATTATAACATATTTTGTATTTTATTTTTGCTAAAAAATCACATAACGTATTATAAATATACAATTGTATGACTTGTATAAATATGCATATAATTATAAATATATATAATTAATAATTATTCAATATTATATAGAAAAGATTTATATTCAATATTAATAATATAATTTGCCGCTCAGATTGCCAGTATCGCTAGGAAGTAGTGCCGTAGTTTTAGACCAGAGGATTGTGGGTTCGAGTCCCACCTTGAACATGCATGTGTTTGTTTATGTCTGTATGTGTGTGTCATCCTTTCAACCCTCAATCTCATCATCATTTTATAATTACTATTTTATATTCAAGAAATTGTACGATATTGTCCATGACCAATTTCTCGCCATAACAGTGTTGTACAGCTTCAACATAACAAACCTTGTATTCCATCTAAGAAACATGTAACAAACTCCCTCTTCCAAATTTGTCCGAAATTACTAATTTTCTGAAACTTATTTAAGCGAGGACTAGTACCCATACTCTGCAATTTTCCAGACTAAAAAAACCAGCTCGAATGAGTCCTTAATATCGAGTCAGGGGCCTTAGAGAGGCTTCAGATCGGAGACACAAATTGTCTCCTTCGGCGCAAGCAGTAGAGGGTACTGTTCGTTGATTCCTCACGCACCGTGTTAAAGAGTGCGCGAGGTCGCGAATGATGGTGGTTTTGACGATTAGCACTCGTTATTTAGGAACTGCACATGGAGGCGCCCCGTTCCTCTCGACATATTTCCCAACCAGACGTGATTGCTGCAGATGACGATACAGCACGCCCGGCCGGTCGAGGACCCACTTGCGGATAACGAGAGTCTGAAGTGGCGATCTCCAGAGGACTTTCAGACGATAGCTGGAATGATGACCGCAGGGACAGAATTTGCTACTAGTGTTTTTCTTTATTACAACATTGTATATTAGTACCGGAAGTACACTGCGTTGCCTGTGTATTTTTTAATCATGAAATATGATTTTTTCTCTTCAATTTTGAACAATTCCCATTAGTATACATTAATTGTATGTGATGACAAAAGGAAAGGACTCATTTTTATATGACATGTATTTGCGTTTTTTGTAGATTTCGATTAATAAGTTTTTTACCTTTGTTAGTAATTTTTAAAGCATTTTTCTCTGATTTCACAGACTTTAATGTCATTTTAATGGAACTTGCTCTAATTAATATTTATGAGATGCTAACAATTGTTCCCACAGAATTTTTGAGTAGCGAAATTCAATTTCTTCGCTCAGGAATTGTAATGTCAGCCGTTGTATGTACTTAAAAGTTCCTGTGACGCTTATCAACCTCATTTTCTGTTCGACCCATTCTGGGATAACTAAAGACAGATAAATCCTGGTAAAGAACAGGCTAAACCATACTTTTTTTTACTTCAACGAAAGAAAGAAGTCTCGATTTCATCACTATCAAATGCAACAGCTGGAGTTGTTCATCTGAACTGGTTATCATAAAATTTGTCTTTGCTTTTAGGGCAGTTTTAAAACATTTTAAGATAATTTTATTGATATTTTTGACGAAGGTTTAAGTCAACATAATGTAGTTTAGACTTCATCTTAATGTATTTGTTACAAAGTAGCTTATTTTCTCACCAAAAATATTTATTTCGAAAAAACATATCTGTAAAATTATAGTAATTGAAATAACTAATCTAATTGTCAGATAACTCATATCAGACAATTAGATAATTCATATGTAAGCTTTTCTTAATTTACATTTATATTTACAAAACGGGTTTCACACCTGACTGTCATAAATTCAGCGCCAAACTCATTTATACATCAGTAAACCTTGACAAATAATACAAATATGCATCAAGCGCAGTATCTCAAGAGGTCAGAAATCTCTTTTCGCGACTAGATAACGGCTGACACTAGAGTTTCCCGCGCCGCTATCACTGACCAATCAGACAACTCTACAGGAGCCTCATTCACAAATCGAGTGCAAATTCAAATCTTGCTGCTCCTCCCCGTTTCTCCGCCCCCCTCCCCGGCTTGCCGTGTTTTCTGAAATCCTCGTTTCTGCACTCCTTGTTCAGTTAGTTAACTGCATATATGTATTCTTACTTAGTCCCGGTAATCTTTCAGTAATACTTTTGATCTGCGTTTACTCTGAGCCAAATGCGGTATTGTGATGAATCGAAATGCATTAAGTAGGACATTTTAGGAACTGTTAGGAAAGGTGAATTCACTTTGCTTGATTTACTGACTGGTTTTAAGATATTTGCGAAAAATGGAAAGAGAGCACACTTAAATATTGCTCTGAGGGTGAAGAAAGGCTGATGGAGGTAATTTTACCTCTTAAGACGATAGTAACAAACAGTAAATTTTCTCTTGATTTGAAGGACCCGTTATAAAATTGCAATGAGATCGGAATAAAACTGTAGTTTTGTATAAAAATCAGTTTTCTTTATGCAAGAGAAAATAATAATTTAAATCCACACAGAAATCGGTTCAGCTGTTCGAGAGATTACCTCGGACAGACAGGCAAAAACGGTAAAACCAGTCAAATCCGTTTTTATATCATGGACATAACAATTCGAAATTAAAAAGGCAGTTTGTTTTAAAACGCGGACAGACATTTTCATTTTATTTGAATAGAAATAAGATAGATTGACGTGTGAGCAACATATTTTCAAATGGATCAATATACTATATTTTATATAATAACTATATATCAAATCGTTTGAATTTATTTAAATGTATGGAATGGCGAATTCAACATAAATTAGTTAACTAGTACGAAGACTCAGATCATTAGATCTGTACTTTCACCAAACCACCTTAACTATAATACATCACTGCAATTAACTTAATGAAGTATGGATGTAAATACATGAATCCGCTGAACTAGTGGGGTGACTGTTACAGTCCTGCGTCTGAGACACCATAAAATCGTATGCAAACGCGGCATCGCAGCAACATGCAACTTCCATAACCACGGCCTAAAGAACTCTACCAATCACTCTGAGCGGCAATCCGGGACGAGCCCGAACTCAATCCAGCACGCTCCGAACTCCGGACCGTCGCCGGCGGCTGAGAGCGCCACCCACGCGCATTATAGCGAGCGGGCGAGCACGCGGGCGGTCGGAAACGAAGGTTATTTTGACGAGTCGTCGGGATGGGATGGAATGGGGTGGGGAGGGGTGGGGGTGGGGGATGGGGGTGAGAGGATTCGCTCGCCGCAGAGCGCCCGCGGTGGTCATGTCGGGACACGAAGCGGCCACCGCAAGCGAGGCCCTGGTAACGAGCGGTCGACCACTCTCCCCCTCTCTCCCTCTGTGCCCCGCCCCGCCCCTTTCCACCCCTCCCCTCCCCTGCCCGCCCCGCCCCGTGCGGCCCCGCCCACCACTCGGTCGCTGCTCGGCACGCTAGTGTTGCCAACTATTTACAGCTGGAGTTTCTCTTGAGCACGATGATGCATGCAACAATGCAGGCGAAAATACGCAAACACTAATACCTATGGCACAATCGAGAGCTGAAGGGAAATAGTGAAAAGAACTGAAGTGAAAAGAACTGAAAAAAAATTGAAATTAATAAATAGGAAAAACGTTTGGAATTAAAAGACGGTGTTCAACAGACAAATAATTTCGATTGATTGATTCGCTGGTTAGTGATTCCGGGGGCGCCAACTGCTAAGGTAATAACTCCCGTGAATGTAGAGCACGTTCTTTTCTGAGGCGGTGATCTTCTCCCGCTGGTTAACGAGATCTAGCGCCACCTACCGGCGGCTAGCGGGGCTTTCCCAAACCGGGTATCTCCCACTGGCGGGGCACCGCCCCAGCTGGGACAAGCTCTATGCTTCCCACCGGTCTTCCGACAAGTGTAGTAGTGTAGTGCGTTTAGTGTGTGTGTGTGTGTGTGTAAGTAAGGGGAGGGGATAGAACAACGAAGAGGAAGGAAAGATCGCGCGAAGTCCGTGATCCTTTTGTTGGGGTACTGCTCCTGCATTCGCGTTGAGTTGATTGGAAAAAAAGACGGGAAACTACCGATCAGAACAGCCAGCCACTAGAAGTCTCCTCTAGACAGCGACAAAGCATGACCTAGCTATCTGGATAGTATTGAAAATCCTGCCACCGTCAGGACTCGAACCTCAGGACCTCTCGGTCAGATTCGCTGCAGTAACATTACTTGATACATTTTGGGGTCTATCAAACATCCCTTCCTTAATTTTAGCAGGCCACTAGTATTTTAGTTCTCTTTTCATAAATATAATTGTGTCACTTCATCTAATTAATCATCGTCTGAAATCAATGTTACTCCTTGCTGCAACCTGATAAAAATAGTGCCATCATTATGACTCGAACCCCAGGAACTCCCGGTCAGGGAAACTACAGCGACATCAGTTAATGCCATTAGCTACCTCTCTCGATAAATAATTTCGACGAGAAAGCTTTACTACCTACCTCAATATCATTAAACTTCTTTTGGTGTTACAACACCGTATAATTTCACGCATTTTTTTGTAGGGGACATATTATTTTATCATTCTACATCATCAGCGGATCATCAGGTTTTTCCAACCCGCAAAATATCTCCCCAGACCGAAATTCGACCTAAGATTCTTCAGCATGTTCTAACCATAGATCAAGTAGGTTGAAGTCGCGGGATATTAACTGGCTTTACAAAGAACACAAGTACTACATCTACAGCATATGCCGCGAGGTTTAAAAGTAAGGTTTGTCAGATTGTTCCGGAGTGGCAGTGCGCCACTGGAAACCTGGCTGATAACAGTATATTAGAGAAGTCTTTGGAGAAATCAATTGGCATTTGTTGGGTCCAAATACTATTAATTTCCTTTTCCTGTTCTTAGCCAAAAATAATTCATTGAAATTAAATATATTACAAATAATTATACTTATCAAGAAAAAAATAAATATTTTCAATAGAAAATTACATTATTAATTATAAAGATAGCATAGGTCCGATTTTCACCGTTAACACTGAATTTTTTAATATTACAGAAGCTAGCATTTATTTTGGAGTCTTTTTTCGACAATGTAGAATATTGAAGAAAAAGATTTTTCTTCAAAAAATGTGTTCTTCAAAATTAGATCATTTATAAACGTCATGTACATTTAAGAAAAAATAGTAGTTTTCGCGCAATTTTGACTAAAATATCAGTAACATCAAAATAAAACACGAATTCCTTAAAAAAGCTTAAATTTTGTTCTTCAAATTCTGTGTAGGACGGTAATGACAATCATGTCATAAATACTATTTGGTGTATTATTTTTTTTTTTTAAAGTACCAACGTATTTTTTAATACCATTCACGTCGTTAATTTTACGGTCGATTTGTACACTGCATTGCATGTAAGAGTTCACAGACATCGACAGAGAAATGACATGGATCCAAACTCGTAGCAGGATTTGAACCAGTGACTTCCAACCATTTGCGCCCATCTTGGACATTACCAAAAAAAAAAATTAAAAAGCGATAGCAAGTTGTACGGGCGGAAGTCAGGGATATTTGCAGAAGGTTGGCAACGCGAAGCGAGAGGCGAAGCGAGAGGCGAAGCGAGAGGCGAAGCGAGAGGCGAAGCGAGAGGCGAAGCGAGAGGCGAAGCGAGGGGCGAAGCGAGGGGCGAAGCGAGGGGCGAAGCGAGGGGCGAAGCGAGGGGCGAAGCGAGGGGCGAAGCGAGGGGCGAAGCGAGGGGCGAAGCGAGGGGCGAAGCGAGGGGCGAAGCGAGGGGCGAAGCGAGGGGCGAAGCGAGGGGCGAAGCGAGGGGCGCAGCGAGGGGCGCAGCGAGGGGCGCAGCGAGGGGCGCAGCGAGGGGCGCAGCGAGGGGCGCAGCGAGGGGCGCAGCGAGGGGCGCAGCGAGGGGCGAAGCGAGGGGCGAAGCGAGGGGCGAAGCGAGGGGCGAAGCGAGGGGCGAAGCGAGGGGCGACGCGAGGGGCGACGCGAGGGGCGAAGCGAGGGGCGAAGCGAGGGGCGAAGCGAGGGGCGAAGCGAGGGGCGAAGCGAGGGGCGAAGCGAGGGGCGAAGCGAGGGGCGAAGCGAGGGGCGAAGCGAGAGGCGAAGCGAGAGGCGAAGCGAGAGGCGAAGCGAGAGGCGAAGCGAGAGGCGAAGCGAGAGGCGAAGCGAGAGGCGAAGCGAGAGGCGAAGCGAGAGGCGAAGCGAGAGGCGAAGCGAGAGGCGAAGCGAGAGGCGAAGCGAGAGGCGAAGCGAGAGGCGAAGCGAGAGGCGAAGCGAGAGGCGAAGCGAGAGGCGAAGCGAGAGGCGAAGCGAGAGGCGAAGCGAGAGGCGAAGCGAGAGGCGAAGCGAGAGGCGAAGCGAGAGGCGAAGCGAGAGGCGAAGCGAGAGGCGAAGCGAGAGGCGAAGCGAGAGGCGACGCGAGAGGCGAAGCGAGAGGCGAAGCAGCCGCCATAGCACTGCGATTAGTTCCAATTCACAATGTGCAGATGATTCCGCGCGAGCGGGGTCGCGCGCTTCGCTATCGACTCCATCAAACGCGCGGCCAATGGCGCCGCGCGGTCCTTTGCGACCGCGGAATGAGGTGAGGGAGTATTTACCACCCACCGGTTCACAGCGGCGCCGCGCTGGGCATGCCGATGTCATGCTGGGCTATTTAGAGAATTCCCTCTGTCAACGAAAAAAGATGCAATATTTTCACATCAAAGACCACAGATTGGGTTTTTTCTCTCGTCTTGAAATTTCGTTTTAATGTGACAAGCCGGGTTTAAAACGACAAATGGTCAAATAAATGACTCAAGATTTTTCTTTCTTGACTACTCCTAACACAGTATAAAGAGAGTAATGTAATGCTGGGGGAAACCGCGATTCTTTGACAGAAAAACTGCTATTGCTCAGCCATGGTAACGAAAAAGTGGATATTCTAATTCAACTATATAGTAGCAGACTTCCTTTAATTAGTTGCGTTGTGAGAATTCATTTTTTGTGAATCGTTGACACCAAAAGATCGCTTGGCGCCAAAACGTCTGTCCGTCTGTCCATCCGTCCATCCATCCACCCGTCCATCCGCCCGTCTGTCTGTCCATCTGCACATCTGTCGATCCATCCGCCCGTCTGTCTATCTGTCTGCGGTTAACGCTAGCGCCAAAAGCATTCAGCAGATTTTCTCTAATATTGATATTCCCCTAACGATCTACAAGAATCTCGAGTCCCTGCAAGCTAGAAAAATATATTTTCATTTTCGGGGATACTTTACACGAAGTCATATTTTCACAATATTCCCATTTTTTTCCTCTAATAGAGCGAAAGACCCATAAAAATTGCATAGGTCGCATTTCCTCCGCACAAGTTAAATTTTCAAAATAGCTTAAGTTCAAATTTTCTAGGCGCCTTCCTACAACTACAACTATTGAGATAATATTTTTCTTTAATAAAGTCTGTTCATCAAAAATAGATCTACAAATAACGTTAGGAACAATTTTCCGAAAATATGACAAAACCTGTTTGTAAATGTAGTAAATTATTTTCTCTAAGACATTGTGAGTCACAATCAGTTTTTTTGGGTCCCAAGATTATGAAAAATCGAAAGAGTGCAAAACGCATGTTTGTCTGGATATCGTTCCGTCCATCCGTCCATCTGTCTGTCTGTCTGCCTGTGGTCAATGTTGGCGCCTGACCTTTTTTGCTGCATTTTTCCAAGATTGATATTCGTCCATGGTTTTTAAAGGACTTCAATGCCTTCTGAGTTTTGAATAATATTTTATTTTTGAGTGTACTTAATACGAAATATCTTCATTTTAAAAATTTTCTTGACGATAGCACACAGTTTCTTTATAAACTTTTGACCTCTGTTACTGTAAAAGACGCCTAATTGAATAGCGCAGACCTACGTTTTCTTAAAATCCATGATGGAAAATATCAAAAGTTTAATTTTTATTCAAAATATTTACCCCAAAATTTAATTCCGAGATTACAAGTGATTGAAGGATTCACAAAAGCCGCCAAACAAGTTTCTTTATTAAGCTTTGCCCTACGATAGCGTATGAGAACAGTGGGGCAGGTCTTATGTTCGTTAAAATCCTGAGTTTTTAGAAAATTGCAAAAGTTCAGTTTTTTCGGTGTGTTCTTACAATTATAACATATATATTGAAGATAGAGGTATTTTTTTCCTAAAGGCATCTGTTTTTTAAAGACAGATCTTATAAAGCAGTCATGAACAATTTTGAGTAATTGAGTTATGTTTGCGTAATTTTGTGTGAAATATAGGCAATTTTAATTTTTATAACAATTATTATCTAAATACGGCCCCAATTTTTGCCTCAAAATTGAAATGAGAGAGCACAAGTTATCGAAGGGATCATAAAAGACCGTCAACCAGACATTAGCAGACGCGGCCTACGTTGGTCTCGCTTTGTGCTCTCGCACCACGTGACTCCCGGCTTGACCCGGCCAGTCACCGGAATATGAACCAAGGTCCTCCAACCCCCACCTACCGGACTTCGGTAGTATATATACGGGCTCCTAGGCGTCCTCTAATCACTGTTCACTCGCAGAGCAAGCAGACCTTACCTACCAACATGTTCAAGCTTGTGAGTATTAAAAGAAGTCGTATTTTGACGGGTCATTGACTTACAATTCAGCATCTTATGTTATAAACGTGACGGGCAAATCATGTTGCCCCCAAATTTCTGATTTACGTACTGTTTCACTAACATACTTTTTTGAATGAACATTTCGTTACTGAAAAATCAAGAAAGATGAAAAGAAGAGAACTGAAAATATATTATAGAATTTGAACTTCTGAAAAAATACTATTTACTAATACTACTATTATACTACTACTATACTTATACTACTTACTATACTAATACTATCTATTTTTTATATTGTTTTATGATCTTTATTTTTTTCTCTCTCTCTCCACAGTTCGTCTTCCTCGCCCTCGTGGCCTGCGCTGTTGCCGCCCCCGGCCTGGTGGGAGCCCCCGTGGCCTACGCCGGTGTCCCCGTCGCCGCCCCCGCCGTCGCCGCTTACGCCGCCCCCGCCGCCATCGCCGCCCCCGTCGCCTACGGCGCCGCTCCTCTGGCCTACGGCGCCGCCCCTCTGGCCTACAAGAGCGCCATCTACGGTTAAGCTCTGAACTACTCACAATGTCTCTGTGAAGTTTCATCTGCCGGGCATTACATGGGCTAATTATTTGGTTCGTGTGTGATTATCAACACCTATCATGCACTGGTGATAATACATTTTATTTAAATAAATACAGTACACAAAACAAATGTTCATTACTTTTTTCCTGGACACCTTCTTCCGAAATGACGCGAATTGTAAATTAACAAAGTTTTTTTGTCGACTAAAAGAAGTACCGCTCTTTTATGGTATGATGTTAATATGAAAGTGTGGTGCTTGAAACAAGGGGAGCGTAACTATATTTCTAGTCCCTTATGGGACCCATTTGCTATTAAACACTTTATTAACGAGTGTTTTACTTAAGTTTTACTAACAAATAAATAAAACTTATTCGAATGATAATTTAAACATTGTTTTGATGTTGCATTTAATAAATAGAATTACTTTCAATTTGAACCATGTACAGTCATCAGATGATTTGGAGAGCCTCTGTCAAAAAAATGTTGTGTATCAAATAACCAAGTTGTCAGCTTTACGAAAAGGAAAAATCAAAAATATTATTCTTTACAAAATAAGATGATTTTACGTAGAAATATTGAGCCCCTTTGGAAGTTTTCAGGAGCCTTCCTAACTTTTGCGCACGTTTTTGAAGTTAAACACCATATTATGCAATAAAACAGGCACTACTCTTATGGCACCAATGAACTAGAGTTAAAGCGCCCTGATTCGCCCTCATCTTGCTTAGTGACCTTTCTTACGTAATAAGAACAAAAAAGTATTATTATCGTGCGCCTAGAAAACGTCGACTTTGACTGACCCACTTTTAATAATAGGGGTAACTTGAAATATTCGACCTAGATTTCAGTTTTTTGTTTTTTCTACGCTTTTTTGGTTTGCCTTTTATCTACGAAAACTTCAAAACTAGATAGTTTTGAACTTTACACAAACATTTTAGTACTAAGTAAAGCAAATAACAATGTAGTTGCGTAGTTATAAATTAAATTTATCATTTTGCTAATGGGTCAAGTGTCCATACTCTTAGTAATACCCACCAGCTGGGATACTTGACCCAAGTGACGAAAGCGGGAAATAATGAAATGACTGAGTAAAGGCACACTCAGAATTATGTTTTTATTACACTTTGCAATACAGCTACTCACAACAATGACGTTTTATCAATTATATAATTACATGTGCAAAACTACCCGAGTTTCTTATTCCTGAGCTGAACTATCTTACGAATAGTCTAATGATCTTCTCGCCGCAAGGTTTTGTTGTGGCTCTCTCTTCTTTTCCAATCCCATATCACTTCTTTTTTATTTGGTGCGTCTCCGACAACCATTGTTTTCTCTTTCTTCCGGCCTCGTTTTGAATTTTTCCTTTTGTCTTTCTGAAATGGGAGAAGACTTTGTAGACGTACAGTGAATACATAAAAATTTTAAGCTTTCTTTTTATCTGTTATAGATAAAACGGTTGAGATTAAATTCTCATTCTAATATGTTTTACTTATTTTTTCGCAAATCTTATAATGTGTACATAAACTAGTGGTGCTACAGAATGGCACAGACTTTCTCGCAATAGTTAGTTTCTTAATTTATTTTTGGAGTCTGGACTAGTTTTACGATCGTAGTTCCATCCTCTAGCCAGCTGCCACCTATCACGACCTAAAATAAATTTTTTTGAAAATTTGTCAATTTTTCAGTTACTTAATGACAGAAACGAAATATTACTTTAAGAATATTAAAGCAGAGTGAAACCTCGTCATATATGGAAATCTTCGTTGGAAATGTGTGAGTCGTTTTTAAGGAAATTGCGTTTAAGCGACACTTTAAATGCAAAATTTGAAGCTTTTTCACTGAAAATTGTTTCGAAAACCTTCATTTACAGTCATTTGAAGCACTTTCAGTCACAAATGCGCATATTAACGGCGTGAGAAATAATTTCAACAAATTCCGTTAGAGTAATTAAAGGAACAATACAACAAAATTAATTTTATGTCATAGCATATGCAATTAGCACTATTGGTACGAAAAGTTACAAGAAATAATTTGGATTTGTTTTTGATAATATGTCGTTTGAGCGGAAATTTGAGATCACTTTCCCAGAAAAATTTTGAATTTTAAAGAAACTTTGTAAGATATAATTTAAAACACATGTAATCGTGAATTCAATAATGTGAACTAATTACCGCTAATCAAAATATTAACGACGTGACAGACAAGTAAAAAATCAATTTGTGTTAAAAACAAAAGAAGAGAGTAATGTTTTTTTACCATTTGAGGGTACATTTAGCACAATTCCTACTAAGGGTTTGAATTTAAAAAAATCGAGCTGTCTTTCAGAAAATTTTATTTTTGTTATTTTTTCTGTATTGCACATATTTCACGCAATAATGAGCAAAAACGACTAAAATTTTAAAAAAATGTATCTGACCGTAAAGAAAGAACTGACTTTGGAGAAATAATTTTTTTTGAAGGAAAATACCTTAAAGTTTGCTCTTGTAAAAATGCGCCACAAAAAGTCAAACTTTTGATTTTTTTAAATTTAGAGTTATTACAGATAAACGGATATATTCCATATCTATAAGTATTACATTATTCATTCAAAAATTTAAAGAAAAAATGGAGACATTTTTTGAGACATTTTGACAATGTCACAGTGGTTTCATGTAAAGTATTTTCGAATTTTCAAGAATATTTTTCAAAATGACAGCGCTACGAGTTGCGCAAGATGATCGGTGAATATCAAATTTAGAATAAATCCCAGTAGGTTAGGCGCTAGTGCTGTTCTCAGATGGACAGATAGATGGACACACGAACAGATGTATACTTTGGAAAAAAACAAATTTTCGGTAACGAGCGACCCAAAACGTGTATTTTGGTTCAAATGTTCGAAATAGATTTTCCTCATTATTACATACACTCTCTCTTACTCCGTATGATACGTACGTATACGAGAAAGTATAAAGTTTATTGGGAAAGGGGGTTATAGAAATATAGTTACGCCCCCTTTGTTTTAAGCAGTGCACTTCAATATTAACATCATTCCAAAAAAGAACATTTTATCGGTTTTCTTTTGGTCGATAAAAAATGCTTATTTACAAGTCGCATCTTTTCAGCAGAAGGTATTAAGGATAAAGAAAAAGAATGATTTGTTTTGTGCTTTATCTTTATTTAAATATAACTAATCATCACCAGTGCATGATAGTACTTGGTAATCACACACGAACCAAATAATTAGCTCATGTAATGCCCGGCAGATCAAAGTTTAGAGTGACAGAGTGAATAATTTTCAGCTCAGCCGTAGATGGCGCTCTTGTAGGCCAGGGGGGCGGCGCCGTAGGCCAGAGGAGCGGCGCCGTAGGCGACGGGGGCGGCGATGGCGGCGGGGGCGGCGTAGGCGGCGACGGCGGGGGCGGCGACGGGGACACCGGCGTAGGCCACGGGGGCTCCCACCAGGCCGGGGGCGGCAACAGCGCAAGCCACGAGGGCGAGGAAGACGAACTGTGGAGAGAAATAAGGAAATGTTATATAATTAAAACACAAAATGATCAGCAAGATCTAGTGCTTAACCTTAAATACAAATTCTATAATATGTTTTCGAGTTTTAATTATCCCTTTCATTACATTATGCTTGCAATTAATATCGTTTTATTTTCATCAGAGTTTTAGAGGACCCTAAAATGGAATTTAAATATGTTTAAAATTGACATTTTTTATTCAAATGACCATGCCTTTCGATGCAAAATGGAAATCTTTCAGTTTGTAAAGTATTCATCTTTCTTTTTATATAGCAACCAGACCGTCTTCGACAACTGTATTTAAATACCGCGACCTGCTGGAGGCCACCAGCTTACTGTGTGGAGAGAGGAGATAAAATTAGATGCACACAGCGCCCCTTTCGCAGCCTAAATGAGAAGTTTGCGTTGAAACGCAAAGTATGCAGTGCCTAACGTAATACATTTCACTGTCTGGTCACTGAAGTAACTTTTTAACATTGAAGTGAGAAAATGCGTCTGTTTCCGAATTCACAGCTTCCCTTGCGGCTACTAACATAGCTACCAATATGCACTAGTTGTTATGGAAGTAAGTTATGTTTTGTTTCAAACGTCTTTGATAACACTATCGAACATTTACATTTAACGTAGTTTTCTTTTTCAATCAGCAATTGGAGGGAACAGTCCTTCAAGATTATCTCATAAGAGACAGAGTTGTAAGACAAAGTCCCCTAAAAATATAATGTCTCCTTGTAATACTCACAAGCTTGAACATGTTGGTAAGTAAGGTCTGCTTGCTCTTGGGAGTGAACAGTGATTACAAGACGCAGGGGAGCCAATATATATACTACCGAAGTCCGGTAGGTGGGGGTTGGAGGACCTTGGTTCATATTCCAGTGACTGGCCGGGTCAAGCCGGGAGTCACGTGGTGCGAGAGCACAAAGCCGAACCAGCGGAGTCAGCGCCTGCTAATGTCTAGTTGACGTCTCTTATGAACCCTTCGATAACTTGTGCTCTCTCATTTCAATTTTGAGGCAAAAATTGGGGCTATATTTAGATAATAATTGTTATAAAAATTAAAATTGCCTATATTTCACACAAAATTACGCAAACATAACTCAATTACTCAAAATTGTTCATGACTGCTTTATAAGATCTGTCTTTAAAAAACAGATGCTTTTTGGAAAATCTCTATCTTCAATATATATGTTATAATTGTAAGAAGACACCGAAAAAACTGAACTTTTGCCATTTTCTAAAAACTCAGGATTTTAACGAACATAAGACCTGCCCCACTGTTCTCATACGCTATCGTAGGGCAAAGCTTAATAAAGAAACTTGGAGCGATTTTTAAGACAATTTTGTTGAGACTTCAAGTAAAGTATCCCCTAAAATCGAAACAACTGTTCGAAACTCAGAGGGCGTTAAGGTCTTTTCATACCCACCCAGGAATATCAATTTGGAAAAATTCAGCAGAACAATGCTGAGGTTGAACTCAAACAGACGCACAGAAAGACTGGCGGTTTTCTGCCAATCGATTTTGTAGTGTCAAGGGCCCACAACATATAAATTCTGACTACGTAATGTGTTAGAGGAAGTTATTTACTATACGTGAGAATAGGATTTATCCACTATTTCATTACCGGGACCCTGTAATAACAGTTTTCTGTCGAAAATTTGCTCTCCGGCTCAAATGACAATACTTTCTGTTCTTATGAAGTAAAGGCGTCAACCTAAAACCATTTGAAAGATTAGCGCCCATATACACCTGTGTTCGAAATTCTCTCGAAGTAGTGGGGCCTTGTCCCAACCGAAACCAGCTTTAATTTCCAGACTTGTCTCCTTGCAATGTATGGTAGTGTAGCAGCGCATGTAATTGTGTAGGTAAGACGTGGGGAAAGATCGCGCGCGGTTCTTGGCCCATTTGTTAGGGACTGCCCTAGCCCTCTTGACGATCGTGGAAACTACGTAGTCGGCCGCTAATTTTCCTCCAGATTGGCATTGATCAGGTGAATTGTTATCGTCGCGAACGTTTTTCGATCTTTGCATCGTGTGTTAAATCCTGTCCAACTCCTTTCTACATTGAAATTTGGTACTGAAGTTTAGATAACCGGTGACCGGCTGTACATGTTGGAACGGCCTCCAGGACCGGACGTGTTTTACAGCCAAAATATTACATGTAGATTACATTAAGTTATCGATGAGTTTGTACCATTATTTTTATGGTACATATTAACACAGTAATTATTTACATCATTATCAAAACAATCATCGTGAATATTACCTTTTGCTTCTGAGATAAGAAAAATATTTCATGTACCTCCAAATATATAAGAATCATATTTATGAAATTGGTGTGAACCTGTGTACGATTACGAATGACTTCGTTGACAGCTACATCTACAATACCTGATGTTAGCGAGAAAACTTTCGTACAACCTTTTATCGAAATTCCGTGTGAATTCAAGCCACTTTATTACGAAGCTCGGTCGTTGCGAGAAGACGTCACAGATTGCAATACAGTCGAGCGTTCCCCAGAGCAACTCTGCCTCGCGCCGTAAGCCGATCAAGCGGGACGGGGGGGGGGGGCGACGCCGAATGGCGGAGGGGGGGAGGGGAACCGCCTTTGTCGTCGCTGAGCGCCTCTCACGTTCCAAGAGGAAAATGAGGCAGCCACTTCCACCGGGATTATGTGGCGGTGTCAAGTGGAAATGCAAGAAAATAAAAAACAAAAAATAAAAAAAACAACGGTTTTGGGGTGATGGAAGTCGAGTTATATTGCGAAATGAATTTTCTTTTTTCTAATTTAGAGGCCTATTCTTTTTATTAACCAATTCTTTATATGTAGTAAATAAGGTGTCTTCGGTTTTGCTCCTATGCTTTCCTCTACAATTAAAACACGGAATCTCTTTCAAGGTTATGATTTCGTGTGTTTGTCCTATTTTGCTGAACGAATAGTCGAAGTTATCTAGTACTCAACTAAAGGCGATTATTTACACTATTGTTCATAGTTATTATTATTATTATTATTATTATTATTATTAGTGTTACTATTTTACTTTCTCGCATATGCTGTCGTTGCGTAATGTTTACTCAGTGTATTGTAAACCTCTGGCAGACTGGTGGTGGTGCAACAGCGCGTAATTTCTCGCATTATTTGTAACTACTCGCATCATAGAGGAAAGCAAGGATAATTTCACATATAAATTGAACATCCAGAACTAAAGACCATCCAATCCATCGCATTATGAATGCAGTGTGAATGCCTACTTCTGGAAGCGCTAGTGACGCGTGTGGTGAAAATTTAAACTGTTCCTACAAATGTCTCTTAAGAATCATAATCTCTTTCCTAAAAAATTAACTGCCGTTTACAGTTGCGACAAAAAATAATCGACAGAGAAAATTTTCTCGCTGAATCATCTTACAGTGCAACAGTTTGATTTGTCAATATATATGCTTCGGTTCATTTGGACTAATGTTCTAAGGTGTCTGAGCCAAATTAAGCTTGTCTGCGCCCTTCCGATACCTATGAAACATATGCACTAGTGCGTTAAAAGGGTTGTAATGAGAGGGCGGTGAAGATTCGAACTGGTGAATGGTGAATACTCTCTCAGGAATATTAGAACCAGTTAACGCCCGTGGTACATACATGATTTTATTTTTTACCAAGTTTTAGTGATTCAGTGTTACTTACTAATTGACTAGATGTTAACTTGATTCGGTCTGTCTTTTCATATTTCCTTCCCATAATTCCCTTTCATACTTCCCTCTGTAAGAGAGCAGGTAGTAACATTCAACTGTTTTCATTATTATTATTATTATTATTATTATTATTATTATTATTAATCATTATTTGATTTTGTATACATATATCAGTTCATTGAACTACACATATGAAGTTATGGCTTAATAAATACATCTCAACTAAACTTAATACTAATTTAGAGGTTGAGGAAACCATAATGACATCTCACAGATTCTTTTCGAGAACTGAGAACAATTTACAAAATATATGAAATGTTTATTTTTTTCGATGCGAGTAGAGTAAATACGGTTTTTACAGAAGTCGAATGAGGATACATTATGGTTGCGGTGAATATTGGAGAAGTAATGGAATAAGTAGGCAATGTGGTGAATGATTCATTGATGTGGGATCGATTCATTATGTAATGATGGATGGAAATTAACCAGAGTGCATTGATGATGGTGCAAAGGAATTTGTTCTGTATTATTCGAACTTTGTTGACGTCGGTTTTTGCAACATACTGGAAAACGTAGATAAGTGATGGTCTGATTATTGTTTTGTATGGTATTGTTACTGTGTTACATGGGAGGTATTGATTCCTATTAATTGGTGTTTTTAGTTGCTGCATTTTGCTTTTAGTTTGTATTATTTTGGTGTCTAGGTATTGTTTCCAGTTCATTTTGGTGTCTAGGTATTGTTTCCAGTTCATTTTGGTGTCCATGTGCAGACCTAAATATTTAATGGGTTTATTTGAGGGGTACCATGGAATGGGCTCAGTATTTAATGTTCAATTGGTTGGTGAAGTGTATGGCCTTAGTAAAAAATGTTTGCTGCAGTTTTATTTGTGTTCCTTTTAATTTGGATGACACGCCATTTATTATGTTTAGATATAACTGTATGTTGTTTGTAGCGCAGATTTGTCGTCTTAGTGCTGCAAAATGACCATTGCGACGCAGCCTGGGAAGCGCCAAATCCTCAGCGTTGTCGTAGGTTGATTGCCCGAAACCGGGGTCTCAAGCGCCGAGATGCGGAGTTTTGTGGAAGCTGGGCAGTAAAAATACGGATATGAATGTGGAAATAAATGAAAATGCGTATTCTACTCGGAAGTTGAAAAAGGCTTGCGCAATACTCTCAGATTCCTGTCTCTGTCTTACCACTGTCACAAAACAGTCTTCCACTTTCTTTTGACGCACAGAAATTTGGAAATGGTTTCATCAAGAGATGAAGAAGCGAGATACAGCAGAAGTCTGTCACCACCCAAGAAAACATTGAAACTTCCGACAGCAAAATGCTCCGAAAAGAACTCTCAGAAACAAATATCAAATTCAACGAAAAAGTGGTATCAATTTTTTAATAAGATAGCTGGTGAGATAGATACCTTCTAATAATAAAGTAGGTAAAACGTGTTTTTCAGTATGAAAACTATAATTTAACTTAAGATATTTTTGATAGCGTAACTATCATCATCAGAGTCTCTGGGCAAAGACAGAGTTCTGCCTCAGGGTATAACTTTGTTTTCGCCCAGTTTTCGAACTTTGTTTTCGCCAAGATAGCTCTAATGATGATAGTTACGCTATCGAAAAGATCTTAAGTTAAAATATACTTTTGATAGTAGACACCTTTTATTTACTTTATTGGTATCAGTTTATAGAAAGTTATCCAGAAAATTAATTTAAAGCGAGATGGAATATATGCAGAAGAAAAATTCAGTGTGAAATTCCGATGATGATGTTTTAATCCAAATTTTTATGTTAGTTGAAATTTGTATAGGCTTGATTTACCTATTATGATTATTAGATCTTAATTTTCATACCGTTACATTGTAAAACTGTTGAGTTTTTAGTCAGTCTCAGGGCTCGATTGTGGATTGAACGTGGAAAATGAGAGGGAAAATTGCGGAAATGAAGAACTTGTGGCAACACTGCGTGGTTTGCTGTCGGCGTTTCCGTGCGAGACGGCACCGCGGGGGCGGGGCGGGGGCGGGCACGCCGCGAAACAAGCCACGCTCACGCACGCACGCGCGCACGCACCGCCGCCTCCGGATTTAGTCACAGCGCTGCTCGCGCATTTCCCTCACGTGATCTTTGCGTATCAGCGAGTAAACACACGACGCGGGCCCTAGTTGGCAACTTTGTACATGCCCTCGTACATTGCCGGCAACTGTTGCGAACTCGTGCTTTACATTCGCGGAAACATGGCTGGGGGAAGAGAACGGGAGAGGAACGAAGTCTTGGTAAAACATATGATAAGCATTAGGGCCTTTTTGCACGGGAAAGCGTACAACTATCGACAGCACTTTTGAGCCTTTGCGCATGCGCAAACTGGAAAACATGGCGGAAGCCGTTAATCCACTGGATTTACAGAGGGGTTTATATTGCATGCTCTTCGATCATTCGATCGTGCTATAAAGAATTTGTTTACATTCCGGGAGGCTGAGTTTGCTGCTAACTCTCTATTTCTATTACGATTCTTATCTCTATTATGATGCAACATCAAGTTAGTGGCCTTAATTTGTGAATATCATTCGTTATGTATTATTTGTAAATTTCTTCTTTACAAGGGTTGGTAGCCAATGGCCCTTTATGAGACTCAGAACTGCTCTGATCACCTAATTCTAGGTCTACCCACATCTATGTTGTTGTAAGAGTTAACTTTGCTAGTCTATTTATCTGCAACTTGTTTACATGTTGGATCCATTTCTGTTGATATTTTTACTTTCTCGCGCTTAAAAAGGAATTTCTTGAGAAGAGAAACTTATGTAATTCTGCGCGAAAAAAACGGCGAATTTTCGGCAGAAAAACACTTATTACAGGGATCGGACAACGACAAATTGGATAAATCCAGTTTCTAAATTACGAAAAAATATCTTCTAACACACGTCGTCTTTCAGGCTTTTGCGACCTTACTGAAACGTTTATGCCAGAGATACACCTTTTTTTCATTGCTTCGTCTTGATAGGTTTCTTTGAGAATTCTTAATGTCTGACAGATTTGTCTAATATAACACAAAACGTTTTGTTACAGCATTGCTCTGTCGCCAGCATTATCAAATACGACGAACAACACACACTGATTGCTCCCCAAACCCTAGAAACGTTACGAACATGGCGATTGTAATGAAGTGGCATCATAAACGTTACCAACATTTAATAAAGTAAAATTGTCTATCAAGTACATATTAAATTAATAATTAAATATTTCAGGAACATTTTGAAGTTGGTATATACACTAATATATAGTATTGACAATAATTGGATTGGCACCATTTTATCAGCAGTTAAATAATATTAAAAATACCTCATACAAATATACTGATTAATATATATTTAGTAATATATTTAGTTCAATAATATGTTTAATATATTAATACACATTTGTAATAATAATTTAAATTAGCATTTTTAAAACATTGTGGTGTTTCAACGCGATAAAGAATTTGAAAAGCATTGAGAGCGATAAATATCATTTACTACAGCCTCATACCATTATGAATTGAAAGTTCCAACCAAGAAAGGTGTACAAGTTGCATGTTATGTAAAGTTTCCTCTCAATCCGATCATGAATGTTGTTGGGAGAAGGTTAGCCAGTGACGCAACTACGACTACTCAAAACCCTATCTTGAATGTGTCTCCTTTGACTTCTGCCCAGAACAGCGAAATAGGTTCCGCTTTCTGCCTCCGCCTTTCAAAACAGATTTGCAGACCTCATAAAAGAGGATATGCATTGAAGGTTAATCTGCACATCTGATAGCATCACAATGCATGGAGATAATTCGTGTTTTCCAGTTTGTGAGTTCAGAGTAAATTGAAAACCTTACATATAAAATGTATATTAGATATAAGATTATCTAGTAGTATTACGTAGTACATACATTCTCATATTAGTAACAGTTACGTAATATCTGTCCATACAAACTCACCTTATTCATCACTTGTAAAACCCATTATCAATTGGAGCGCAGAATATGTAAATCTATAATTACATCAGCAGCCAAAAATAGTTGCTATTTCTTACCCATCCATAAAACAATTGTAATTAAAGACAATTGTAACAGTATTCACAGAACATTTTATAGACGCGAAAGAATAATTTCCACACACTTGCCTCGATTACTTCAAAGAGAGCTTCCAACTCTCAACAAAGTATTCAGCAGATGAATGTGAACAGGTGAATCTATAAAAGGTAATAATTTAACACTCAGGTACCAATTTTTTTGGACACTAATGTTTACTCAATTTTCTAAAAAACAATACTCAAATTCAGAAAGACGACGTTTTATCTAATAGTTAGATACGTATGTATACTTAGTATTCATAGATATGTACGTATTCTTTGATTGGAGAGAACTTACTAAAACATGCAAAGATCAAACAATAAAAAAATTATAAGGATAAACCCAAAATATACAAAAATTAGGAAAAACATTTTAATTATAATAACTACATCTTACTACATCTACTATCATCTACAATTACTACATCTTCGCTTCAAAGAGAAGAGGGCTAGTTTGATTTGCGATAGAGCGTATTATCGTAAAAAATAGTTGTAACAATTTTATAAGGACAAAAATGATGTCAAATACAAACAGGTGGAAGATAGTAGAAAATGATCAAAACAAAACTAAACGCAAACGGAACATATCACTAAGTACAGAAATGTTTCTTTACAAAATTGTTAATTTAGACAAAACTTTTTGTGAATAAATTCTATTCTAACATGGTATTAATTACACGGTTTTTCTTTTTATGCATTGTCTCTGAGATATACATCTATATCTACAGTACGCTTATGAGACTAATGATAATAGAAGCTGCCGCCCTAAAAATTCATAATAAGCAATCAATGGATCCGTGTGCAAGACAGTCCCCAGTGACAACAAGGCATTCATGACACAAAAAAAAGGAGAGGACAAGAAAGAAGTAGGAAAAGCAACAGTGAAGAAGAATATTATTGACACGACGGAGAAAACAAGAATCAGCAACGCCCTGTGTGAATGAGCATTACGTCTAGATACGTCTAACTTAAAATGCAAACACCACATGCTAACAGAGGATGAAAACACGTAATAGTTTTTGAATTTTGTAAATTCAAGCACTTTTCAAAATATAAAACTCAAATCTCAATTTATCATTTTGCCACTTCCATTTTGTTGTGGGTTAGCTTTCTCTCTCACTGGACGCTTCAAATCATTGTATTTAAACAGTCAAAGAAACTGATTTTTAATTATTTTTATGCAAAACTATGAAAGCGAGTAATAAACATCTTGTAGACTACTAAGGGCTTTAATAGAACGAAAATGATATAACATCCTGTATTCCTTCCGAGTTCCAAATTCTGAGAGACATTTTCGATATTACGAACATATTTACGATCACGAACTACTTTACACTAGATGGGTAGTGAGACGTATGTGTAAGGAGTTATCTTCTTCTTAGACGAGAAATTTACTTCGTTTGAATAGTTGGTGTCCAATAAGATTTGTAAATCGCATTGTCAACTTGAATCTATCGCGCTTCACTGGGAAGGAATAATTGACCAAGTTAATTTGAACATTATTTAAGCCAAGACTCAAGTTAGTTAGAAAAACACATTCCATACACTTCGTTTCAAGACAACACATCACTTGGCCACTTATACACTTCACCCCACACAATCAATGTGTCAAATACTTAGGGTTGAATCTTGATACCAGACTAAATTGGAAAAATCACATAATACTAAAAGCACCGCAAGACAAAATAAAACTAATTCCACCGAAGCCCCTTTTAAATCGCCATGGCAAGCTCTCATTATACAACGCCATCGCCATTTATAAATAAGTAATTAAATCCCTAATACTGTCCTATATTTATCAACGCCTCTAAAACTAACATCAATCATTTACAGATAATCCAAAACCATTTTCTCAATCTTTCTATTAATTCACCGTGGTTCACCTCAAACTTTCAACAGCACAAAGAATTGAATTTGCCTCCTATAGTTCACCAAATTGCGCTTCTATCTAACAATTTCTTCTCCAAAATAAACACAACACAAGCAAATCATTACCTCTTAGCAACCACTAGCAACTCCCAACTAGAATAAAAAATAGATACCCATTAAATTCTTTCCTCAGCATATTTAAAAAAATGAATTAATATAATTGGTGCTATGTGAGTTTCCTATTCACATGTAGTTAGATATAATTGTAATATTAGCATTTACGTTAAATATTAAGTCGGAAAATACATATGATGTAGTATATATAATACTTAACCAAGGATATTCGTTCATTAATATACTAAAGACGTATACACTACATAGAAAACGTCCCCAAACTTGTAGTCAACTTCTTAAATCATTTTGGCCAAATTTTGACATTACTACTTATTCACTGCGAATACCGATATAAAAGATGCTGTCATGTTTGCCTCGTTGGAACTGTAATCTTAGACTGTGCCACGTTACCAATCATCGCTTATTCACAGTGTGAAGTATTAGTTTTGTGTTATTGGATTGTATTGAACCGGATACTTCCAAGGTAAACAGCATTTATTTTGCTTCTATCCTAATACGAATGTACATAAAACCTAATAAACATAAAGCATATGAAAATACATTTAATAAAGTAAACTTATTGAGGATTTAAGTATTGTTTCTGCGATATTCTTAATATATAAATGAAAACTTTCAAGAAAATGAACTTCAAATGCGAAATAACACAATTAACTTAATTGACTAATCGCAATTACATTGACTCTAAATGAATCACTATAACCCCAATGTAGCAGTACTCGTTAGTCGAACTTACTCATTAGTAGTACTACAGCGACAAATGATATCAAGATGCGTTTCCATGTAATTTGGGAATGTTCGTTAATATATATTTAATATAAAACTAATGTGCTGTTAATATAAAACTAATATGCATTAGTAATTAAAGTCTTAAAACAAATACACTTTTTCGCTAGCGGGATGCAGGCACTGGCCTAATATACCAACAACAGAAGGAAGGCAAGCAATGCAGAGATCTTTTTCATGAAATGTCAACTTGGAAAAAATTAAACAAACGATGAAAAAGTGAGAGAGAGAGTGAAAAGACAGAACTTAAAAGTACGTGGAGAAAGGAAAATGTGGCAAAGCAGAAAACGCAGGTGTAAACGAACAACGAACATAACTTTTAAACAGAAATATTCGGTCCTGAAATATAAACCTCAATTGATGAAATTATTTGTGAAGATGTTTCTGAAAAATAGTCGTGTTTGTAGTTAAACTATACGCAAGACGTTAGTTTCTGCTGCAAAAATTCAGGCAAATATTCCTTTTTAACTTCGATTATTAAAATGTGATTTTGTTTCATTTCTTGTGAATGCAGGGAATAACAAAATGTATAGAAATATTTATGTGAGGCTTCATGATTCCAATGTTGCATTTACGTATCCTCCTCTTAAACTACATTTTTGGGAATATGGATCAGTTTGGGAAACAATATGTAAAAACAAAATATTAAAAACTAAAACTTTGTTTAATTATCCTCTCTTAAAAACATTCGTGTGTCATAATTTAGTTCAGACTAACGGTGCGTAGTTGCATTGGCAGAGAATGGTTCACAGCTCAGCCGTAGATGGGGCTCTTGTAGGCCACAGGAGCGGCGGGATAAGCGCCGTACGCCAGAGGAGCGCCGCCGTAGGCGCCGTAGGCTCCGTAGGCGCCGGGGTTGGTGAGGGCCGCGTGGGCGGCGTAGGCGGCGACGGCGGCGGGGGCGGCGACGGGGGCGGCGGCGGCGGCGAGGGCGGGCACGGCGGAGTACGCCAGGGGCGCCGCCACCAGGCTGGGGGCGGCGGCAGAGCAGGCCACGACGGCGAGGAAGACGACCTGGGGCAGAAACCACAGTATTAATATGATTATAAATAATACCAACTAATTATGCATTATTAATTACTCCAAAATTAATAGAAATGCAATCAATTAATTCCTGTAAAGGAAATCGTAAAATAGGGGTAAAATATAATGGAAGAAACCGATAATGAAAATTTGAAAGATACTACCAGATATGCGCCAATTTAAATTTCCAATTATATTCTTTACTACTCATGAGGTAGAGCAAAAATATGCTTTATATATAATACGTTTCTGAAATTCCTCTATTGTAAAATAAAAAGTTTTGTTTATGATTTTTAATATTTTATTATGTAAGTGCCTCTAACACATCATAGTATGGTATTGAAAACACATTTTCACATTCTCTACATATTCTCGTCGGAACAACAAGCGTTATTCTGTAACATATCTATTTTATTGTACAGTATTATCATCATATTGGCTTGTGAGAACACGTGTTTAATAAAGAAAAAAATAGTGTTATAACTCGCGTTTCATAATGTAAGCCTAGCAGCGTAGTATCTCCACCCCGCAGACTCTGAGGTACTCACCAGCTTCAACATGGTGGTTGGCGTGTGTGTCTGTGTGTCTCGGGCTGAGATGACAGTGCCCAATCGAGCTGACATCTGAGCATATATACCCATCGGACTGCGCCCGGGAGGGGAAAGGGGGGGGCGGGAAGCGCTCGAGGGGTCCCCACGTCGAGACCCGCCCGCAAGAGGTCACTGCTGCCTCTCCGCAGACGCCTCCGCCCCCGCCGCCCCCGCCGTCCCCGCTGCCGATGGACCCTCTCTTTCTACACCACTGGCTCCCTGCCGCGTTTCACGGCCTGTTCGGCACTGCCGCCGCCGCCGCCGCCGCCGCCTCTGCCGTCGTTGGCCAGCCTGCGGGCCTACGCCCGAGACTCAAAATGCGCAACAGTCCGGACGAAATCAGTGCTAAACTACCTGGTCGCAGGATATGCACACTTTTGAAATTACGTTTCCGCGAAAAAGTGCAAGTTTGTACGTGATGCAGTGAAATCATCCCTAATTTTGGAGGCTGATTCCACCCCCTTTAGTGTGATCGCAGAAAAGAATATACACGTGAGGAGCATTACAGAATGAGAAGGAATTTCTTGAAGGTCGTTCACAATATTCTTTCACCAGGTCCAAAAACCTGAGCTTTAAATGTCTCACATTAATTAAGTAATTAGTAAATTATTACTAATTTCGTTCTGAATAATATTCAAAAAGCATAATATAAAAATCATAACTTATTTCGGAGCTCTTTCAAATATAAGAAAAATGAGCATGAAAATTATTTCGTCTAAACCAGGAAGAAGAAAAAATCGGTCTGTTAAGTTATTTAAAAAGGTGGTGATCAGCACGTATGTTCTCGAATTATTTTTAGCTTTTTCAATTTTCAGAACTTCAGAGAGATCAGCGACGCAACCACAATTGCGCCATTTTTTAAGTTTACTTTTCTCCAATCGAGGAAAAATGTAAAAAAAACGGAGCATATTTAAGAAAATAATGTTAATTGGATTTACTGCAAGGAAAATAACTCGTTTATATACTTATCTTATATAAACTACTCGTATACTTTATTTTACGAACTGAATTTTATAGCAGATTATAATAAGAAAACAAGGTGGCTTACCAAATTGTTCACTTGTTTTAATGGGCACATTTTATTAATCTGCTTTCTTGGAACTTAAAAAAACATGGAATAGTTTCCAAATGAATACACAGTTATTAATAAACGAACACTGTTAATTTTAAAACTAATGTGTGTAAATCAAAATGTAGACAATATCTTATATTGAATAGAAAAACATTGTTTTCTTTCGTAACTAGCCAAAAGAGCGTAGGGGTTTACAAGTTTATATTTTATGTTTGACACACAATATTTAAAATTGTGTCTGGTATGTTCTTCATACGACTTAATCCAATTCTCCTCATTGAATGAACATTATGCACACAGATAAGTTTTAGACTGTTTTATTAAAAAATCCCAACATATTGCAATTATTTTACTATGATTTCGCAATATCGTAGAGAAATGAACTGTTTCCAAATATGGAGGTATTCAAGCCGAAAAAATGCACCTGTTTTTGAGAAAATTTGCTTTGGACGTTTCCGAAAATACGCGAACTTTATTTTCCATATCCCCAAAAATTTATGAATTTTTGATGAACCATCATTAGTGATACGTTGAAGCTTCTCTTCTAACAAACATATTAAACAATGAAATACATCTATAATGCAAATTTTAATTACATGAATGAAATTTAAAAAAATAATTTGCATAATTTTCAAAAATCAAATTAATACATCAAAATGGCGTTTATGTCACGTTATTCAGTGTCAACAAACTGTATAAGAAAACAAATTCGATCTCTTCTCAGAAAATTTGTTTTTAATTTAGTCTATATTTCACAAACAATTTCGCGAAATCTGAATATATTATTTAAATAACGGTTCATGATTTTATTTAAAGAAACCACTTGGAAAATCATATTTTGTGAAGAAAAAGTCCTTCTTCAGAATTGTGGTTGAAGGAACACAAAAAGTTTTGGGCTATTTCTTGAGAAAGTTTTGAACATTTTGAGACTTACAGTTTCCCAAAATTAAAAAACATATTTTAAAATTCAAGAAGCAGCAACAGATGGATCCGAGAATATCTATTTTGGTGATAATTGTGCCTTCTGAAATCTTCCTGGTTTAGCCGCTAGCGTACTTCACAGACCGGCAGAAGAATGGTCGGACAGACGGTAGATGCTTTGTCGTAACCCAATTTTTGGTAGTAGGACCCTACGAAACATTATTATTACTACACACAATTTTAGAGGGAGTAATTTGCTAAGAATTAAATAATATTTAAACATTTTTCGTTATCAGGGCGCCACAATAAAAGTTTTTCTGTCATAAACTCGCTGTTTTTTGCGGCAGTATTACGATACTTTCTCTATACTACGTAAATGTTTGCGAGAAAGTAAAACTGAACAGCAAATTTCTGTTTTTAAAGTTATCCTCTGAATAATCAAATACTAAAAGATTTTATTAACTACAAAAGCAGTGCAATGTGGAGAATAGTATTGATAAATGAGAGAGCCTAATTGCTAAAATTAAATTCTAAGTTCCGTCCTCAAGAATACAATAATTCAAAAATTGGCCAAACTTTTTCAAATAAGGGTACTGTTATGCGTTGTCAAATAGAAGATAGTCTCTGCTATACTGTAAATACATGGTATTGAAACTGCAAATATTGTTTCTTACATCATTTACTTTTTTATTAGAGAGGACATTTAAAATATTTTAGACAGAAATTAATTGCCTTTCGAACCGTCCCTCTGATCCTTTCATGTTAAATACATTTCACATTTTGTTTTCAAGTAAGCTAGTCCGATTGTTCTAATTTTGCTATCAATTTTGCCGAGTTCTATTGGTCGACTTTATTGACGCCATCTAGTTATTCTACGTAAAATAAAAACCAATCATTCATCATTAACAAATTAATTTTTACAAGTAATATTATGGTACAGACGATTTAAAATAATACGATTTCAAGTACTCTACTTTTTGTCAGAACAACTACATACAATATTAAAAAATCAGTAGCTGTTTTCCCAAAATCCGTCAACTTGAGAGACTCACAAATCAATGAGACTCTTCAGTTACATAATGTTTTTGTTTAATTCATGAATTTTTCATCGATAATCGTGACACGAAAGCAAATACATGCGCTCTTTTGATATTTCCTTGTAGTTGAGATGGACCATGATTCATAACTTCGCGCTGGTCCTTAATTACGTGCCAAACATATTGCATAGTAATATGCCAAAGTGCACTCTGAAGACCTACTGCGTGTCCATTACGATGCTCATAGTCACTCTGCAAAGTGTACAGCTCTAAAGCCAGCGTCAAGTTGTTCAAAGTCTCAGCAAAGGATATTTACTTATGCACCACATAGTTAAAGTAGAAGTGTGTGAAATGTGGCCTTCAATTCACAATTCAATTTATTTAACTTTTATTTTAGGTAGTTCGAATCCTACATTTTAACGAGTGTATATGGGTGCATGAGCAATCATTGTAGAATCTCTGCAATATCCAAAATAACAATTCAACTATAATTTATAAGTTTGTATACATAAAATAGATGTAAATAAGTATGTCAAATGTATTTTGAATGTATCTTTGAACTCCAAAATAGACAGTTTTGTGTTCCTACAGAAAATATATACTGTAGGATGCTAAATGTTACTATTTGGCACCAACTTCCACATACTACTTAGTTTCTGTATCTCTTTAGTCTGGGCTAGCTTTTCGATTTTATCCCATATGCTACCTAACGATGTATAAAACATATTGTTTTCACGTTTTCTGAAGTTTTCATGAGAAATTGGAGCCGTGTTTGAAAAAAAATAGTTTGTTTGAAATTGTTTAATCTCCATTTTTCGTTCCAATGTACCCACAAACTTCGTTTTGCTGTGTTCATAATTGCAATACCACATGCTAGGGACCAACATGCTGCAAATTGTTCAATTTCAACAGTATATATTAACATCATGTATGCGACGATAGTTAGGGGGAAATATAACGTTTTTGCAGTCAAAAATTAATTATTTGTTATTTAATTTTTCATAAATCTCCACAATGTTCTCTTTATATTGACGTTTGATTGATGTTGATATTATTTTTACAAGTATTTTCTTACTAGTTATATGTTATTCATTCATTAGGCTTCGGTGCTGAATCCTATAATTTTAGATACTGTTAGATAATGCAGCGGATAAATATTGAATGATTTAAACACGCAGAAAGAAAATTGAAAACTTTATGTTGTGAAACTAAACAACATAAAAAAATGTTTCAAAAGGAATTTATTATTATAAAATGATTATTCTGATGGCAAGTTATCAAGCTGGCATGTTCTGAGGATTGTAACTTTAAAACTGATTTTCCGAAAGTTTTAATACTGATGTATTTTTTAATATACAGTTGTAATAAGAAACTTAAAAATGTACTCCATGTGGCAATAGATGGCAGCACTATTTCTGTTGAATAATTTTTGTAGTTTGAATATTATTCATGGTCGATGCATATTGCTACAACCAAATTTGAGTTCAAGTTTTGGTACGTTACGGGACCACTTCATAATTGCCTATTGTAGTTTCAAAAACCCTTGTGTTTCATTGAAAGGCTTATTTCCAAAGTAACGTATGTTCATGAATTTCAGTTTTCCAGGAAGAAAAAGTATACACATGAGTGAATTCTGAGAGATCAAGGTAGGATTAAACGGATTTTGGATTCTTTTTAAAATAGACCAAACGCAATTTTTGAATACAATATTTGGCACATGATGGGAAAGCGTCATATAAATAGCATATTGGTGTGTATAACCAGAAAACAAAAGAAAATGCTGATAAGTCACTTTAAGCGCCTTAATTACACCTGTGTTTGTCTACAGAATTTTTCATTACAAATCATCTGCAATTTCATATCAGATCTCACATTAAGGTGAGAAATTGCAGCAGTTTATCTTATGAATGCACATTTCTCAAAATTGTTTTTAAGAAACACCTATCAAAAATAGTGAGTAAGAATATCTACTTTATACTGTAGGATACGATCATGGCCTTCTAAAGCTCTTTTTTTGAATTTCTTAACCTTCGATTGAATGTTTTTGTAGAATGCATTAATTCCATAAAATCATGAGTGGGAAAGTCATATCCTTTTATGGCAGCATTTTGTAAGGTACGTTTGGCATTGCTCTTTTGGGAGCTTAATATCTTTATGGTCTTATTGTCATATATTTGGTATTCTTCGAAGGTACTCGATTGAATTTTTCAAGTGAACAGATCGTTTTGAAATACAGAGAATGAGAGCAGTCTAAATTTCTACAAAATCAAGGTTAGTTGTTTGGCTTTCAGAGTTATCTGTTTTCTTTATTTTGCCTCTGTTAGAACATATTTTGAAGCATGTGTTTCGGTATATTTTATATAATTTGCTTCTAAAATTGTGAAGATTTCTTCGTAATTGCACATTAATTTTAATATTCAGTATCAATTATTTTTACACGCATAACACCAACCCACATATTGCATTTAACTCCTAGTACTCAGCAACACCGATGACTCAAAAGAAAAATGTTAAAATCAAGTGATAATTGTCCAGCGGCTGCTTCATACCGACCTTAAATTAAAAATACCTTTAATTTCAGCACCATTAGCTTAGAACTATATCGAGAAATCTCTCCAGGAAGTGTAATTATCAAGTGTATCTACCGTAATAATTGGACTCGTGCTGTCTTTATTGCCAATGGCCATTTGCACAAAGCACACACAATTTCTCTCCATTATTGGTCATTTCCGAAGTTGATCACATTACGTCATCGCGTAATGGGGCGAACTTGTATTTTCACTGCAACTGGCCATTATATTACGTGTTAATGAGATTGTTGTAATATAAATCTGGTGTACAAATCACGAGAACGCATTTCACGGTCTGATAAACCATAAGCCGGCGTGATGCATGGCGACGGCTGTTGCTCTGGAATCGGAGCACGCGCCCTGTTGAAACGTTCCTCGCTGTAGTAGATCCCACATGTAGATAAGTGTTTCACGCTAGCAAAATATGTCATTTAGTTGGGCACATACACGATCTACTGATGTCCACTTGGCAAATAGATATTTTTGTATTGCTATCATCTGTTTGGTTTTAATAGTGAATATCAATTGGTCTCACATTTGAATAGTATTCATTAACATGCATTTTAACGATTGTGATATAGATATTGGGGAAGAGAATTTTCAACTAGCATTTTGAAACTTACTATTACTTTGCTTAAACTGTTGAATTGTTAACTAGTTCATTAACATCCTCATTTAGTGAGTATATTTGTTAGCTGCTTATAGTGTGAAATAATTCTGAGTCATGTTAGCCGATAAAATCGAAATACTTTGACTAAAAAGATTGCAGTAGCTGAACATTGTGTTTTCTTGTCATATAGGCTTGGGCCATGAGAACCCATATTGTTCCCATGTGTATTCCCGTACACACCCGTGTGATCGTATCCTTCCCCTGATTCCTGTCCTCTCTTCGGTAACTTTGTGTGCGTTTTGATTACCATCTGCGCACGACGTATTTATACACAAGGTTTATAGAGCTTCAGGATCCATATCCCGTCTCCTTTACCAACACTTTTCAATTATGAATTAGAGATAACAACGAAAAATGGCGGCAACATTTCGGAAAATAAATGTTCATTCCAATTTAATAAACAAAACTACTACGAAAATGAGGTACTAAGTTGGTGTAAAAGTATTGGTGTCGAAATAACCAATTTCCTCTCGGATCTAGCGATTATAGTTGAAGAACATGGGCGTGAATTACACGTATTTTTGTGTCTAGGGCACAGTTTGCCGTATGCTATAATTTTACGTCCGCACGTGTTTTCTACACGTAATCTACATGTAGTTTACATGCCTCTTTTTACGTGTAGATTATATAGACAACGTAATCTGTGAAGGCGAATAATTTTTCCACATCAAATAACCAAAATAACTTTATAATAAGTACATAGTAATAGTAGAAGTGTGTTGAAATGTAATATTAATAATGTTATTTTCGATTCAATAAGTCCAACAAAATAGATTACTCCTGGTGAAGAAATGACAACTTCGGTAACCATCTCAAGAAACCAGTAGGAACTTGTTTCAACTAGCACATCAGACAACTCTGCATCCCACTCATTCCCTCCAAGTGCAGTGTCACCAACTCGGCGCGCAGAAATATTGTGCAGATCCCTGATCATGTTGCCAACCTCCTCCACCCCGCAAGAGAGACGGACCCGATTAATATTTCACAGAGAAGGAACGTAATTCAAGTCACGACTGCTCAATAAATATTTTTAAAGCAATACAATGTTAACTCGAAATTCAAAAAAATGTTTATACATAATGGTATAAACTCCTTTGGATGTTATCCAATCAACATGTAGTATTGCTTCCGATAAACCGAGTATAAAAACTATACCCAATTCATTAATATTTATTATAAATAAATGTTGGTTTTGGAGCCGTCGTAGATTCACCCCTAGTCCACGTTGTCTAAGTAGATTTCCTTTGTCTCTGCAGTGTACGTTGTCTACACGTTGTTTACATGTAGACGTAGGCTATGGTTCTTTACGTATAGACGCTCATCACTGGTCTAAGGTTACATGTAACCTAGCTCCCTTCCTCTATACATATAACGGGTAAAGTACCGGATCAGCTTTCGAGCGTCTGTGCTCCGAGGATAAAGTACATCTTTTCTTTTTAGTTTATTATAGTCGCAGCAACAACTGTGATCATTAGCGACTACTTTAAACACAACTTAACAATATTAATATGATAACTTTACAATAAAGTATATATAATATATATATATATATATATTATATTGTATATATTGTATAAATTATATATTATATATATTGTATACATTATATATATATATATATATATATATATATATATATATATATATATATATATATATATATATTGAAACCCATAATATGTGTTTCATTACACTAATTAAATTATTAGTGTAAGAAATCAATAGCTATTTTGGACTGCGCGGTGCGTGCGCCGGGCGCTGCGAGCAGCGGGCAGCCAGCGACGGTTGCCACCGCCACCGGTGCCACCACCGCGAGCAGCGTGAGAATTTCGGTTAGAAGCGGGAAGCGAGCACGTGTAAGCAGCCGTTGGTGACAGTCGAGCCGTGCCGCCCGTCGATGAAGGACGTGGCCGGCGTGCTCCCGGTCAGGAAAGAGTTATTAGGAGAATCGCGGAGCAGACGTTAGCGGAGCGGCGACGAGTGCGGACGTGCGACGAAAGCTCGCGAGTAATGCAAGGACGCAGACGACACGCGATGTAACTGTAGAAATATCAGAAACTGTAGTGTAGCATGAATGTAAATAGGACATTGAAAATATCAGCAAAGTAAAAGATTAGTGTCGGTAGAATAATTGATCACGCTCCTAATAGTTGGTGTAGTGGAATTGGCATGGTAATTGTGTGGTACGGAACTGAGTTCGGTGCACGTGATCGGCGCGGGTTGAGTAATTAAACCCACTGACGGACGGTGATTCGAGGGAAGTGCGACGCCGTGGTATCAAGATCCTGGTCGGGGAAGAATTATTGGAACATCGGCCGTGGACGACGGCCACGCCATTCGCCTCCGACGGCCCGCAGCAGCAGCAGAGGTCGACGACCCTGTCGGCACGAGTGGTTCTACAAATATCAGTGGTAGTCGATCGGGGCCCCGAAGGTATGACGATTGTATATTACTCTTAATCTTGGTACCAAGGCGGAGTATACAAACATTATCAGATGATGTAAATAGCAAATTTGGTTTACAAATATATCTTGTTCGTGATTGTATTTATGTTTTTGATTAGCCTCTCCAATATTACACCAACTTATCCAGGGACCCATTCACGTAAAAGATACCCTCCTTTAGTGTTATATTGCAGTGAAAATACCCGGCACCACCAGGTAAGTCACAATATATATATATATATATATATATATATATATATATATATATATATATATATATAGTGTGTGTGTGTGGACAGACATTATTTGCAATTTAATTGTTACAATATTCGTTTCCAGTATCCATGAAGTACATCTCGTCAGATAAGGGCTTACGAACCAAATCACCCCAATGATTGGGGAGACATAGTTTTTTTCTTTCCTTGAATTTCTTAAGTAAGTTCTTTTTTAATTAAAATCAGTATATTTAGTTTCAATTACGTATTTAATAGGGTTAGAAATGTTTTTGTATTATCTACTAGTAACTTCTAATTCATTGCTGCTTAACTAGTAATTTCTCTGAAGGCGTCTTTTTCTTTGGTACATGGCATTGCGAATTAAAATCAGCTGTAAGCCGTCATCCTTGCTGGGTGGTTATGTGCATTCTCAAGTTCCTTTTATGATTTCTTTAATGTACTGAAATTGTTTGTTAACATTCGACGTATATCGCTAAATTAATGTTTTTCATAATTTATTTTCGGGCACGCATTTAGTGTTTTCCAGCGACAGTAATGTTTTTTTAGAATTATTCTAAATATTTTATTTTGTTGCTCAATGTTAAAGAGCATGCACACAATCTTTGTTTCCCCTGGTTTTCCCTGGTCGCCCGAGGTAAATGCTGGGACGTTGTTTTCTTTCGCTTTTGTGAGCCCAGGGTCAAGACGTATTTTATTATTCATTCCGTGGTGGTAGCACATATCTTGTCGTAATCCATAATGTGATAAAGAAAATTAATCGTTCACAATAAAGTGTAATGTAATAACTAATATAATTAGTATACTTTATTGTGGACGATTATTTCCTTTAACACAGTATTTTATTATATTTACTAAATGAACTGTTCAATTTTTATCTGTATTTATGTGTTGCGTGGAAGTTGGAAGAGCGGGCTTGTTGGCCCGAGTCTCGACAGATAGAATATAACTATTATTATTATTATTATTATTATTATTATTATTATTATTATTATTATTATTATTATTATTATTATTATTATTATTATTATTAATTAACATAAAGGCGTCCCAAAATATATATTACAAACTTCAAAGGCATCGAGAGGGATCGAAAACGATCACTTTCTGTCCATGAATACATAGTGGGCAATTGCAATTGTTTATAACGGAGTTATAAGAATTTATACATAAGGTATTTGCCCCTCATTATAGGCAACCCCATATGCACAGAAGATCGGCAGATTCATGAAATCGTTTTGAGTATGTCAGAACGTGATCTGCCGAACTGTTGTGCATAAGAAGTTTCCTAAAAAGAATGGCACGTACATAATTCCGTTTGATAAATTTTCCCACTTCATGCTTATTGGCTAAAAGTTATAATTTTCCACCCCCTGTATAACCCAGAAGATAGTAACATTTATTCCGGCACATCTTGTAAAACGAAGTTGGGTACACCTCGAATTCAGATTTCAGCCTGTTGGGAGGGGGAGAAATCCGCAGATCAGAGAGGTGTACATGTGGACTGAAAACAGAAATTCAGTACCGGTACGCAAACGATCACAGACACTATTAACTCAATACCAGAGTAATAAAATATTCGCTCATTTTACATTTTTTGTATGACGTCGGTTTAAATGAACATATATGCAGAAATGTCTCTCGTATAATCAGCAACTCGAAGAAATAGTTTTGCGACAGAAGTAAATTAATGCCTTACGTGCACATTAATTCGCAATATAACATAATACTGCCATAATTTTCTTACGTATGTTCACATGAAAAATAATCAGTGGCTTACAAACTATTTGCAACGTGGGCGCCGCGGTAGAAACCTGCTTCCTCAGCTCGCGGAGGCTTTATGAGACGAGAAGCGCGCCAGAGATCAAGACAAATGCCGCGCGCGGTCTATGAATTTCCATTATCTACATCGCGTTATCCTCGCACCCTTGCAGCCGGACTTCTGTTCCGCGCCAGAGACCTGCGGACTCGGCCGCGCGCATGTGTCTCCATGAATCCGCCCACCCGTGCGGGCCAGGGCGTAGCGAGGTGTGGCGAGGCGGGACGGGGCGGGGACGGGCCACACGGGGCGGCACTGGGTTGGGCATGGCGGGGCTTGGAATGGCGAGGCGGCTCGGATGGGGCGGGGCGGGGAAGGGCGGAGCCAGGTAAAGCGGGGAGAGAGGGTGGGGTGGGGTGAGGCGAGGCAAGGCGTGGCGGGGAGAGGCAAGGCGGGGCGGGGCTGATGGGGCGGGCGGGGCGGGCGGGGCGGGGCGGGGAGGGCCGGGGCGGGCCGGGGCGGGCCGGGGCGGGCCGGGCCGGGCCGGGGCGTGCCGGGGCGGGGCAAGGCGGAGTGGAGCGGGCCAGGGTGGAGCAGGGCGAGGCGGGCCGAGGCGGGGCGGGGCAGGGCGAGGTAGAGCAGAGCGGGGCGGGGTGGAGCAGAGCGAGGTGGAACGAGGCGTGGAGAGATGGAGCGGGGTGAGGCGGAGCAAGGGCGGTCCGCTCCAAATGGACGCCGGGAGAGGCGCGCTCCAGAAACCCGTTTCGTCACATCCGGTTGTGTGAAACGGCTCGACGCGACGCGACGCGACGCGACGCGACGCGACGCAACGCCCCTCGCTTAACGCGGCAAGGTAGTGCTAAGTGCCGCATGAGGGAGCAGCGGGCGGGGCGCGCGAGTGGCCGCTTTTCCGATGGCGGCGGCTCTCCTTACTCGCACGCGCCTCTCTTCTATTCCCAGACATCTAAGGGGGAAAAACATATCCGTAGAACAAAGTTTTAGACAATCGTCAGAACATATTATACTCGTAGTTAAACTATATCTGAGAATCTTCGGCTTATCGTTCTGAAAAGTACTCTTACTACGAGAATCCTCGCCATCCATTTTACGAATTACATTGCTTATATTGTGTTGCAACTATTTCTTTAATTTCCCAAACGAAAAATTCTTCAAAATAGGAATTGCTTCATAGCATATTTTTGAGTTCTTACGTCATTCTATAAGCACAATTTTGTCCCTATTGTATCGCAAATCAGGATGATCCTCTTTCAACAGAAATCAACACACTACGTCCTTCCTTTCCCTTCCGACACTTCTGCTGCTCTCGAACCAAAACCTTTCTTATCTCTTTCGGCTTCCTTTCAACAACTTATTTTCAACCAAACTCAACATCCTTCTACTGCAGACGCAGAGACTAACACTTTTTATGTTCCGTGTGTGAGCTCCAAGTAGCAAATTTGATATTGTAACATCCACTCAATTACATTTTTTGCTCATGGCCTCTAGAGCTAGCGTCTTTATCTCCGCGGCCAGTAGCGCGAGCGTCCGCGCCCCCGCCCTCGGCCCCCAGCTGCGCGCGCCGCTCATTATCGCCACTCAGGTGAGGCGAGTGCGTGAATCACGGCCCCCTCGCCCCGCCCCTGCGCCTCATTGATAATTAATGGGGCGCGGCTACGCTGCCCCGCCGCCCCCGCGCCGCCCCCGCGCCGCCCCCGCGCCGCCCCCGCGCCGCCCCCGCGCCGCCCCCGCCCCGCCCCCGCCCCGCCCCCGCCCCGCCCCCGCCCCCGCCCAGCCCCACCCCCGCCCCGCCCCCACCTCGCCCCGCCCCCGCCCCGCCCCCGCCACCCGTTCGCCCCAGCCGCCCCGCCACCCGCGCTGACTCGGCGCTCCGCAACCGCGATAAGGAGCCCCTGCTCAGCACAACAGCCCCCACCTCCTCTCGGCCGCCGTTGCTCCGTGGCCTGCGGAGTTACTCTTCTTTTACTTCCACGTCAAATCGGACAAATGTAAGACCTCGATGTCTCACATTTTTAAATTTTTTATCTGTAAAGAGTATAAGCAAGAATATGAATACGTGTTTTTTTTTATTTTTTCCCAAACATAATTATTGGAGCTTGTAATTAGTATTCAAAATTTTCGAAAAAAGTGCTCGCATCGCTAAAGTCAATTACTTTTATCTTGTGCTGTAATTGTGACTGAAATTTAATATTTTGCATCAAAGAACAAAAAAAATTTCTTTCATTTCATGGATATATTGAATTCATTAATTTTTAAAAAAATATTTCTTACCTATTTGTTTGTTACCTATTTTAATTTCTCCCAAAACTCAACATTTTGAAAAATTGAAAAATTAGCATTGCTAAAATGGTTTACACAAGATTGGTAAGTTGCGAAATGGGGCATTAAGATAATTCTGAGAAATTAAATATGACAGAAATATCCACTTGCTGCTTTGCGGTAGGGCCTGCTAGAGCGACACTCCTCAAGCACGTGCCAATCACCCGGAAACATTTATCACCAATATATTACCGGAGCAATAAATAGAAGTATCCCTTCGCATCATACTATGAGCCATATTCTTTCATATGACCTTCACAGCCGATTAAATTCAAATTAAAAAGGTGTCAAACGAATTCAATTTAGCATTAAACTGACGAAATATTTATATGAATATGTGATACAGTTAATTACTTGTTATTTCTTTCACTTCACTTTACAGAGAATATCTTTAATACACCTTTTCGTAAAGAGATGAAACTATGTATTTTCTCTGTGCATTCTGTTTTATATTATAACATTGATACAATAGTCATCTTTCTAAGTATTGTTCAGTGTTACTAAAAATGTAAAGGTAATGTTCTTCATCCCACTTGAATGACTTCCTGGGTAAATTAATAGATTCCTGTCAGGTTTGAAGGCTAGCTTTCATCGAGAATATTATAGTTGCCCCCCCCCCCTCTCCCTAAGTCGTATGGTCCCTTTTTAATAAGACAATTAGAAGCAAAGAAATGCTACTCAGCACTAACAATGAAGGCATCTTAGGGCATGATTTTGTGCATAAACTCACATGATTTTGTAATACTCGGCACTGTTCCATCTGGAATATATGGCTGCATCACTGGCATAATCTTACTCAAGAACTGTTATGAGTTTACACTGAAAAAGGTGTCATCCGGAAAAATATTGTTTTTTAATTATTTGCTCTCTCTTAAGTATTGCACAAAAGGATGCAGAGTAGCTAAGTTATTGATTCAGAGCAGTCTCTGAATCACATCGTGAAGTATGAAAGAATAATTATTATTTAAAATACAAAGGACAATGAAAATTAGTCTCGTAGCGCCAACTTCTATTTTTGAACAGAAGACGAACTTACTCGGCCAGTTATTACCAGAACTTACTCAGCCACTTACTCGGCCATCTTCCTTATCAATATTGTACTTTTGCTTTGTTAATTTTTGGCAATTTTTGAAAATGATGTGAGAAAGTGTGTGCGCTTTTACCACCAGTAGTTGATACTCTTTGGGCATAAGTTACCTTCTGCGCACCAATGTGTCTTCTAGGCCCGATTAGAGACTACCTTAGAATCAATATTCATGTATTCAGCAGAAAGATTCATTTACGAATGAATGAATGAATGAATGAATGAATGAATGAATGTACGAGTATTTCGTCATTACCGTTTATATAAAAAGGAATTTTAAGTCCCAAGGTACACATACTTCTTCAGAGACCATGCTTTTGTTATTATGATTTACTACATGATTTTGTTTAGCGTGCTTTTAGCGCCCTCATTTCTTCCAATGTCACATTTTTTCATTTCCACTGACTTGTATAGAAAAACGAAATGTTGAAAATACGAATAACTACCATATCAAATCAATTCTTTTAAATCATGTTATTATTCTCTATATCTGATAATGTATTCGCTATTTTTCGGTCGAAAACTTACGCCATTTACAGTGCTCGCAATAGAAATGGCTCAACAAACCCTAGAATTACATCCAAATTTCTCAAAGAAGTATTCCTTCTTAGACATAAGGCTTCTAAGAGTTAATATAAATCAGCTGTCGTGAGCAAATTCTACATCTCCAATCCACAAGACCAACGCCCATTTCATAAATTGAAGTTATTGTAAGAATCAATGTTAATATTTATGTTCCTTTTGTGTTGTAAATTATTAAATTGTAATCTATTTTGTTCGGTCCATTAGATAAGAGTGTGTAAACTATGTAAAGCATGGCAACAAAATAATGTAAACCTCCAAAACCGCCGCTGCTGATCTTTTTAAAAATGAAACAATAATAATAATAATAATAATAATAATAATAATAATAATAGTAATAATAATAATAAATTACAGTGCTAAACTAAATAGTTTTCTAATGTCTGAGGCGATCTCGTTTATCGCTTTTGCCTGACCTGAACAAGAATACCTATCATGTGTGAAATCTCATGATCGCTGACGGCGTAATTATACAAAATATATTTGGATCTTCATACACAAGCGATTTTCGTTTACACTCTCTTAAAATACACTTTTTTTCTGCAGATCATGGACCATTCACTATTATTACTCGCCAATGCAACTCAATTAGGTTGTTATGTAACAAAGGCCAACGGAAATAACAGCACTTGAGCACTGCGTACCTGCCAATAATTGCACCCTGCTTCGCCTTTTTGCGCTCGTATATGACCTCATAGCTAAATACATCAGATAATGCGTTACGTCGGTAATGAGCCAGGAAATTGAGTCGGAAACGCCCTATTAAGGACACGAATATGGTTTCGTTTGCTGAGAGAAAAGTTCAAGTTAGTAAAACCACGAGGTTTACCGTTGCTTCTAACGAACGCGGTATCGCTGCATTCCCAAGATGCGAGTGGAGAGATTGATTGATCTGATACGTTAGAGCCAACCGTTCAAAAAAGTGACGCATGTAACCTTAGCCGAGTGGCTGGACAACAGTAATGTGATTCGGTGATTAGCATGTTGAACCGGTCAGGGCCTGGTAGGTGAGTAGTGGCCCCCAAACAGCTCTGGCGGATACGTGCAAGATTGCGGGGCGCTCAGGGGACAATGAAGTAAGAACAGCGTAGCGACTTTATTCCAACCGTTCTCCTTAGCATTTTCATTTCTTCGTTCTTTAAATCGGAAGTGATACCATGGCCAATGTAAACGGGTAATGTGAGTACGGGAAACAAATAAAATTTTATTACTTATGAACATCGAACAAGGCAATAACAAAATTGTTTTGACCTAACACACACCAACTAAAAATAAAATTACCATTTGCAAAACATCGTCTTCGAATGCGTTCATGTCAGAAAAAGATTCAAAAGTATATCTTCTTAGGATTAGTTAAATCTTGTTGCAACAATTATTTCACTTACTACCGATGCCCTCCACGACACGTCTTTGATCATGATAAATAAAGGTTGAGTTTTTAAATTAATTTTTATAATATAAATCCATGATTTGTAGAAGATGTAAAACGTAGCCCCATTTTTGATTCATGGGTTTCTCAAACCATAATTCAGACGGGATTTCTACCACTCTTCCATATTTCCTAAATTTTTATCATGATTATCTCTGTACATATGGAACGAGATACATAGAGAGACCAGAAATGATATTGGTTTGTCATAATATTGCCACTTGATTTTACATCGAGGTACAGTGTTTAGTTGTAGTGTTATATAGTTATGTTATAGCGTCAGCTAAAATACATTTCTGAGAGAAATAACTTACAGAAATTTCCTTGGTCTCCTTTGTATGTCACCCCCGTTTAACAAAGATCTCTTTTCATCGCCGTGTAATGTCCCAAGAGCAGTATTTCCTGACCTCCGGTCACCTAAATCTGCACTTGCGTCATTCAACGTTTTGCCACACAATCGCGGACGGAAAAATTATGAAGGCACAGAGTGCAAAGCGAAGCGGTTACGGACCAGCCGGCCATGACCGGCCGCGCACCGCCCGCCCACGTATCATTCGTCTGCGACCGGTGAGAATTACAGAGGCGGCGGCGGCGGCCGTAACTCACGGCGCGGTCTATTTACATTCGCTGCGCCGCCGCCGCCTCGAACCACTGACCGCGCGAGGTAACCGGGCGGTTAACGCACTTCTCCGGCGTGAGGCAGGTGGCGGAATCCGGTCTTGGCAGTGGCTGCTCTTGGCGGGTCCTGGCCTTGTTCTTCCCCGCGGGTTACGCACGGTCATGCATTAAAAGACAAAAAAGGAAAAAAAGGAAACTGACAAGACGGTGGACATTGACATGCCGATCCGGTTAGACGAGATCGCTAAGGCAGCAGTGCCATGAGGATCTCTGAACCGAGGATCGTGGGTTCGAATCCCTCATCGAGCATGAATGTGTGTTTCGTGTGTGTGTGTGTGTGTGTGTGTTTCGTGTTGTCTATATGTAATGTGCTTGTGTGTCCCCTATGGTTGACGTCAGGAAGGGCCTCCAGCCGTAAAATGTTCGCCCAATCAGTTTAAAAATTTAATTAGTTCGCACGCATTAGCGCCAATCCCGAAGAAACGCGAAGAAAAGCAAGAATGAAAAAAATCGACGTTGGCATGGAACCATGTACATTACTGTATATACTGATTAAGAATTGCTTTCATAAGAGTAGAAAGATAGAGAACAGCCAGATTATCCGTTTGTAGAACAGAACATGACATTCCAATTACAATCAATGTGGTACTTTGTTCTCAGTTGTAAAATTGTTTGACACCAGCGTAGTGCAATCGCTTTCTTGCTAACTGGATTGAAACCAGAGTTACATTATTGAGCTTGTAAATGAAACTATCGCTGTGCATTGACAATAAAATTCAGTAGCTGAGAATGAGTTTTCAGTTGTTAGATAAGGCCGGGTGTTATGGAAACAAATTTTTACAGACAACAATTTCAGTTAGTAAACAACGAACAACTCCAATACATAATGTATTGAACACGCACACACACACTCACACTTAAGGCTACCATACAACTACCTGTCTACTCGAGATACATCCGTACCTGCTATAAATATTCACGATATTGAAAGC